>OZ005653.1:61608070-61942226 GCA_963930645.1 Salticus scenicus | reverse complement strand
AAACGCCAATGTCTTTGTTTACTTACGTAGTTTAATATTCTTTTGTTCTAAATCATTTTGATTTTAATTTTACTTCTCTTTTCGTGTAGTTGAAGTTTAACCGACAAAATGCTTAAAAATAGTGGAAAAATTGTTATTGTTGTTAAATTTTGCTCTTTAAAAGTTTAAATTTTCTTTTATAAACACTTTAAAACTTTGTTGGGAAACGATAGAAAAAAATGTATTTTATTATTTATTAAAATGTGAAATATGTGTAAAATTATTTTAAAAAAAATTTATTTCTGTCATAGGACTGTCATGTTACCTAGTAATAATGATAATTTGTCGAACTGATATTTTAAATGCCAAAATAGCGATAAAGGGCCAAACACAGCAACCTATTCGAGCATGTCACGTGATTAATCTTGAACCACGGAAAGTTAATCCTTCATCCATTGAATCAGCACTCTAATTTATATATCTCAGTAGTGTAAAAAGGGGGGTTCACCTGCACGGTGGTGGGACGGTGGGACGCACGGAGCCCACGGAGCCAGCCACGCCGCGCCTCCACAGCTCCCCACACTCCTCCATCCCACCACCCTGCCGGTCAACGCCCCCCTTTTTACACTACTTAGTCATCATCTTGGACGAGGGGTGTTGCTACCGGAAGAATAAAAACTTTACGTTGCCACCGGAAGACTAGAAACTTTATGTTAACACCGGGAGTGAATGAGTCATTATCTTGGATGAGAAGTTTGGTGGTGCCATCTATCGGGGAGAAGGGGAATTTCGAGGAGTTAGATTTATTTTCATAGATTTCGGGACTTACTATTTTTTTCACAATTTTGCGGACTTGGCATTTTTTGCGATGGTCAGGGAAGTTGATTGACTGAAACAAAGGTAGATGAGTACTATATAATTAAAAGCATTTAATGAATGGTATAGACTTTAATATTTAGGTGTTGCCACCGGAAGAATAGAAACTTTTTAAGAGTTGTCATTCGGGGATTATAAATTGATTGCAGAATTAAATAGAAATTTTCCTATGTATTTCAGGGAATTTGACAAAATGAAACAAAGGTTGATGAGTACTATATAATTAAAAACAGGGTATAGACTTTAAAATTCAGGTGTTGCCATTGGAAGAATATAAATAATTTCCGGTAGGACTTAACATTTTTGAATGACTGAAGTTAATTAACATCAGTAACAATTTATGAGTATTTTAGAAACTTAGCATTTTTAGAGATTAAAAATATATTGCGTTAAGATAATAAATAAGGAATTTAAATAGGAGTTCATACTTTTAGTGTTGTCATTGTACATTTTTATTTGGAAATTTTTACAGAATTTATAGAAACAAGATGATTCTAATACTGCATTCTAATTGGTTAATGAGTACACTTAGTATTTTAGAGCTTGAAATTTAGAAATTTTTACAGATTTAACTAGAAATTTTCGTATTTTGAGGATAAGTGTCATCAGTGGATTAACACACAGATTTAAAAACAAAACAATAATAAATAATTTAAAACACATATTTTTCAATAATGAATGTCATACAATTATATGTATAATTAATTATTTTAAAACAAAAACGATATGCATAAATTTAAAAACAATAATAAATAATTTAAAACACATATTTTTTAATAATGAATATCATGTAATTATACGTATAATTAGTTATTTTAAAACAAAAACGACATTATAAGCAATAAAGTTGTTTAAACTAAACTTTATACACATCATGACTTTATGTTAACACTAAATAAGTTTCACTTTTAAAATTTCTTTAAGCTCTAACTTATAAATACTATTAATACAATCGTTAAAATTGAACGCTGAAACAAAGGTAGATGAATTTAACGAATGGTATAGACTTTGATCTTAATATCTGCGCATTACCATTCGGAGATTATAAATTTATTACAGAATAAATAGAAATTTCCCTATGTATTTCATGGAATTTGACAAAATGAAACAAAGGGTTGGTGAGTATTATATAATTAAAAACATTGAATGTGAATGGTATAGACTTTGATATTAAAATTTGGGTGTTACCATTGGAAGAGTATAAAAAATTTATATGTTATAAATTAAACTGAATACAATAAAAATACTATCATATAATAATATTAAATACTATCATATAATAATATTAATTTAAAAAAAATTACTATTATATAATAATATAAATTAAAAAAATTACTTTCATATAATATTATAAATTAAAAAAATTACTTTCATGTAATAATATTAATTAAAAAAATGCCTACAAAGATATACAGTAAAGTTATAAAATAAATAAATAAATAAATAATAAAATAAATAAAAATAAAAATGACTATCCTATAATAATATTAATTGAAAAATACATACAATGTTTAAAATCAACAATTAAATTTTATATACATTATAATTAATTAAACTTTATGCTGTTACTATTAAATAAATTTATCCTAACACGAAAACTTTACATAAATTTTATAAGCAAAAAAGCTATAAGTACATGAATATGTTATTTAAATTAAACATTATATTGATACTACACAAATATTATTTAACAGTTATTCGAGTTTAACGCTGTAATATTACTTAAACTATCTTAGTTGATTTAAATGAAACAGGTAAGTACTTTTAAACTTGAAATAATAAAAATAAGTTCTTTTTATAAAATAATTGTTATAAACTATAATAATAAAAAGGATTAGTTATATTTAAAAACTATCAGTTACTAAAAGTTATTTTGTATTAAACATTTCCATTTAAAATTTCGAAATAAATTGCATATAAATTCAATGTATCATTTTAAATGAAAATAAACAGTTTCCTTAAAAAACAGATAATGCGGAATATTCTATGAGTCATCACCTGCAACCGAAAACCCCTATAGCTGATGAATCATGTGTTATATACGCTGTGGAATCGTGCCTAATAGTAATCCACACTATCTCATATAAAGATTCAGTTAAAATCATTAAAACAATATAGCGAATAATTAGGAATTTGCAATATTTTTTTTACAAAGCATATCATACAATGAGTTTAAACGATTATTACCTACGTATCACTTAAACGGTATTGAAATAAATAAATATAAAAGTAAGTTATAGTTAAAAAATAAAAATTCGTTTGTGAAAGGAGTTTTATGTATTGCAAAAATTAGTTTTACTCAAATAATTTCTAAACATACACAAGTTAAATGGAAACTTTTCTAGGTTTCATTTAAGCAATAATTTTCCATGTGTGAAAGCAGTTTTATTTCTGCAAAATTTAGTTTTAATTAAACAAAAAAGTTTATAGTGTAACAATAAAAAAAAAAAAAAATGTTTATAGCGTAACAATAAAAAATTACTTATAAGTAAATACCAATAAAATATATTTTTTAAATTGATTTCTCTCTCTTCAATGAAACATTAAAAAATTTCTTTTATAATGTTTGTAAAGTTTTAATAAAAGTTATGTTTTAATAAATTTTTTTTATGATATAAACAAATAATTTTATTAGAATATACATATTAAGTTTATTAAATTATCAAATAGTAATAATAAATTATGAAACTTACTTAAAATTGATGAAATTTCCCTCCAGCGAAATGCAACCTTCAGTCTTGCACACAAATGCGAGAAACTGTTTATCGCTACACGTTGACTCACGTACAGATAAGAAGGGTGATGATTCATGCTTATCTCAGTAGAATGTTGTTAGAGTTATGTGTTTTCAGAGTAATATAAAATAGTTTATAAGGATCATTTATTTAATATCAGTTGTAAACTACATTTAAATAATGCAATAAGAGTTGAATTCCGCAATTAACCTATTAAAATATTGAAATATTTTTAATTTTTTTTATTTAATTTTACTTTTTTTAATTATGCTAAGAAAATAATGAGATCAAAACAGAATTATTTTACGATAAGACATCCTTTTTCATTCAATAAAATGTAACTATAATTTTTAATGAAAGGTTTTAAAATCACTTAATAGGATAAAATTAAAAACAGAAATCTTATTGTTTTTGTAATTATTTTCTCTAGTTATAAAACTAAGTAATAAACTATCTATAAATAATCGGATAGCAAGAGATATTTTTGTATAATAACTATATAATATTTTAATATATGCATTACATCGCAAGGTAAAATTTTTAACTTATTTATACGGATTGAACTATAAGTAATAAAAATTACTCATTTGCATATCCGCTAAATTTTATAAGTTGGATATATGATTTAAAAATAAAATACTAAACAATAATCCTTGTGAGTGAATTGAGGTGACACTTTCACAGAATGAAATTATCCTTTACAATAAGATTTGCTCAGAATGTCTAACAAGGAGAGGTCACGACATGGAAAATTCAAATCGGGACGAAATTGCGCAGGATTGTAGTATACTATGAGGGTAACAACATATTAAAGCAGTAGTACCCACTATCCACAAAACTTCAAGAAAAAAGCATTTAAAGTTTCAGTAATCTTTAAATACAAGTTATTTCGCAAGCGAGCAAGCGCCCCAGTGGTGTGATCTTAAGGCGCGAATCTGCTAGCCAGACGACTTGAGTTCGAGGCTACCTCTAGACAACTTTTTTTTTTTCTTTTTCTTCTTCTTTAACTTTTTATGTAATCTAAACTTTTTATTTGTTTTTATTTGTTTTTACTTCATATTACAATTAAATTCAAAATTTGAAAATTTTAATAAATTATTTAATTTTCTTGAGTATAAAAAAACTTTTTCTATTTTTAATATTTATAACTTAAAAATACAATAAATTTCTATAACTTAAAAAAATAAAGTTAAGTTTTACAAAACCCTAAATAAGAAACATAAAGAAAAACAGACAAATATTTAAATAATTAAAAAATAAGCAAGCTGTATTTCAGAAGATATCGGCAAACAAAATGTAAATAAGTGTATCTATAAACAAAGTGTAAAATAGTTAGCAGGTGTTACTTAAACCTTGGTTTGAGCTTCCTGATTTTGTTTGAATGTGTATAAATTACGTAAACGCTTCTAGCTTGTTAATAATAAACGGCAGGTGGAATTATATTTTGTGCAAGGAAGGATAAAAAAAAGGAAGTCGTTATCAAAAAGAAACGATGTTCATTAACATTTAAAATCTACATTTAAAGATAACATTTCTTTACCTGTAATAATTTAAAATCATTGTAATCCTATACTATAATTTTTCAAGAAACTGTATTGATTGGAGAAGTAATTATTTAATTTGGATAGTAATTATATATGCAATTAAAATGATCATTTCTCTGTATTATTATTATTTTTTTTAAATTTAAAAAACAAAATGTACTACTGTTTCAAGCATACCTAAAATAAAATAAATTTCGATAAATAATCAAAAACAGTTTCTTTAGTTTCACCTTATTTTACAGTTAAAATAAAACTAAAATTTATTTTTTAAGTTATAGAAGTTTATTGTATTTTTAAGTTATAAATATTAAAAAATAGAAAAATTTATTTATTTTATATTTAAAAAAATAATAATAATAATAATAATATTTTATTAAAATTTTCAAATTTTGAATTGAATTATAAAATAAAGAAAAAATAAATAAAAAGTTTAGATTACATAAAAAGTTAAAGAAGAAGAAGAAAAAAAAAAAAAAGCAGTCTCGAGGTAGCCTCGAACCCAAGTCGTCTGGCTAGCAGACTCGCGCTTTAGGATCACACCACTGGGGCGCTTGCTCGCTTGTGAAATAATTTTTATTTAAAGATTACTGAAACTTTAAATGCTTTTTTCTCGAAATTTTGTGGATAGTGGGTCCTACTGCTTTAATATGTTGTTACCCTCATAGTATACTACAATCCTGCGGAGTTTCGTCCCGATCTGAATTTTCCATGTCGTGACCTCTCCTTGTAAGTGAAAATAACTTACCGTGAGGTCAGTAGATGATTCTAGAATCATGCAGTTGTATTGAAATTCCCTGTTTTTAGTTAATGGGTGATTAAACTTCTAATGAGACAATTATTTTTTACTAGCATATAAATGTACATTTTTATATTATTCCAGTATATATAAAATTTTAAATAATTCATTAAGTGTTAAACTTTGCATTTAATCGATTAAATAAATAAAGTTTTAGTAAAATATAAGAGTAATTTTTTAATGAATGGTTTTGAAATCACTTTAACTTTACAAAATGTAACTTTACAAAATGACATGTTCGCACATGTTTACGATGAGTCATCGTTTGATGAGTCATCGAACAGATTATACTTATTAAATTTATTTATGTTGTATAAAAGTTAGGATTATTAAATCTTTAACTAGGAGAGCATATGATACATAATTTTAATTAGAAAATATAATTAAGAGATATTTGAAAGACTTACATATAATTTGCATAATTTTAATTAAGAAACTTAATTAAGAGATATCATCTTCGTGATAGGTGAGGAAAAAACCTATGACTTCTCCATTCTGCTTAGGTGTGGGGGAAAACCCATTCATCAAAACCATCTAATCAACACGGGAGATTTATAGACCTTGTCATATTGTTTGAATTCAGTTGGATTTTGATTCTCATCCTGGTAGCATCTCCTTATCTGTGCGGGTTATTTTCTTCGGGCAGTATGCATAGTTTCTCCGGTATATGTCGATCTTTTTTCCGCGTGTTATATTTCAATTTACCGTATAAGACAATGGAATCGTTTCGAGTAATGTCCCGTAGACTTTGAATATTTTTCACTGCGTACTGAAGGACATTTCCGCGCGTTGTGGTAGCTGATAAGCAATCGGTGACGTCATTGATGAGAGGATGACTTCATGATAACGTGACTGAGCATAGCCAATCACATCACTCGTGACGTCACTGACCTCGTGACCGGGCGTCACTGATAAGAATGTCTCATATCATTCATTTTCTTCAAGTCTGCCAAGGGTGTAGGACGTGTTTTAAGGTAAGTCCCAACTTTTTCTGAAATAATGGTAATTCAGTATATAGTTAAGTCAGACATGTTATTACATGTATGCGGAATAATTTGATGGAATAGCACACTCGGTGAGTCATGCTGAGTGTATTATTTTATAACATTAATATTGTTTCATTTTAAAAATTTTATTTAAACAACATAAAAATATGTGTATCTAAAATCTTTATAGTGTTTTAAAAACTAAACTGAACAAGATTTTATTATTTATATATATGCTTCAGACAAAACCAACTGTACAATTGTTTCTATATATTTAAAGTTTTAGGTGCATTGTAAGTTAATATCAATATCATATAAAACTTTGGTTATTGTATTTTAATAAAAACTTTGTTTTTAAAAATTTATATATACATACTATAGAAGAAAAAAAAATAATAATAATAATTCTGAAACTTAATTATACATTATTTTTTAAGTACTCTGTAAAATTAATTATATAACTTTTTTTACTTAACTGAAAAACATGAATATTTATACTGCATTAATTTACCTATAATACATAGGTATTTCCTAAACTTTACTTTCTTATAATTTTGATTAGAGATTTTAATTAAAGCATGAGTCATACTTCACTTTACAATAGAAACAAAAGGTTTATGATTATGTATAAAGGGATAAAAAATTACTTTAAGATTGTTTGGTTAGAGTTTAAATGTTAAGTGTGAAATTTATTTTAGGAGTTTATATTTATAATGTGTATAACTTTTATTGCCTATATAAAATTTTATCGAGTGATGTAAAACTTTCATAATATGCTAAATTTATTTAATTGTAAAAGCTTATAAAATTTATTAGCTGTTTTAAAACTTTTTAAAAAATAGTCATTTTAAAAATTAATACGTGTTCAATTTTTAATTAATGTAAAAATAAATTCATCTTGAAAGTTAAACGGGAAATTTATTTAATGCATTGTGATAATATAAAATTTATTGATTGTTTCAAAGTGTATATGCGACTTGCATTTTTAATGAAAGTCGAATTATTTATAAGTTGGGGTTTCAATAAGTGTAAATCATCTATCGTTTTGTTTCATTTTGAGAAAATGAAAGTTTAAGTCTATCTGATGAAGGGAGAGTATCATTCGAAACGGTTGTTCCAATCTTGATGAAGGGTTTTCGAAACGCATAACGTTTTTTCCTATAATTATAACCTACAAACCCTTTGTTTCTATCGACCCTTATTATATTTTTGTTTTAAATGAATTACCTGACACTCATCCACTAACCTTAATGTATGTTAAAAAATTAACTGTTAACTAACGGTATGTTATTGTTTTCCATCCTATGTAATCCCTTTAATTTTTAATTCCATCAAAACTTATGTCTCCGAAATATCTTCAAAAAGGCTAAGTCCCTAAAATGCATACAAAATTTTTTTTATTAAAGGTTCTGCATAATTCTAAAAAGTTATATGAATGCAGTATTTTATCATGTGACCCGATTCAACCCATCAGAATGCAAGATGAGTGTTGTTCTTTTATCTGACAATTTATAAATAACATAGGGTAGTCTTTCGAATCTACCCTTTAAATCCTGATGAAGGAGGATAGTCATTCAAAACGTGTAACGACATTTCGTTTACAATTCAATTATAATCCGCAAACCCTTTGTTTAAGTGTTCATTGAACGACATTCATCAACCAACAACCTCATATAAATATTAATTATTTAAATCGAATCAAAAAATAAATTATTTTTTGGTTTAATAACGTTAAATTATTTATTGTAAATGAATATTGATTACTATTTTTTATTATATGCTGAAAAATTAGTAAAACTTTTAATCATAGTGTTGTTTTATATAAGTCTCTTAAGCGTGTGTGTGCATAAGTATAAAGATATCAAATAAATTTATGAGTTACTTCTTTCAAAATGTTTTACAAATCAGCATTTTCACATTACTAACCGTTTATTCATATACTGTCTTATGTATTCAATTTAACACTTATGTTGATGAATAATTACTCAGTTTAAACTTTTACTCTGGGAAATATTATACAATGCATGGTGTATAAATATAGTTAAATAATATATAGTGAAAAAAAATTACAACTATAGATGTTTAATTCGCTATTACATAGTTAACGCATGCAAAATCTACTAAGCTCAAACCGTATTAAGCATTTTCTTATAAAGTTCATAAACATGTTGATACAAGGATTTTGGAAGACCAAACGAATCTATGTGTAATACCAGGTTCGATTCCAGCTTATCAACCTATCTCTTTGGAGTTTTCCGAGGATGTCTTCAAAACTCACTTAAATATAGAAAGACTCCCACACAGACCAATCCACTTGTACGGCCAACAGTTAAATATTTAATGGTATGAGTTTACACTTGTAATGAATTATTTAAAGTTTTATCCATATAGGAATAATATAAAAATTTTCATTTACGTGGTGGTAAAAATAATTGTCTCATTCGAAGTTTCATTAACTGAAAACAGTAAGTTTCAATACAGCTGTATGACTCTAGTATGAGTCATAAATCTTACGATTTGTTAACGATTCTATAGTAAAAGGGGAAGTGTTGGGTTCGAATCCATTTCATCAACCTAGTCGAATGGAGTATTTCTTGGTTTTCTCTAAAACCTGCTTAAATATGCAATAGGATTCCTTAGAAAGACTCTCATGCATTTCGCTTATAGGATCCTCATTTATTTAATCGGTCTTAAACCTTATGAATATCCATATGTGAATGTTTATTGTATAGTAAAAACTTTTAATATAGTATTGTTTTATATAATGTGTGATCCTGATTATGTATAAATGAGTTATCGATTATGAAATAAATTTATCATTACTATATAATACTCACATTAAAAGATTCACACTTATACAATTTAGCGGTTACGCAAATTATTCAAACTCGTCACCGATCCTTCACGAACTTTCTCGGAAGATGTTGTACATGAACGAACGAGGGGTGAGTCATCTTTTCCGGGAACTCTCCCTTATCTCTAGTAGATAAGGTGTTACAACTCAACGTTTCCCTTCATTCTTAGTTTGGCCGTCGTGTGAGTAGGTTGTTTTACGGTGTGTTATGTTTACCGTCCACTGCTTTGGAGATTTAGCCGAAAATCCCGCCTGTTTTTCCGCATAATGAATTTCGGTTTTTCCGTACCTGGATTCTTTAAGTATAATAGAATATTCCAACTCATCAGTCTACCCTTTGGGATTTTTTTCTTGGTTTTTCTCTAAAACTGACTTAAGTATAAGGCGTATATTAAAATAATAATATATAGTTTACAACTAGATAAAATAATTGCTAAAAACAATAAGATTTTTAATTTTATCCTATTAAGTAATTTTAAAACCTCTTTTTATTTTTTTCTTATAAAGTTAAAGTGATTTCAAAACCATTCATTAAAAAATTACTCTTATATTTTACTAAAACTTTATTTATTTAATCGATTAAATGCAAAGTTTAACACTTAATGAATTATTTAAAATTTTATATATACAGGAATAATATAAAAATGTACATTTATATGCTAGTAAAAAATAATTGTCTCATTAGAAGTTTAATCACCCATTAACTAAAAACAGGGAATTTCAATACAACTGCATGATTCTAGAATCATCCACTGACCTCACGGTAAGTTATTTTCACTTAGACATTCTGAGCAAATCTTATTGTAAAGGATAATTTCTTTCTGTGAAAGTGTCACCTCAATTCTCTCACAAGGATTATTGTTTAGTATTTTATTTTTAAATCATATATCCAACTTATAAAATTTAGCGGATATGCAAATGAGTAATTTTTATTACTTATAGTTCAATCCGTATAAATAAGTTAAAATTTTTACCTTGCGATGTAATACATATATTAAAATAATATATAGTTATTATACAAAAATCTCTCTTGCTATTCGATTATTTATAGATAGTTTATTACTTAGTTTTATAACTAGAGAAAATAATTACAAAAACAATAAGATTTCTGTTTTTAATTTTATCCTATTAAGTGATTTTAAAACCTTTCATTAAAAATTATAGTTACATTTTATTGAGTGAAAAAGGATGTCTTATCGAAAAATAATTCTGTTTTGATCTCATTATTTTCTTAACATAATTAAAAAAAGTAAAATTAAATAAAAAAAATTAAAAATATTTCAATATTTTAATATGTTAATTGCGGAATTCAACTCTTATTGCATTATTTAAATGTAGTTTACAACTGATATTAAATAAATGATCCTTATAAACTATTTTATATTACTCTGAAAACACATAACTCTAACAACATTCTACTGAGATAAGCATGAATCATCACCCTTCTTATCTGTACGTGAGTCAACGTGTAGCGATAAACAGTTTCTCGCATTTGTGTGCAAGACTGAAGGTTGCATTTCGCTGGAGGGAAATTTCATCAATTTTAAGTAAGTTTCATAATTTATTATTACTATTTGATAATTTAATAAACTTAATATGTATATTCTAATAAAATTATTTGTTTATATCATAAAAAATTTTATTAAAACATAACTTTTATTAAAACTTTACAAACATTATAAAAGAAATTATTTATTGTTTCATTGAAGAGAGAGAAATCAATTTAAAAAATATATTTTATTGGTATTTACTTATAAGTAATTTTTTATTGTTACGCTATAAACATTTTTTTTTTTTTTTTTTTTGTTACACTATAAACTTTTTTGTTTAATTAAAACTAAATTTTGCATACATAAAACTACTTTCACACCTGGAAAATTATTGCTTAAATGAAACCTAGAAAAGTTTCCATTTAACTTGTGTATGTTTAGAAATTATTTGAGTAAAACTAATTTTTGCAATACATAAAACTCCTTTCACAAACGAATTTTTATTTTTTAACTATAACTTACTTTTATATTTATTTATTTCAATACCGTTTAAGTGATACGTAGGTAATAATCGTTTAAACTCATTGTATGATATGCTTTGTGAAAAAAATATTGCAAATTCCTAATTATTCGCTATATTGTTTTAATGATTTTAACTGAATCTTTTTATGAGATAGTGTGGATTACTATTATGCACGATTCCACAGCGTATATAACACATGATTCATCAGCTATAGGGGTTTTCCGTTGCAGGTGATGACTCATAGAATATTCCGCATTATCTGTTTTTTAAGGAAACTGTTTATTTTCATTTAAAATGATACATTGAATTTTTATGCAATTTATTTCGAAATTTTAAATAGAAATGTTTAATACAAAATAACTTTTAGTAACTGATAGTTTTTAAATATAACTAATCATTTTTATTATTATAGTTTATATCAATTATTTTATAAAAAGAACTTATTTTTATTATTTCAAGTTTAAAAGTACTTACCTGTTTCATTTAAATCAACTAAGATAGTTTAAATTATATTACAGCGTTAAACTCGAATAACTGTTAAATAATGTTTGTGTAGTATCAATATAATGTTTAATTTAAATAACATATTCATGTACTTATAGCTTTTTTGCTTATAAAATTTATGTAAAGTTTTCGTGTTAGGATAAATTTATTTAATAGTAACAGCATAAAGTTTAGTTAATTATAATATATATAAAATTTAATTGTTGATTTTAAACATTGTATGTATTTTTAAATTAATATTATTATAGGATAGTCATTTTTATTTTATTTTTATTTTTATTTATTTTATTTTTTATTTATTTATTTATTTTATAACTTTACTGTATATCTTTGTAGGCATTTTTTTAATTAACATTATTATATGAGAGTATTTTTTTTAATTTATATTATTATATGAAAGTAATTTTTTTAATTTATATTATTATATAATAGTATTTTTTTTTTTTAAATTAATATTATTATATGATAGTATTTTTTAAAAATTTATAACTTTACTATATATCTTTGTATGCATTTTTTTAATATTATTATATGATAGTAATTTTTTTTAAATTTATATGATAGTCATTTTTTAAAGTGCATGTGTTCAATTTTTAACGAATGTAAGTTAGAGTTTCAATAAGTGTGAAACTTATTTAGTGAGAATATAAAGTTTAATTTATATAATTTTTATTATATTTAGTTTAATTTAAATAATTTTTATTGTATTCAGTTTAATTTATAACATATAAATTATTTATACTCTTCCAATGGTAACACCCAAATTTTAATATCAAAGTCTATACCATTCACATTCAATGTTTTTAATTATATAATACTCACCAACCCTTTGTTTTATTTTGTCAAATTCCATGAAATACATAGGGAAATTTCTATTTATTCTGTAATAAATTTATAATCTCCGAATGGTAATGCGCAGATATTAAGATCAAAGTCTATACCATTCGTTAAATTCATCTACCTTTGTTTCAGCGTTCAATTTTAACGATTGTATTAATAGTATTTATAAGTTAGAGCTTAAAGAAATTTTAAAAGTGAAACTTATTTAGTGTTAACATAAAGTCATGATGTGTATAAAGTTTAGTTTAAACAACTTTATTGCTTATAATGTCGTTTTTGTTTTAAAATAACTAATTATACGTATAATTACATGATATTCATTATTAAAAAATATGTGTTTTAAATTATTTATTATTGTTTTTAAATTTATGCATATCGTTTTTGTTTTAAAATAATTAATTATACATATAATTGTATGACATTCATTATTGAAAAATATGTGTTTTAAATTATTTATTATTGTTTTGTTTTTAAATCTGTGTGTTAATCCACTGATGACACTTATCCCCAAATTACGAAAATTTCTAGTTAAATCTGTAAAAATTTCTAAATTTCAAGCTCTAAAATACTAAGTGTACTCATTAACCAATTAGAATGCAGTATTAGAATCATCTTGTTTCTATAAATTCTGTAAAAATTTCCAAATAAAAATGTACAATGACAACACTAAAAGTATGAACTCCTATTTAAATTCCTTATTTATTATCTTAACGCAATATATTTTTAATCTCTAAAAATGCTAAGTTTCTAAAATACTCATAAATTGTTACTGATGTTAATTAACTTCAGTCATTCAAAAATGTTAAGTCCTACCGGAAATTATTTATATTCTTCCAATGGCAACACCTGAATTTTAAAGTCTATACCCTGTTTTTAATTATATAGTACTCATCAACCTTTGTTTCATTTTGTCAAATTCCCTGAAATACATAGGAAAATTTCTATTTAATTCTGTAATCAATTTATAATCCCCGAATGACAACTCTTAAAAAGTTTCTATTCTTCCGGTGGCAACACTTAAATATTAAACTCTATACCATTCATTAAATGTTTTTAATTATATAGTACTCATCTACCTTTGTTTCAGTCAATCAACTTCCCTGACCATCGCAAAAAATGCCAAGTCCCCAAAATTGTGAAAAAAATAGTAAGTCCCGAAGTCTATGAAAATAAATCTAACTCCTCGAAATTCCCCTTCTCCCCGATCCGCGATTGTAATGATCGATAGATGGCGCTTTCTCCACACTGCAGTTGTTAGTAAACATTATAGCCACGTGTGTTCCATTAGTGTTCTTTTTGTTATTCTACTTAATATTCGTACTATAATTTCTCCGCCATTACATTATGGAAAATTGATTGCTTTTGGAAAAAATACTTCAGTTTATTCAAAGTTCGATCGGAAGTAGATTTTTAACTGAAGTTGAACAAATATTAGTTTAAAATCATCTGATTAATTCTTTACTTCCATTAGCCGAAGCAACTGAAATTTTAAATTTGTCATTTGGAAATAAATGGAAGCTCAATTCTGGATTTCTTGATCCTTTGGAGTTAGATTGTAGCACACAACAGTATGTGTTACCTTTTTTTACCGTATTTATTCATTTTTATTCAATAAATATATGTGAAACTAAATATCGGCAAGCAATGGCGGCTGTATGGAATTCGAATTAAACCATGTTTATTGTAATTTCACCTTAGCCCACCAGAGGGCGAGCATTTCATTACAATCGCGGATAGATGGCACCACCAAACTTCTCATCCAAGATAATGACTCATTCACTCCCGGTGTTAACATAAAGTTTCTAGTCTTCCGGTGGCAACGTAAAGTTTTTATTCTTCCGGTAGCAACACCCCTCGTCCAAGATGATGACTAAGTAGTGTAAAAAGGGGGGCGTTGACCGGCAGGGTGGTGGGACGGAGTTGTGTGGGGAGCTGTAGAGGCGCGGAGTGGCTGGCTCCGTGGGCTCCGTGGCTCCGCGCGTCCCACCGTCCCACCGTCCCACCACCGTGCAGGTGAACCCCCCTTTTTACACTACTTATCTCGTTGGGCTCCACCAGTGGCCGAGAGGTTCTGTTCTCTAAGCTAGTAGATGGTAGGTGCCAGGTTCAGACCTAGTTGGGCTCATGTTTTAATACCATACACAACATCCTATTTCCATTGAATATTTTTAAGTTTGAATACTCAAAAATTATATTAAATTTCACTATTCAGATATTTAAAAAATTTTACTTAAAGATGTATCAACAAAGTAATACCTGAATATATTTAGGAGTATGCTCTTAAACTATAATAATGTGAAATCAAGGGAAAAAACGAAAAACTAGTAATCATTTTAAATATTTCCAAAAAACTGACATTTTGGAGTTTCAGTTTTTAAAATGTAAATAGTTTGTGAGAAAATTCAGTATACTTAATATTTTATATTTCAATGCGTATGTAAATTTTCACAACCCTAAACCTGTAAGTTACAAAAAGTTTTATAAAATTACTATCTTCTTCCTCTGTAATAAATTTAATTAAGAAATTTCCGATTTCAAAGTTAAAACTTTCTCTCATTCTTTTTCTTTTCCTATTCTTTTTTTTTTTTAATCAGTCTACAATTTTACCATTATCTTGTATGGATGGATTCTGTTGTAAAGCAAAACTTTTTTAATCACACAACACTTTAAAATACTATTTCATACATACATATATATGTTTTCATATACACATATACATACATAACGTACGTTTGCCTTGATTTTAATACAAGCTGATTGTTATCAAATAAAATGATTAATTAGACATTAAAAGTAAGCTATTTTCACTAAGAGATAAAAAACATTAAATTTCTTTTTTTTTCTCTCTCTCTCTCTCTCTCTTTATTCTAAAAATCCTTTATTTATTTATTACTAGCAGGCTACACCCGCTTCGCTGGTCACTATTTTTAAATGAATCACTGTAATTAATGAATTCTCAAAATTGCATTAATTTTTATCATATGATAAAAAAAGATAACAAAAAATTCTGATCGGGAAAAATGTCGCACCGGGTTCCCACTGTCTTCGGCAGCGTACACCCGTGCGCGATGCGCGCGTGTATTATTTCACCATCCTTATGATTTTCAAAATTCCATATTATTACTGATAAACTTTTATTCTTAAGAAAAGAAATTTAAAAAAAAAAAAAAAATCATTTCTGATCGGGCAAAAACTCACACCGCCCCCCCCCCCCTGCATTCGCCTGCTAGCGGGTCAGTATTTTTAAATGAATCACAAAAATGAATGAATTCTAAAAATTGCATATTATCACTCATTAACATTACTCTTAAAAAAAAAAAGAAAAATATCATTTGTGATCAGGTAAAAACTCACACCGGAACCCCACTGCCTTCGGCAGCGCTGCGCGCGCATATTCCTTCACCATCCTTATGATTTCTCAAAATTCCATGTTATTACTCATAAACTTTCATTCTTAAGAAAAGGACTTTTAGAAAAAGTCATTAATCATCGGGTAAAAACTCGCATTGGGCAGTGGGACCCATGCGCGCGCACGTGTAAAGATATACGTGCGCTGCTCGCACATATTCCTTCTAAAACCAAGCACTTATTCTTAAGAAAAGAAAATTTAAAAAATAATTTCTCATCGGATAAAAAGTCGGACCGGGTCCCCACTGTCTTCGGCAGCGCAGTCCCGTGCGCGCTGCGCGCGCCTATTCTTTCCCCGCCCTTCCAGCCCCTCCTAATTAACCTACATATACCAATTTTGAACGGTCTAACTCAATTAGCTGAGATGCAAAAGAAAACCTAAAACGTGACACCCTAAAACGTGTAAATCAGGGGAAATCTCGAATTTCACTTTCGATAATATAAAATAACTTTAAAATATCTTTCGAATGATGTATTAAAAACAATTTAATTAGAATTAAAATTTGAAATATTGAAATTTTAAAATATTACAGCGCCATCTGGCGGTAGAAATTTCTGTAATCTACTGTTCGATTCAAAATCAACAAAGCTTTCAAATGTTGTATTACTTGTAAAATTATTTTAATTAGTAGCTGAGATACAAAAGAAAACCTAAACAGGACACCTCAAAACGTGTAAATCGGGTGAAAACTCGAATTCCACTTTCGATAATATAAAAGTACTTTAATATATCTTTCGAATGATGCATTAAAAATAATTTAATGATAATTAGAATTTGAAATATTGAAATTTTAAAATATTACAGCGCCATCTGGCGGTAGAAAATTCTGTTATCTACTGTTCAATTCCAAATCAACAAAGCTTTCAAATAATGTATTACTTGTAAAATTATTTTAATTAGTAGCTGAGATACAAAAGAAAACCTAATTAGGACACCTTAAAACGTGTAAATCACGTGAAATATGTAACTTTTTTGTTTATCGAAGATATTTTCATGAAAATTGAACAGTAGCTTTATAATATGCTGTCTAGGCCGAATATTAATTAAAATGTAACGTGAATGAAAATTTGAAAAAAAATTGAAAATTGCAATTTTTCTCCCCACTATAAAACGTGTGACATCTTAATCGGTTACAATCATTTCTCTTTTCATCTCAGACAGTAGTCTGGCGTTTGAAATGATGTTGCCACAAAAAATTCATACTTTAGTTAATTATAAAAAATCTAATTGTTGTACCGATAAGCCGCTTGCACTCTTAGATTCAGAAAATTTGCCTCTTTCATTTGGTACCAAATTCATAACGATCGGACTAATATTTCTAATTTATTTTCCACTTTTTCTGCTTTTAACTCCGTTAAAATATCTATTTTTATGCAATCGCGGTGAATTCTCAGTCATTGAGATTGCTTTCTGATTAGGCATGATTCTACATTTTAATTAATATCTCCACAACTAATTAAAATTTTTAAATTCTGTTTTGAGGAGGACCTCGGAAAGGCTTCAAAGCATCCGTATGTCAATTCTTGTACTTCTGCGTTCAATAGGGGCTGAACGTATAAAAGAACAGACAGACAGACAGACGAACCTTTCCATTTATTATTATAGATTCTTTTTCACTTTTCTGAAATTTCTGAACAACTCCCCTCACCCCCATTTACCTTCTTAAGAATTTCAGATTTTGTGCATGTATTATTACCAATATATATAATTATAGTTCCCAATAACATGAAAATCTGAATATCTTATAAATATATATTATTTTGTAGATAGTTATCATTAAATGTCAATTATTTCCTTTTTTAAATACTTAATACATATAGAATTCTCTATTTATCTATTTAAATATTGAAACGAAACATGTAAGTCATTTAAAAAATTTTATTCATGAACAAATCAAATTTCATTTCTGCAACATAATATGTCACAAATAATAAAATTATGCTTATTGTACATTTTTTTCATATTCACATTTTTTTTTCAAGTCAAATATTCATAAAATGAGAATTTTTAAAGCCTTCAGATACAAAAAAAGAAACGACACTGGCCCATAAAAACGGAACTATGCATTTTATACTAAATGAGTATCTACTTATAATACTCGAAATTAAAATTATTTGTTAAATTTCAGTATTAAAGCACTAAATTAAGTAGGAATAACTAACCTTAGAAGCAGAAATTAAACTTGGATTTTTCTTCCCTAAAACTTTATTTTTTGCGATAGTTGATCGATAGCCACTATTACATACATAAGGAAAGAAATTCTTCGCCATTATCACTTTGGGGGCAATTTAAATTAATTAATATCAATTAAAATCTTAAATTCCAGCATACTTATCATGTAACGAAGGAGTCTAGTGTGTTCCGAGCGCCCCCTATCACCCACTTTCTCTTTAGGTCCGGTTTTCAATGATTACCGCCATTACCATTGCCTCTCCTCTAATTATGTAACTTCATGTTTGCTAGCCAGTTGCTTCTTTTACTGGAGCGGTTTCAGACAATCGTATTTGGCAACTGTAAAAATTGTTTCGCCCTCAAGTTACTTTCCTTGCAATACAGGGCCGCGGTAGCCCAGTCGGTAGAGCGCCGGCCTCGTAATTGGAAGATTGCGAGTTCGGTACTCGAGCCGGCTAAAGACCGTCGTGTACACTAATGGTAGCTGGTGCACGTAAAATCTGTCGTGGCCGCAAAGTCCTCCATGTTCCCATCAAAAATTATACCACTGGGGGTTACCGAAGCGGGAGAGCCATCCCTTCCGTGGAGGATCAAAATTGTGATGGCATGTCTCCGGACCACCTCTAGGGGTGTGTCCCAGACCGTCGCCAATTGCCCATCTGCGCAGCATTAGTGTGACGTAAAACCCAACCACCAACCACCTTGCAATACAAAGTTTTTCTTTTTGAAAATATTCGTCCAACAGATGGCGATAGTTACGACTTTTAAAGCATTCCGTTCTTTATCATATAGATGGATGGTTGGGTTTTACGTCGCACTAGTGCTGCGCAGATGGGAAATTGGCGACGGTCTGGGACTCACCCCTAGAGGTGGTCCGGAGACATGCCATCTCAATTTTGATCCTCCACGGAAGGGATGGGCTCTCTCGCTTTGGTGACCCCCAGGAGAGCCATCCCTTCCGTGGAGGATCAAAATTGAGATGGCATGTCTCCGGACCACCTCTAGGGGTGAGACCCAGACCGTCGCCAATTGCCCATCTGCGCAGCATTAGTGCGACGTAAAACCCAACCAACCAACCTTTATCATATAATAATATATAGGGTGAGTCCAGCCTCTGGAACACGTCGACTGATCCAACTGGGCCCTGAGATATTTGATCCACGACCGGTCGAAAGCAGAGGCTGAACAACTCCGATCCCTCTATTGGATCAAAATCAGTGTTGTCATCTGTAGGCTTAGTTTGAAATTAGCTCTAAAATATTACAGAGTTAAATTAGTTAAAGAAAAATTTAACTCATTAATTAAAAATGTAATTTAACTATAAATAAAAAAAAGATAGATGCATATCTATTTTTTTCTATTCTGCATAGTTGGGTACATATGCACTGAGATACAATAATATTATATATATATATATATATATATATTTTCGAAAATTATTTAAAAAATAATAATAACAATAAAATTTTAATTTTAGAAAAATTTCCAGCAAATTTTTTTTTAATAATTTCCCTCAATTATGTATTATTGCATGTTAACGATATATTGTAAACAATTTTAAGTAATATTTTATGGATTTATTATCAAACTAATTTTTGTTAAAAATTTTTAAGTTGGAATGCTGAAATTTAAAGCAAATATTTAGCATTAAAATATTTGATGTAAATAAGAAGTAGGTTCAAGTTTTATTATTATGATCTAAGGTAAGAAATATGAAACTATTACACATTGCCAAAAAATTATAAAATTTAAATTTTGCTTTAAATCAATGATTACAAAAAAAAAAAAAAAAATATATAGTTTTTTAAATTATCACTTCATTGATTGGTTTGTAAATTCAATTAATTATGATTTCAATCAATAATATTTTAAATGTTTAATACATTTATGATTTTTTTTAATACAAATTAAATATTGATTTTTAAATATTGTTAATTACTTTTATGTTTGAATGCTAAAATTTAATGCAAATATTTAGTATTCAAACGTAAGAAAGTTTTATGAAAATTAACTCATCGATAAACTAACAAAGCAGTACAAAACATATTTAAAATATTTTGTTAAACTCAAAATTAAAAAATTGTTAGCAGGAAGCATTTTAAAATTTTATTTTATTAAATTTAAATAATATTCGATGAATTTTAATTTGCATTATTGTATTATATTTCAGTCCATTGCGTGAATATATTTATAATTCTAAAAATAATAAAAAAAAAATGCTTGTATGCATATTCGCGTTTGTAAGAACCGATAGATGGCGGAAGCAGAGCAATAACCAATGGCCAATCACAGCAATGTATCAGTGAATGGATCAAATGACTCGGAAAAACTTTGATCCAGACCAGTCCATGAGACTGGACGCATTGTTCCACGACGAATTGGATCGATCCTGGATCGGTCGATGGGGAGAAAAAAGTGATTCCTTTTCACTTGGGCACTTGGGAAAAGGCGGCTATTTTACCAAAATATGGCCGACTTTCTGCGAGTGAAGCTAGAGGAGAAGAGGGAAAACTAGATAGGGGATTCGGTAGAAAAACAGATCAGAAAATGTTGTTAATCAACATGTCAGTAAAGCACCCTAGTCGCGCAAAGATTAGCCGGTATAACAGATTAGCATTGAAAGCTTATAGAAAAATTACTTTTTTATAACTTTAAATAATATGAGGGACTTATTTTAAACATTTTGGCTAGAAATTGTCATCCCCCTTATGTAAGAATATAGAGAATAAAGGGATTATTTGAAAATTTTATTTATTTTTTTTTTATTTATTTATTTATTTTTTTTTTTTTTTTTTTTGTTAACATTTTTAAAGTTATTGTTGATTTTAAGATTGAGGCCGATTAACTGCACTAGGGTCCCAGTCTTGTGAGGAGGGCCTTCTATGGGGGTCTTTCTAAGGGATCTTAGCCGTATTTAACTTAGTTTCGGAGAAAAACACCGAACACTTCGCACGGCTAGGCCGACAAGCGCGACCAGAGATCAAACCCAGCACCTCGCGTCTACAGCTTCAATGACAAGACCTCTTGGCCGTTAATGGGTCCAAACATTCTAAAAGCATTTTTTTTTTTTTTTTTTTTTTTTTTTTTTACGAATAAAAAATAAGTTTGGAATAACGATTTAAAGAACCACTTTTTACTTTCTCTTACCCATAAGGTAGAGAAAGTATTGTTTTTGGCTCAAATTTTCGAACGCGAGATTTTGTTATATTTACACGTTTTGAGGTCCCCTGAATACGAAAATCATGTTTTTAGAATATGGTCTGTGTGTCTGTGTCTGTGTGTGTGTGTGTCTGTGTGTGTGTGTCTGTGTGTGTGTCTGTCTGTTATTAGCATATCTCAAAAACAAATTATGGCAGAAAGTTCAAACTTGGTATTCTAAATGTGTATCATATAGGGATGCTACAGTAAGCTTTTCGTTAAGATCAAGCAAATGGTTCGTGTACAGGGACAATCAAGAGAATTCTAATACATTACGTCTATGGGGGAAATTGCAGGAAAATAGAGTTTAACGTCTATAGACTGCACTAATCCAAATGAAACGAATATATATTTTTTGTAATAGAGACAGTTAACTGGGAAAAAAATTTTGTGTATGTAGGAGCCTCGCCTCCCTCCCTGGGGGGGAAGTCCCCCCTCGAGGGGAGTAAATTTTCATGATGGGTATCTTTCAAAAGAGCTCGAAAATACCTTTAAAACGAATGGTTGAACCATCGATCTCCGATAATTTAAAACAAAGTTATCGATTTATTTTTACTTTTAACGAAAAGAAAACTTAGAAAAAAAATCGTACTTTTTTTTTAATATTAAGAATAAAATGGACTTCTTTTGGATATTTGGTGTTAAACTACTTCTCTAATATGGAAATCGTCTGCCTTATCATAAAAGATAATTTTTTTAAATAATAATTTTAATAAATTATTTTTTAAAAAGTGAAATATTTTTTAATAACCGAATTAAATTCTATATAAATGTAGGTACATTAATGAAACGGGGGGTTGAGGGGGGCGGTAGCCCCCCTCACACAGAACTAATTATCATATAAAACTCTTCAGAAGCCTAATATGAATTGTTTAACATAGGTTTACATAACAGTACTCGTTATCTTATCTCTTAATCTCCAACCTGTATTTATAGTATTAAATTTCAGGGTAAGAGAAAGCCGTGTGAGTGACACACCAGATTATTTCCTTTTGATTAAAATCGTTATTATTATTATTATTATTATTTTTTATTTTTTTTTTTTTTAACAATGGTACATATTTTTGAATTAATGTTTGACTAACTAGAAAATGTAATTTTAGCAGAGAATTAATGCAAATTTGTTTTGGATGAAATTTTGTAGTAACTTTTACACTGCATGCATTTCCTCAGTTAAATAAATTTCTTGCTCTAAAATAAACTGGTTGGCGTGAAGTACCTGGTTCAATTCCAGGTTGCGCTCGTCAACTTCATTGCTCGGAGTTTTCTTGGTTTTCTTCAAAACTCGAGTAAATACAGTCTAGGTCTCTTTTAAAAGTCAATACAGAGGCAAACTACTTAGGTCTACCAATTACAGATCTAATGGTATGCAGATAAAACAGTTTTAGAGGGGGAGAAGGGGTTGAAGTGTATGTGTTTATTATTTTGCAAGGTAAATTTTATCTTCATCCCATTGAGTTTATTATACTTAATATTATTTTATATTTTTTCTCAGTTTTTCCGTTCATAAATTTAATTTTTCTTTCTTTTTTTTTTTTTCTTCATTTTAAAAGTTAAAATAATTTTTCCTTTTCTTTTTTAATTAATAAATCAAATAAATAAATAAATAAAAATTGACTAGTGATTTAAATAGTCCCTTTTTATCTTTTGACTAAAATTGTTTACATTTTTAAAAGGTAATGGTACAGATTTTGGAATTAAAATTGGAATAGTAGCCGTTAGATTCTGCTTTTGAATCTAGTAAGTGGGAAGTGCTGGGTTTGATTCCAGGTAACAGTCCTCAAATTAACCGTTCGGATTTTTCCGTGGTATACTTCAAAACTCGAAAAAAAAAACAGGCTTGGTCTCTTAAAAAAAAAGAAAGAAAAAAATATTAAGGCTATCCACCTATGTGTAGGACCCAAGAGCAGATAAAACAGTAGCAGGGGGATGGGGGGGGTTGATTATTTTACAAGGCGAATTTTTTCTTCATCCCACCGAGTTTACTGCTCTCAATATAATTTATAAATTATTAAGGTTTTAAGCTCATAAATTTACATTTTTTTACTAATAGTTTCTTTTTCTTTTTATCTTTTTTTTTTCTTTTTTTTCCTTTTAAAATTTAAAATACTTTTCTTTTTAAATTATAATTAATGAATAAACAGAAAAAGAACAGTGATTGAAATAGCCGCTTTTTAGCTTTTCTTTAAAATTGTTTACATTTTTAAAAGTTAATGGTATAAATTTTTGAATTGAAATTGGAATGATTAAAATAATAATAATAATAATAATAATAATTTTAGCACAGAAATGATGCGAATTTCATTTAGATAAAAATTTAAAGTCATTTTTACATCACGTACAAAGCATGCATTTCATCAGTTATTTTTTACCTTATAAATAAAATATACTCCACCTGTAGCCGTGAGGTTCTGCTATTGAAACTCTTAGGTGGGAAGTGCTTGGTTCGACTCTTAGTCACAGTCGTCAATTTAACCGTTTGGAGTTCTCATGATTTATTTCAAAACTGAAGTAAATACAGGCTAGGTCCCTTAAAAAAAACAATACAAAAGCAATCCACTTAGGTCTAGGACCCAAGTCAGAAAAAACATTATTATCATGTGGG
Source organism: Salticus scenicus (assembly GCA_963930645.1). Classification (NCBI taxonomy): domain Eukaryota; kingdom Metazoa; phylum Arthropoda; class Arachnida; order Araneae; family Salticidae; genus Salticus; species Salticus scenicus. The sequence continues at coordinate 61,917,715 of OZ005653.1, read as the reverse complement.
GGCAGGGTGTGAAGTAAATGTGTTGTTTATTTTGAAAGGGAAATTTTATTTTCATCACTCTGAGTTTTTTAAAACTCTTTTTTTTTTTTAAGTTTACATTATAAAAAATGTTGGTGGCCAATTGATTGCACTAGGGTCCTAGGCCTGTGGGGGAGTGCCCTTCGTGGAGGAGCCTTTCTAAGGATCTTAGCCTGCATTTAGGTTAATTTCGGAGAAAACCACGGAAAACTTCGAATGCCTAGACCGACGAGCGCGACCAGGGATCGAACTCGTCACCTCACGTCTACCAGCTTCGAGAACAGGACCTCTTGGTCGCTAGTAAATCGTAACATTTTACAGACAAACACTTTTTTTTGTGAACAAAAAATAAATTTGGAATGATGATTTAAATACTCACTTTTTACCGTTCAATTAAAATGTTTTTTTTTTTTTTTTTTTTTTTTTAAGGACAAATTTTTGAATTAACGATGGGAAGAGAAAAAATAATTTTAGCATCGAAATAATGCAAATTTGTTTTAGATAAAATTTTAAAGTAGCATTTACATTGCATACAAAGTATACATTTCATCAATTAAATTCCTTACTTCAAAATAAACTAGTTGACTGGATGTGCCTGGTTCGATCCCAGATCGCGATCATCAGGTTAGCCGCTCGGAGTTTTAAGTTTTTTCTTAGAATTTCTGTAAATATGGGCTAGGAACCTATAAAAATTGTCCCCTAGGAAGGCAAAGGATATAGTCTTAAGTCAGTTTAACCTCTACTTCTCCACCTCCAAATAAGACTTAATTAAACTTTGGTGGAGTGAATTTTCTATATAATGTATATATTGAAAATGCCTTAATTATTTCGTCAGGAAATTTTTTTATTCATTCGAATGAGTTTACTGCATTTAATATATTTTGCACATTTATAAGGCATTCATTTTGTAGATATAAACTTCTTACAATCTAAAGAAAAAAAATCTTTAAAATAAACATGGAAGCATTTAAAAATAGGAAAATATCTAAAAAAAAAAATTGAAATTTGTTCCCAACATCTAAAATTATATTAAATAAAATTGGGGGAAAAAAAGAAAGAAAAAAAAGTATAAATAATTTAGGAAATATTATATACTATGTACACTCCTATGTGAGTTTTATGACAGCTCATAAAATAAGTCTATTATAATTCAAATATATTTAAATTCTTTATTTTCTCCTTCTCAAATTCGTTTAGAATTAATGTTGCTTTGGAAACTGATCAATAGATGGCGCGAGGGACCGCCGGTATAGCAGCTCAGTTCAAAATCGGGACCATTTTCATAACACGGCGATGGATCTCCTCTTCTCTACCTTCATGGTGAATATACACGAATATTTTAGCAAGTAAAATTTATGAATAATTTATTTGCTAAAGGCGAATGAAAAACTCCAGATACAGTTTCAAATACATTTTTCTTTTTTTCAGTACCACTTAATGGCTGGTTCCAAAGCTTTTTTTTCTTTTTTTGCATCAAAAATCTTTGCATGATAACACGGGACGGGAATGATAGATTAAGCTGACCAGACGTCCTCATTCATCAAATGTAGTCCTCAGCACAGATTATTATACAGATTGGACACTCCCGTACATTCTTCGGTAACCAAAATTTGACTACAACAACCCTATTGTCAACAGCTGTAAGTTTCTCAAGCTCTCCAGCTTACGAAATCGCTCGTCTTATTTTTATTGTATCTATGTTCATGTCGTAATATTAGTGCATCGTTAAACCCAACATCCAACCAACTAACCATTGCATTGATGTTTACGTTCGGCAAATTTATTATTGTTTACGAACTTGATTGCCGAAAGCAATTTATTTAAGAAGCAAGTGCTAAATATAAAGAAAATAAACTTCGAAAGTATACATAAACCAGAAATATATTTTTTTCATTTTAAAGCATTTTGTATTATTTAAACCATGCAATGTTAAATATTTAAGATTTTATACCATACTGCTATTTCAGCATTACAGTTTGTTATATTAATTTGTACACTTGAACTCGAATGTGTTTGGCAAAATTTATTTTCAAACATAATAAAAATTAGTTTTATTTCTTAGAAAATAGCTGTGAATGTCATGATTTTGTGAATTTAAAAGTAGTAGAAAAAGTGAAGGAAAGAAATCTGCACATACGTTTTCGTTTAGCAAATTTATTATTGTTTACAAACTTGATTGTCAAAAGCAATTTATTTTAAGAAGCAAGTGCTAAATATTAAGAAAATAAACTTTGAAAATATACATTAAAAAAAAAAAAAAAAAAAAAAAAAAAAAAATTCATTTTAAAGCATTTTCTATTATTTAAACCAAGCAACGTTAAATAGTTAATGATTTAATACTGCTGTTTCAGAATTACAGTTTGTAATTTTAATTTGTACTTGAATATGAATACGTTTGACAAAGCATACTTTTAAACATTATAAAAATTAATTTTTATTTCTTAGAAGAATAGCTGTGAATGCTTTGAGGATAATTTTGGGAATTCAAAAACAATAGAAAGTGAAGAAAAAAAAAATTTTCCATACTAACCTGCTACTAACTACTCGCGAAATAGAAAAATAATTTTCGATCAAAGATGCTATTCATGTAGACTTAACACATGTAGTTCCCCCTCTGTTGACACTAGTGGTGGTATATTTCCGGTTCGCGTTTTAGCTTCACTGTCCTATCTGTATGATAATCTGTGTGTAGTAGATCTAGGAAGCTTTGAAGATAGTGAGGCACTGCAATAGAGCAGTTGCAAACAGCTGATAACAGCATGGCAACGTGGACAGCTTGCCCTCCGACATTGGTTGCCATGCGCCGTTGCCATGGTGCTATGAGCTGTTCTCAACTGCCAGTTGCTTATTATGCTAAAAATGGCTTCTATTTATTTTCACGTGGAGTTGATTGTCCTCCATCTACGCACTTTGACGTCATATGAAACTTCCCTATACGACTTGCGTTTTGTTTACATCTTAAGACAGAGTTTGTGCGTACAATAGTGCTGAGCGAGGCACCGCCATAGATATAGTAATAAGACATAGATTGATCAGCAAGAGGGAAAAAGTGATACCTTTTATTCGGGAAATGACACTCTAATGGCTGCTTTTTGCCGAGTAAATCACACACAGGAATAAACACGGATAATTTAGTAAATACAATTTGAGAATAATTTATTTACTAAAGGTGAATGAAAAACTCCAGCTACAGTTTCAAATTCATTTTTCTTTTTTTCAATACTCTCTAATGGCTGATTTTAGAACTTTTTTTCGGCATCAAAAGTTTTTGCACGATTACATGGGGATGATAGATCTGTATGGCTGGGATTGCGGTGTCTCGTTCTTAAGTCTTATCTTAAATATTACGAACTATCGTAGAATGGGCGTGGATAAGAACGATCTTAACTTCGTATCCTGTAGGGTAAGTCCTCCGCGTGTCCTCGTAAGTGTCGTAAGAGAAAGCCAGCCAGCCAATGGGAGACGCAGAGCGAGCTATGTTGTGATTGCGCGCGCATCCAGTTACGATTCGACTTCAGATAGCTCTGATGCACTGCAATACAACTTGCGCTTTGTTTACATCTTAAGACAGAGTTTGTGCGTAAGATAGTGTTGAGCGAGGCACCGCAATCCCAGCCTATATTATATATTACTATATCTATGGGTACCGCAATCCCAGCCCTACGCTAAAAGAAGACGATATGGTGACATAACCACTCGGCCCAGCTCCGTGGTTTTCACAAATAAGGGTTACATACAAACGCAACGCTTGCAAAAAAGTAACAGAGCAATAGCGAAAATTCCTACGTAAAAAACATACACTTAATGCAGATTTGTTAAATAAATCGTTGTCGAATCATGTTCTTAGACTGAGTAAGAGAAGGATTCGACAAGGATTTATTTAACAAAACAGTGTTAAGCGTTCTTTTTTTCACATAGGAATTTTTGCTAGTGCTCGGATACTTTTGCTGCCGACTGCAGTCATGCATTTGGAATGCCTGCAAACGGCTTTGCAACTGGAAGTGTTTCATTTGTATGTACCCCTAAAACTGCTACAACTAAACTTAACAAAAGTGATTCATTCATAATTTAAAGGGTTGATGAAAATTTCGATGTTTACGTTTGTGAGTTTGGTAACTAAGGTGTGCTAAAACATTTTCTTTTATTACTTATTACCTATTTTTATTTCCTTATAACAAAATTTCATTCAAAATAATAATTGTGATAGTGTTTAATGGTTAATTATTTGTAGAACATTTCCTCTTAATGTATTTTAATCTTAATTGTAATAATCGTTAGTTACTAATTTCAGTTTTATTAAGGGAAATTTTTATTTTAAAAACTATTCTCGGTGTTTTAAATGAATTTATAGATCTAACTGTAAAAATTAATTTACTAAAATATTTTTTTACCTGGTGTCACGGAAATTTGAAAACTTGTAAAGTCATGTAATATTACTTCATTAAACTTTCTCACTGTATTCATATGTTTAGATTATTTCACAATATATCTTGGAATATTGTCTTTCTTGTTACATGTATACCTCATCAAAATGTAAATGTTTATTGATTCTAGTGATCTATTTAGTTATTTAGTATAATGATAACATCTGCATATAAATTTGATTTTTGTGCATTATTTAACCAATGTCTTATAGTTTTACTTTTGGAGCTTAATTATTTCAAGCATACTTCCTAAGCACAAAAATTTACGGAGTGAGTGAAGAACAGGGTACGGTCGTTTTTTTCTCGCCGCCTGTATATAATAGGATGATAATAAACATAGGAAACATTTTGTAGTATGTCAATTATTATCTTAGAAAACATTTTATCATGTGACAATAACTAACCTAGCATAAATTTTATAACATTCATTAACTAGAATAAATATTTAGAATAAAGATCTGAGTGCAAGTAATAAACACCCTCCTCATATTTTGCCTTACAAAAAAGAAATAACAAAAATCCAACTTTTATTTATTTATTTATTTATTTATAATACTCTTCATGTTTTATAATCCTGAGTTATTGTTGATAATCTTGATCAATGACTATGAAATTGGTTAAATTTTGTTGATACATGAATATTATATATATATATATATATGGATACACATGTAAAAATAATATACTTCAAACTATTAAATAGAATATCATTTTAAAAGAAATTCCTTTAAAATGCACATTACTGGCACATCTGCCCTAGTAGATAATAAAAATGACACTATTCTTTTCACAAATTTCAAAGCTAGAAATGCTTAAAGAATGTTTCATGCAATATTTTAATAGCTTCATTTTAAAACAACTACAGCTGTTTATATGATTTTTAACTAAGTGTAATGTACTGTAACTTATTTATTTTTTAACGACTTTCAAATTAAATTGAATATATTATTAATTGTTGAATGGTTTCTGGTTCCAAGGGTTCAATACACACAAACTTTTAAATTAAATATAAATTTCTACTATGTTTTACTATAAGGTAGAATTGTGACAAAGACAATATTTTAAAAACGACTTGCAAGACAATATTTAACAAAATTGCAAGGCAATATTTACAAGATAATAATTCTAAAAAAAATATTCACAACATAAATCATTATAGGTCGAATCACAGCTCTTTATTCAGCCAGGCCAAAGCTTCTGCGAGGTGGCTGAAGCTTTGGCTTTGCCGAAGCTTCATTCTATCTCTATTGTCCACTAGGGTTCCCTTTATGCTATTTTCTAAGGGCATATCACCCTGTTTCTTTATTTAATTGGCTAAATAATCTCAAATACTTGTAAAAATTATAAAAATTTCATTAGATGACTAAACAATTTTATAATTGATAAAAACAATAAAAACTGACACTACTTTATTCGTCATATCTAAAGTTCTTTTTTTTTTTTTTCCTTCATTTTCTCTATGATAAACTCAGTTATGCATTCTCAGGTAAAATTTCGTTCAGTGTGCTTCTTGGGTATTTTTCTAAAATCTCTAAGATGGCGAAAGACTACATTTTACATCATGTCCTTAATTGTAACCCTTCAACTCCTGTGTAAGAGAGCTCACTTTTCGATGAAAGAAAAAAACAAATTACTAAATGCATCACAAACAAACAAAATGATCATAAAATACTTCTAATAGAAATTTCAGGAGAGAACATAATTTTTGGAGAAATAAACAGCCCACTGAATATATTACTAACTAACAAAATCATCATAAAATAAAATTTTAATAAATATTACAGATAACTAAAGCACCTCTTATATATAATATATTTTAAGCACCTTTTTAAAACACTAGTTTATACAATATGTTTTTTTTTTTTAAACACCAGGGTTATAAATTTGTTAAAAGTACCGGTTTAAATCTTTTTTAAAGCGCCTGTTATAACAGGTATTTAAAAACACTAAACACATGCACTATAAACTAATTTAATGGTATTCCCCTCCCAAATCATTATCAAATGCAACTGTAATACAAATGTCAAAATGGTTATCAACTTTTTATCTATAATAATAAAGGAAGATGTCTGTCTGTCTCTCTGTCTGAGCATCTATATGTTCAGCCCCTACTGAATGCAGAACTACAAAATTTGACACACGGATGCTCAGAAGCCTGACCGAGTGCATAGTGAAAAAAGAACTTAAAAATTTTAATTAGTTCCGGAGATATTAATTAAAACGTCAACCAATGTCTAATTAAAAAGCAAGCCAATCGTATTTTCTGCCCTCTAAGTAGAATTCACCCCGTTCCTCAAAAGAAGAAACACAGAGAGAAAATTTTGCACATTTTTGTAAAGCCATCCCAGCTTAGTGGTTGCAGATATTGAAAATACACCTGTACCTGGAGAAAGAGCATTTAATACCGATTCTTACGGTACAAATTTTTTTGAAAAATATGGTATTTTTATATATTTTTTTTAAAAGTTTTATAAAGGGTCCAAAATTTCTCTTTTCCTCAATCATCATTTTTGAATCACCCTGTACGACAGAGTAACTGTTCCATTTCTTAACAAGAGGTATATTTAAAAAGGTCATTAAATCCTCTTTCGAACCATATAAACATTTTAACAAAACACGGATTAGCGATCCATATTTTTAGATTTTACAAAACATCGATTTTTTCATAAAACATTTTATAGCTCAAAATCTTTTTGAGATAAATCATTTCTTTTTTTTTTTATGTACATAGACCTCAATTAGACAAATCATATTTCAAAAGATTGAGAGATTTTTTCAAAAACTGAATCCGTTATAAATTTTTTAATTTTCTGCATGCCTACAGTTTTTGATGACATTTTGAATCAGCATTTGCATTCGAACAACAGTGGAAGCAAAATGTAGAAATGAAGTTGAAAATTGATATTATTAAGTTTTAAGGCCTGAGAAACCGATTGCAGATATTTTCGAAACTGTAAAATTATTAGGAGAGGCATGAAAGGAGGGTGAAGGGGCTAGAAATGTAGAAATAGATTTGGAGCATTTAAAATTGGTATTATTAGGCTGTAAGGCCCAATAAATTGTATGCCATTCAAATTCTGAATGGATGTTATTGAAAAACCACAGTAAACACAGAACAACTTTATATTCTTTTAATTTTACAAATGTTACAATTCCGACACTTAGTACACATTTTATACTAAGAACTAGCTGGCTTCGCCCGCTAGCGGGTCAGTATTTTCAAATGAATCACTATAATTAATGAATCATTATAATTAATGAATCACTAACAGTAACTTTTAGTGTTAAGAAAAGAAATTTAAAAAATAATCATTTGTGATTGGGTAAAAAGTCGGCCCGGGTCCCCACTGCCTTCGGCAGCGCAGTCCCGTGCGCGCTGCGCGCGCACAACTAAGGAGATACACGCGCTGCGCGCGCGTATTCCTTCCCTGACCCTACGTGCCCCCTAAAAAAAATCATTTCTGATCGGGTAAAAACTCGCACCGGGTCCCCACTGCCTCCGGCAGCGCAGTCCCGTGCGCGCTGCCCGCGCACAACTTAACGGATACACGCGCTGCGCGCGCGTATTCCTTTCCTGACCCTTTGTGCCCCCTAAAAAAAAACGCACAACTTAAGGGATACACGCGCTGCGCGCGCGTATTCCTTCCCTGACCCTACGTGCCCCCTAAAAAAATCATTTCTAATCGGGTAAAAACTCGCACCGGGTCCCCACTGCCTTCGGCAGCGCAGTTCCGCGCGCACAACTTCAGCGATACACGCGCTGCGCGCGCGTATTCCTTCCCTGACCCTTCGTGCCCCCTAAAAAAAATCATTTCTGATCGGGTAAAAATTCGCACCGGGTCCCCACTGCCTTCGGTAGCGCAGTCCCGTGCGCTCTGCGCGCGCACAAGTTAAGGGATACGCGCGCGGTCCACGCCTATTCCTTCTAAACCCTTTTCAGGCCCTCTTAATTAACCTCCATCTTTTGAATGATGTATTAAAAATAATTAAACCAAATTAGAAATTGAAATATTAAAATTTTAAAATATTACAGCGCCATAAAAGAAATTTGATTCAGGAGACCTGAAAACGTGTAAATCTGGTGAAAACTTTCGATAATTTAAAAGAACTTTAAAATATCTTTCGAATGATGTATTAAAAATAATTTAATCCTAATTAGAAATTGAAATATTGAAATTTGAAAATATTACAGCGCCATGAAAGAACACTGATTCAGGAGACCTCAAAACGTGTAAATCTGTTGAAAACTTTGAATTATGTAAAAGAACTTTAAAATATCTTTCGTATGATGTATAAAAAATAAATCAATCGTAATTAGAAACTGAAATACGCGTATTAGAATATTGCAAAAATGTCCGGCGTGTAAAGATAAAATTTAATTTGCAATTAAAATGTAAATCTTTTGTTTATTGACGAAAATCGATGAAATTTGAAATGCAAGTTTGTTTTGTGATGTAAATATTATATACTAAATAAAATGTGTAAAATTTGAAAAATTGAAGAAAATAGGTAATTGTAATTTTTATTCGCACTACGAAACACGTGACCTCAATAAATACTAGATGCGTTTCCGTTGAAGACTGCTGTAGACTTAATGTCTGCAAAGATAACATTCTTGTGATTCGTTGCCAATATTTTTTTATAGTTTAGTTAATTTTAAAAAATCTAATTGTCCGATCGATAAGCCGTTTAAACCATAGGATTAAGAAAAAAAAGCCCTTTCCAATGGTATCTTGTTTGTAACGATACGACTGATATTTCTAATTTATTTTCCACTTTTTCCGTAAATATGTCGCTTTTTAAGCATTTAATCATGAATTCTGGGTCATTTTTCGGTAGACAATGGTCAACGTTTTAATTAATATCTCCGCTAATTAGGGTCGCATCGTTTCGCAAATTACATATCGTACATCTGCGATAAATTCTCTGTCCGACGGTACCTGTACGAAGTCCGTGCGACCGTTAGCGGTGGAGCTTTATCTGTTTCAAGCCGTTTCTCACAGACACACACACAGACAGACAAAAACACACACGCGTACAGATTTTAATAATATAAGGAGATTTTTAACGGTATTCAGACTGGAATTACACACATTTCAGAGAAAACCACGGAACATTCAGACATAAATCTTTTTATTACAATGTTATATTACTTTTGTATCTCAGCTTCTATTTAGCATAATTTCAAAAATAATATATCACTTGAGAAATTCTAATTTAAAAAATTCTTTAATCATCAACCTTAATTCATTTTAGATAATTTGGAGTGGAAGGCTGATTTTTTATACCAACTATGTGAAAAATACCAGAGCCGGGAATTGAACCCGGGCCTTCTGCTTAACACGAGGATGCTCTACCACTGAGCTACCCTGGGTGATAACCAGTTAGGCATTTCACACATAAGTTGGTATAAAAAATCAGCCTTCCACTCCAAATTAACTAAAAATAATAATAATGTATCACTTTAAAACTTAATTGAATTGGAACTAAAGAGTAGATGTTGCAAATCTGTCTCTAGATAGCGCTTTAATATTTAAAATTTTCAATATCTCCAATTCTACTTAAGATTAAATTGCTTATAATACCTCATTCTAAAGATATTTTATCATTTAAATAGCCCTAAATTTGAAGATTTCTGCCCAGAAAATGCTATTAAATTGTGGTGAAATGATGTATCTTCTGGGTGAAGAATGAATTTGTGATTTTAAATATGTACGTTTAATATTGTCAATGTAATTACATTCATTACATAAATATTTTTTATATAATCTTACATATATTATTTACAAGTTGATGCTTTATTATTATTATTATTTTTAAATATACATATTTAATTATAGATGGCACCTAGATTTTTAATTTGGACGCCTAAAAAATTTAATCCAGGCGTTATTTTGACGCCTAGAAAAGTAAAAAAATCAATCACTTACCGGATTTAGCAATAATAACACTTACACACAAATCAGCAACATTGGCTTAGAAATTATAACCTAACCATTATTATTATTATTTTTTTTAATACAAACTTTATTTTTCCTGATTAAATATATGTATAAAATATGAAAACAATTTTATAAAAGTAACACCATGTATTTCTTTTTAAGTAGAAAAAGCTTTAAATAAAAAAACTAGTTTTGAAGCCTTTTCCAGTCCTAGGTTATTTCATTTGTACTAATCCAAATGTTGAAAATATTTTTTCAACACTTGCTGAGGATGTTTTGCTGTCAGAAGTTGTTAAACTTCACCAAAGACTTCATTTTTAAATTTATCGATTTGAACTTTCTGGCTTTTCCACCATTCATATGAGGTGACTTCTTTTACTATATTTTCCTCAAAAAAATGTTTTACAAAAGGTGAAGTTTTGGCATTAAATTTTATTATCAATGTAGTCGTTGAGTTACGTGGATATTTTTGTTTTGCAAAATTTAATGCATATTTTTTTTTCTTGCTCTGACAGTTCACCTTCACTCTGAGCCTGACCGTATCGTGGATCAAGCATATATGTTAAAAAGTGTGCAGATGTAAGAGCCATTTTGTATCTAGAATCTAAATGCTGTAGCACTTCTTTACTTACTTTTTTTTCTTTCAATGTTTTTGTAACATCTTTCCAAATATAAACGGCATCAGCAGTGGAACAATTATTACTTTGAATGCTATCAAGGGCAACTGCAATAGGCTGTAATTGTTCAAACATATCTTCAGCATTTCTTTTTAGATTAAAATTAGACACGAGCTTCTGAATGTTTTTATCAATTATATTTCTATTTTCTTCACAATTTTTCAGTAAAGTGGGCCAACTTTTAAGGTAAATGTCTAATGCATTTGATAAGGAATTCCATCTAGTACTAGAAGGAAGAACTAATTTTACAGCATTTGTATTTGTTGTATGTGATCTGTAACATGCATTTGCAAATTGATTATTTGTTATGAAGATACTTTATTATTTCTAATGTATGTTCTTTAACTCCAGGAATTGCAATATCATTTAATAAAGAATGTGTTTTTTTTTTTTTTTTCCAAGCTAATTTTAGAAAAACCCAAATAGTCTGACATATAGATTGGAGATGAGAAAAATTTGTACTGATTTTAAAACAAGTTTGCTAATTTACAAATTCATAATTTATCTAGTGCTGTGCTTGTAATTTCTGCATAAATTGGATTTTGCAATTTTTAATAATATGCAAAATAAATGAAAAAAATGTTTGGTTTAAACCAAACAACCCTGTGAGCGAGCAAGATGTTATCTTATACTACTATTAAGTAAGCAATATTTGTATATATATATATATGTATATTTCACTGTTCTCGAAAATGGTAGCTCGGACAGTCACGTCATTTAACACAAAGGTGCCCTCCGAAGGGTCATTGTGCACATCGAAGTCAGATTTTCGAATTTTTGATTAGTTTTCTTTTAATTAATAAAAATATGAAAATAAAACTTCCCATTTCTGTAATGATGCAGAATGGAGAATCTTAGGAGAGATTTGATTGATTTATTTGATTTTCATTGATTTGAGTGTATTTTACATTGAACTAGAGCTATGTTATGAAGAATTACGAAAGATTTGATTGATTTATTTGAACGTTGAACTAGAGCTACGTTTTGAGGAATTACGAGAGATTTGATTGGTTTATTTGATTTTCATTGATTTGAGTGTATTTTACATTGAACTAGATCTACGTTATGAGGAATTACGAGAGAATTAATTGGTTTATTGGATTTTCATCGATTTGAGTGTATTTTACATTGAACTAGAGCTACGTTAAGAGGAATTACGAGTGATTTGATTGGTTTATTTCATTTTCATTGATTTGAGGTAAAGGTGTCCAGTGATGTTTTTTTGGTTTTAACATCCTTGACAGTGATTGCTGCGAAAACAAGTTTCGTGTGTTTTCAGATTCATACACAGCGAGGTAGGGGTGTCCAATGATTTTTATTTTTTTTTAACATGTGTGATAGTGATTGCCGCGGAACCGAGTTTCGTATGTTCTGAGATTCATGCACTGCGATGTAGGGCTATACAGTGCCTTTTTTTTTTTTTTTTTTTCATGTTCGTGAAGCATACATACGCGCGTTATAGTGATTGCTGCAAAATTGACTTACGTGCATTCCCTGATTCGACCATTCATGAAATAGTGACTTTTACTTGTTGAGTAACAGCTTCAACTGTTTCCAGAATATTCGAAGAATTAATATTTCTTTTGACTGTTTTTGAGAATATTCGTTTTAATAATAGTTTTGTTGCACAGATTCGAGAAGTTCAAAAAATGTTTGATATTGTCAAGGAGATCCCATACTACAACTGTGAAGAAAATAGTCGCTAATCGAAATATATTTATTTAAACGTTTCAATTATTCAATTAAAAAGAAATCCTTTAAATATAGTGCCCAGCGAAGTGGGCAAAGCCTGCTAGTATGTTCTAAAATGGGGAGAAGGCACTGCAAGCACCACCAAGTGAAAGTTTCATACAGTGAGATTTTTCAGAGATCGAGAATCAGCTGGTCGCTAAAGGCAGCTAATAAATAATAAATGCAAGCAGAAAAAGCATTTTTATAGCACTGAGTCAGAATTAAAAAAAAAAAAAAAGGCAATTGAAAATTCTAATTTTCCATTTTCAGGACACTACTGTTTCAAACATGCATAACAAACTGAAATACATAAAATATAATTTTGTCATACTGTTCACTTAGGGATTAATATTAATTCACTAAATTGTCATTAACACATTGCGTGCCATGTCAGCCATTCTGAATTCTAGACATTTTGTCATATATCTCTAAAAGTACTGAAGGAATCATCTTGAAACTTTAGGAGTGTGCAGAACAGGTTATACTTCAAACATTTCAGTGGAAGTTTTACCCTAAAAGCAGGGTTGGCAAGTTTCTTCCAAGGTGGAAAAAAAACCGGACAGAAGAAATAGGTTTCTTCCAAGTGGAAGATATGGAAGAAACTGTTTTTCTTTAAAAATTATCATATAGTAATAAGTTGCAGCTTTGTAAGATACAATGGAGGAATTTTTCACATAAATAACTTAAACTTTATTTTGCCTATAAAAATCTAATTATTAATTATATATACTAAATTAATAATTACTTGAGATTTTTAGCCAAGATTCTAATTTTGCTCTCTAAAATACTCAAAATCCATTAAAGAAATCAATTTCAATTTAATCAGAATAAAGTTTTATATTCTAAACAATTTTATTTCTTTAACTAGTAGTAAATAGTAAGGATTACTTACTTACTTTCTGATATAAGAGATTTTAATTAACATTCAGTTAATTAAGGGAATGGGTATGCAATAATTAATTGTATCACAAAATGTCATCAAAAAACTCATTTTCTTTATTGCCATAGATACAGTATAACAAATGAAAACAGTATAACAAAGTAACAGTATACAGTATAACAAATTTTTAGCAGTTCAATACTGCAGTCTGTTTCTCAACTTAGAATAGAGATGAATAGAAAATATAGAAATTTTCCTTTTTTTATCCTGGAGAACCTGCCGAGGAGTTTAAAAATATTTGGACTTATTGATACAATCCATTGGTTACCAGCTTAGAAGCCATACAAAGATTTATTTATTTTATTTTTTTAAGTGAATAAATATTTTGTCTAAATTCCATAAGTATTATCACTTGTACTACTTGAACATATAATATATAATAATATGAGATAGTATACATGCAAAAAATTCTAAAAATATCAGTCTTTAAAAGTTAGCATTGAAATATGAATGCTAGTATGTACATATAAAAAATAGCTAATTAATTAATTACATTTTTTTTTTTTTTCTCCACGGATAAAATTACACATTTTTATACTTAAAAAACTTGTAGGGATTTCTTTTTTCAGAAATGGTAGAAATTGTTAAAAAATACCCTACCGATAAAGTAGTAAGAACACATCACCTGTATATATTTAAAGTTATTTTTCTAAAAATAATATTTTTTAATATTAATTGAATTATAGTTTTGATTTGACACTATGTTATGCTTTGAGTTAATATACAGTTAATGTGTTTCAATTTTGAACATCTGTTTTGTTTTTTTGTTGGTTTCTTCCATTTTTTCCAGTTTCTTTTGGTTTTTTCCACTTTCTTCCACTGTCCTGGAAGAAACCCAACCCAGCCTAAAAGTAAAAGCAGTACTAATGAAAAATTAACTCTTTGAGCACCGTGTCAGCCATCAGTGGCTGGCAGTGTCAAATGTGATATAAAGTCGCGTCAACCATTGGTGGTTGACAGTGTAAAATAAAATATAAAACTAAAAATATTACATTGTTTTAAATAATTATTGAAAATTTGCTTAATTTTTATTTATTACAAGATGAATCATTATGGAATTTTAATGGATTTTAAGAATTCGCTTGGCGCTCAACGTGTTAATGTTAAGTATAATAATATCAAACAAATTTATATGAAGAATTCACCTATAAAAATACTTCACATTTAGAAATCCAATTTTCATTATTTCCTTTAAATTTCACACTCTTCAACAAAAATAGCATGTATTAAATGAATTTATGTAAAGAAATTTTCTTTAAAATCTTTCTACAATATTCCCACTTTCAACTTCATTTTAAAATATTAAACGCACTAGGTGCAGTGAAGAAGTAACACATGACATCACAGTGGGAAGTACAGAGACAACAGTTCTCTTGGGTTGTGGATCTTTGGCGTTCTAGCACGTGAACATCAACACAAAATAGGCCAAATGGGTGAAGCATATCCATTTTAATTTCACCTATTTGTATTTTTTACATGAAATGTTTGTGCAATTAAAATTTTAGTTTAAGATAAGGACTTTCAATTGTTTCAATTGATTAGTTTTCTAATAGCTAAAGCAAATTTCTTTCTTCATTCATTTTTTTCTGAATTTTTTGTCATGTTAAAAAGATAAAAACATGTAAAAGACAACAGAACATTTATTTTTTTATTATTTTTGAATTGCACACCAAATTGTTTATTAATTATGATTATTTCTTTTCTATACACCTAAGAAGAAATGTATTGAATTTTATTTCAGCGGTTTTATATGCAGAGTTTTCCCCGGACTGTTTCAGGAGGTGCTGCACCCCTGCTTGTCCTTTGGTTGAAAAATAGCACTTGTTTTGGTCTTTATCAAAAAGAAACTACATCCATCTTGCCCCTCATAAAAAAAAAAAAATAATTTTTACTACCTTTTAGGGATGAAACGGATAAAGATTTTGCGAGATATCGGATATCCGGAGCTGTTTTACCTGCCAGATACGGATATCAGGACCAGATATCTGGCATTAGTTTTGTTTTTTGTTGTGTTGTATATTTCTTTTTTCTTTATTTTAAAACAATAAAATATAAACATATTTCATATACTTTTTTAACATTTTAAATATAATTTACTTAAACATATTTATTTAATATTCTATTTATTTCTGCAATATTGCCATGAAGAATAAAACTTTAAGCCTAACATACACATTCCTCACTTGTAATTTGTGATGAAAAGATAGGTCACAAAAAGATAGGTTTTATTCAGAATTATAAAACTAAAACTTATTAATTACATGTTTTTTAGAATACTAGTATTAAAAAAATGAATTAAAATATTTTACTGATATAATCACAGTTGAAGTGTTATTTTCATAGGAAAACTAATACGTTGTGGCCATCACAAAACTTTCTTCTATATCATTCTATATAGCAATGCCACTTACTGTTTAAATCAGGGTTGGCTAGATTTTGCCTGACCTGAAAAAACCCACTTGAAAAAGTTTTTTTCAGAATCCTTGTTTAAAATTGTACTTTTGCCTAATTTACAATAAACATACAAATATTATATACATTATTAGAACATGAACAAAGAATTTTCAGAAATATTCGAGATGCTCAAACTGCTCTATAGAAAAAAATTCTGAAAAATTTCCCATGAAAAAAAAATGTACAATTATCTTATTGAAAAATATATATATTAAAAGAAATAAAAGCGAGAAAAAAACAGAGTTGTTTGTCAATATAAAGAAAACTGTAGTACTCAAGGAATGTAAATACAAATACTAATTACAAGATTAAAAGAACTTTTTATATAGCACGGTTTTAAATTTTCTGTTGAAGAATATAAATTTGACAATTCTACATATATATATTAATGAATACTTTTTAAAACTTTTTTTTGGTGAATTATCCCATCAACTTGAAAGAAAATGATCAAATGCGTAAGAAAGAGATCAATTATAAGAAATTTCCAAACATTTATTAATTGAATAAAAATATTAAAAGAATGCATTGTCATCATGTTCTGAGCTATTCTAAAAGTTTCAAATGTCTAGCTAGTCAGGAAGTTAGTTAAAAATCGTTTGCAAGATTTGTACTGAACAAACAAGAAAGCGATTTAATAAAAATTTGGTAATAAATAAAAATCAAATTTAAAAAAAATTCTGAAAACTTCAATGCAATGTTAGAAACTGTTATGTAATGTAGAGGGACAATAATCAAAAATGTTTTATGAAACCTCTTGACTATGACAATTTTAATAAAGCAATATGGAATAATTATTAAAATCCAATATTTTAATGTAAAAGGCAGATAAAAAGAATTAGAATATTTAAAGTACAATTATTTAATTGTTAAAATTTCTTTATAACTTAATCATAGAAAGACTTTAGAAATTTTAAAATTTTGATTTTAATGAATAAATAATAATTTATTTTTTTAAATTATCTTATTATGAATTATATACTTTATTTTTTATTTATTTATTTATTTATTTTTTTTAAGTAAATTGGAGTGTAAAGGTTAATATTTTTATCTGTACCAGCTATGTGAAAAATACCAGAGCCAGTAATTTTTCACATAGTTGGTATATAAAAATATCAACCTTTACACTCCAATTTACTTTAAAATGAATATTCACGGTTGATGAATTCATGAATGAAAAATTTCTAGATATACTTGATGTTAAAAAAAAAGAAAGGAAGAAAGAAAATATTTCTAAAATCTCTGATAAAAACCGAAAATACTCTGAAAAAATCCTGATTAAACCCGATAAAATCCACTGGGCTGGTTTTTTTCCGAAAAAACTCTGGTTTTTTCCAACCCTGGTTTAAATTGTACAAAAGTTTAATCATAGCTTCTCACAATAAATATTTTACATGTGGAGTTCACTGCAATTTTAAACAAAAATGCTGAGATATAGGCTTCTGAAAAATTATAGCAGCTCCACCTGTCGGCTGATGTACACCTGAATAAGGTTGATATTTGTTTTCATAATGGTTGTCTTACATATCAAGTTTAATGCATTTATGTCATAGAAGTTGAACCTATTCATGGCTCATGGAATAAATTGCAGTGCAGTATTGCCACCTGTTGGCTGATATACACCCAAAATAAATCGCAATAGTGTTTCATAATGTCTGGTTCTCTCATACACCAAGTTTTGTGCAATTATACACAATAGAATTTGAGATATAGCCTACCCATTTTAAGGGGAAATTTCCGTATAGAAGCACCACCTATCGACCAACATGCACCCAAATCGAATCAGCATAATTCCTCATAATGCCCTTCTAACATAAAGTTTCGTGTGATTATACACAATAGAACCTAAGATATAGCCTTTCTGCCAAGGTGCATATATATATATATATATATATGAAATTTTGTGCAGTAGTTCCTGAGACATAGCCTTCCTTTAAATTGCAGAAGTTGCAGTACAGCAGCATCACCTCTTAAGACATTTATACCAAAACTTGATAGGCGCTGATTTATGTCATGGTGCAACTACATATAAATTTATATGTAACTCTACGCATTAGTTTTGGAGGTACAGTTGAACAGAATTTTTGTCACACACAGACAGACATTTTTAAAAATTGATCAAACCAGGTTCTGGACCTCTTAAAATATTGAAATTTAATTTTTCCGACTGAGTGAAAATAATGCCTGGACCGGGACTCGAACCACGGATCTTTGACTTACAAGGTCAAGGCTCTACCAACTGAGCTATCCAGGCCGACATCCCAGTCAGCATTACTCACTCAGACAACCTTATAGGCTGAAACAATCTGGTCTATCATTTAGATAGCTCAACAGAAATAAGCCGCAGGAAATGGAAAACACCATTAAACAATGGGAGAAAGAAATACAATTTTTAATAAAATCACACAATAAACTGTGGAAGGAAATCATATTTATTGAAATTTAATTTTTCCGACTGAGTGAAAATAATGCCTGGACCGGGACTCGAACCACGGATCTTTGACTTACAAGGTCAAGGCTCTACCAACTGAGCTATCCAGGCCGACATCCCAGTCAGCATTACTCACTCAGACAACCTTATAGGCTGAAACAATCTGGTCTATCATTTAGATAGCTCAACAGAAATAAGCCGCAGGAAATGGAAAACACCATTAAACAATGGGAGAAAGAAATACAATTTTTAATAAAATCACACAATAAACTGTGGAAGGAAATCATATTTATTGAAATTTAATTTTTCCGACTGAGTGAAAATAATGCCTGGACCGGGACTCGAACCACGGATCTTTGACTTACAAGGTCAAGGCTCTACCAACTGAGCTATCCAGGCCGACATCCCAGTCAGCATTACTCACTCAGACAACCTTATAGGCTGAAACAATCTGGTCTATCATTTAGATAGCTCAACAGAAATAAGCCGCAGGAAATGGAAAACACCATTAAACAATGGGAGAAAGAAATACAATTTTTAATAAAATCACACAATAAACTGTGGAAGGAAATCATATTTATTGAAATTTAATTTTTCCGACTGAGTGAAAATAATGCCTGGACCCGGACTCGAACCACGGATCTTTGACTTACAAAGTCAAAGATCCGTGGTTCGAGTCCCGGTCCAGGCATTATTTTCACTCAGTCGGAAAAATTAAATTTCAATAAATATGATTTCCTTCCACAGTTTATTGTGTGATTTTATTAAAAATTGTATTTCTTTCTCCCATTGTTTAATGGTGTTTTCCATTTCCTGCGGCTTATTTCTGTTGAGCTATCTAAATGATAGACCAGATTGTTTCAGCCTATAAGGTTGTCTGAGTGAGTAATGCTGACTGGGATGTCGGCCTGGATAGCTCAGTTGGTAGAGCCTTGACCTTGTAAGTCAAAGATCCGTGGTTCGAGTCCCGGTCCAGGCATTATTTTCACTCAGTCGGAAAAATTAAATTTCAATAAATATGATTTCCTTCCACAGTTTATTGTGTGATTTTATTAAAAATTGTATTTCTTTCTCCCATTGTTTAATGGTGTTTTCCATTTCCTGCGGCTTATTTCTGTTGAGCTATCTAAATGATAGACCAGATTGTTTCAGCCTATAAGGTTGTCTGAGTGAGTAATGCTGACTGGGATGTCGGCCTGGATAGCTCAGTTGGTAGAGCCTTGACCTTGTAAGTCAAAGATCCGTGGTTCGAGTCCCGGTCCAGGCATTATTTTCACTCAGTCGGAAAAATTAAATTTCAATAAATATGATTTCCTTCCACAGTTTATTGTGTGATTTTATTAAAAATTGTAATTCTCTTAAAATATGTAAATCTATCGAAAACCAGAAGTTGAAATTTTTTATGATTCCAATACTTTCTTTTGAGACATTTATAGGAAAATATAAAAAAAAAAAATTAAAAGTTTCAAACTAGTATGTTATGGCCATCACAAAACTTTCTTCTGTATCACTCTATATAACAATGCTACATGCTGTTTAAGAGCGGACAATACCTAATCTCACCGGCAGCCTTCGCCCATGTTATTCTATGGGAAAATTTGTTTACATAATTACTCATTACCTAATGAATATTTTTCAATTCTGTTTTCACATTTAGAAAATTCATAAGCGTTAAATTAGTACTTGTTTTCCAAAAATTGATTTTTTAAAATTTTAGTATTTCATTTTGCGATTAGAAAATGAGAAAAATGCATTTTGTGAAAAATCGCATTTTTGAACTCAAAATTAAAATGTAAAAATTAAAAAAAATGAATTTTTCAAAAATGAGTACTCATTTAACGGTTATGAATTTTCTGACTGCGAAAACAGAATTTAAAAATATTCATAAGGTAATGTGTAATTGTAGCAACAAATTTTCCCATAGAATAACATGGGCGAAGGCTGCCGGCATGATTAGTCCCCTCATAACGTGCACAGAAGAAATTTAATCATAGCTTTTCACAATAAACATTTTAGATATGGAGTTAGGTGCAATTTTAATCAAAAGATTTTGAGATGTACGCAGTAAAAAATGTCCTATTTGCTACCAGAAATTCTCTGTAATTTGAGAAAATATGATCTGACAACATAATTTTTTCGTAAATTGCACATATTTTCTCAAATTAAAGAGAATTTCTGGCAGCAAATAGGACATATTTTTTATAGTGTAGCCATGTGGAAAATCACAAAAGGTGAGGAACAGCTGCATCACCTGTTGATCGATATACACCAGTGTTTTCTACTGAGAGGGTTAAAGATGAGATTACTTAAAAAAAAAAGTAATATAAAAAGAAAATTTTTTAAGCCAATCCCTATTTCCAAACACTTTCGAAAAAATTTCTTTTTAATGATTTTGAATTAGGAAATAAAAAGCGTGTGTGAAAAATGAAATAAAAATAATTATAAGATTTTAAAAAAAACTTTTTATATACCATGTTTCAAATTTTCTAATGAATCATAGAGCTCTTATCAATGTGCATAAAATTTTTAAAGTGATAATGACGTCAATTTTTGTCAGATGCATAATTTAACTTTTTATAATTTTTTAATGTTCATGTTTAATTAAATGTATTTATTTTTATGTTGAAAGAAAATGAACTCATAATTTTTTTTTTTTTTTTTTTTTTTTTTTCAACAGTTAAATTATAGGTAATATTTTAATGACTATTGTAACGCTATTAGGATGTTATTATTTTCATATTTTAATTAATTATAAGAAAACTAATCAAAAATTCAAAAATCGGACTTTGAAGTATTGTGTTGTCAGCGTGTTCTGAGCAATCCTGAAAGTTTCCAATATTTAGCTAGTCGGGAAGTTAGTTAAAAATTGATTGCAAGATTTGTACAAGATATAGAGAGAGTGTGAACTAATACAGTAGGAATTGAAAAAAAAAAGGAGGAGGAGAAGAGAGTGAGGATTACTTTCTTTGCAACAAGGATATAGTTTGTTTATGCCTGGTATATATATTTATGTAAAAAATTATAACATCCAATAAACATTGGTGTATATTTTATAATATTCTCAAGTATATATATATTGTAATTTGTTTCCACTTTTTTCTTTATTAATAAATGAGAATGTGTATGTTTCGAAAGTTTTTTTTAGTTTAAGATTGCATTTAGTTGAAGTCTACCTTTATTCTATGGGAATTCTGTTGCTTTGTATTTTAAGGATACCTCATTGAAAAATAATTTGTAGAATTCTGTTTATTATTATTATTATTATTATTACTTTCTTTGAACATGTCGCTTATTATCTTAATGAGCAATTTTTTATAAATTTAAATATTTTTCAAATAAACTCAGGGATCTAATTTCCAATTTTGAAAAGAATTATTTAAATTGATTACTTTTAAATTGTTCACTAAGATAAAACACAACTTATTCAAATAGAAGAATTTAAAAAACTTCATTTTTGAACAATATATTCTTAAAGTAATGTATACCTAGTGACAAAATTTCCGTAGAAATGCATGGGAAGAGAGAAAGAATGAATCTGACTTATGTGCAGCCTTAAAACTGTAAAGTGTATTCAGAGTTTCCTCCAGGTTTAAAAAAAGAGCATTTTCTAGATTCATAAGGGCAGTTTTGGATTCTTTAGAGCATATTTAAAATCTAAACACTTATTTTAAAATTTCAATTTTAGGTATATATAGAAGAAAAAGTTTTAAATTTTAACTTTCTTTACGCATTAATTTTGTTTGTTACTGATGGTTGAACGAATGTTGATTGTCATGCACAATACATTTATTTATAACATATCTTCAGTTTGAAGGTTATTTTCAATAAAAGGCAGTAAGGACACAACTTTTTTAGATTAAGGACAAGAAGGGTGTAATTTTTTTGGATGACGGGCAAGAAGGGTGCTATTTTTTCAGTCATAGGGCAGGCAGGGTGCAGTGCACTCCTGAAACTGTCTGGAGAAAACTCTGATGTATTACAAAATTCTTACAATATTTTTTTTTTTTTTTTTAGATTTTTGGAAAAGTATCTACTGTATACAAAGATGTGTGATGAAGAAGATAATGATTCCAGAAAGGCATCTTCTGAAAATATAACTAATTACCATGCAGTTCCAGATGCTGATCGAGAATTGTCAAGCATTGCCCACCAAGAATTTGAGGACGGAAAGTTTGGCCAGTGTCTTGGTACATTGCGAAAACTTCAGTATAAACGACCTCAAGATTTAAAAGTTTTGCATAATATTAGTGTTGTTGAATATTACTATTCAAAGTATAAAGAAACTGAAACATTCAGAAAGAATATTCTTGATATCTGCAAACAAGCTCATATTACTATGGAAGATGCAGATACTCTTGATGATGTGGACAATAGTGTGCTAGTATATAATCAAGCTGTTCTGTTATATCATCTACATCAATATACTGCAGCTGCCCATGTTTTAGAAAGAGTAGTTCAATTTCTAGAACCATTAGATGAAACTTTAGCAAGGAATATCTGCTTGTTATTAATTGATTCATATCTCAATATTTATCAGCCTAAACGAGTGTCAAGTTTAGTACCACACATGGAAACTGCATACTTTAGCAATAATAAAAATTGTGGAAAGGCAAATCAGAAAGAAAGAGAAGGGCAGAAAGATGAAAATGGTGATAACTGTATCAGTGATCAATTCAAGAGGAGGTTCCAGTTATGTAAAGCCAGATTATTTGCTACTTTAAAAACTTCAAAAGCATGTAAGCGAGAAATTAAAAATCTTATGTCATCAGGTTCTGGTGTACAAAATATATCTGCATTTTTTCTAAAGAGCCAATTAGAGTATCAGCGTGGTAATTATCGAAAAGCTTTAAAACTGCTTAATTCTGCCACTATGCCTAATGATTTATCAAAATATTTTCAAGAAACTGGTGATTGTTTACCTGTTCTGTTCTACAACAATGTAGGGTGTATTCATTTTTATATGGGCAAGCCACATTTAGGAAAATTTTATACCAAAAAAGCTATAGAAGAATTTGAAAATCATATACTTACTGTTAGCGATCAAAACAAATCGTCCGATAGTGTTCTGACTTCTCGTCCTTTACATCTGCTTAGTTTAACTACACGTTACCAACTACTGTTTAACCTTGGCGTGCAGTGCATGCAAGCACAAAATTTTCATGAAGCATTTAAATACTTTATCGAAGTCTTACGACTGTATTATTCAAATCCTCGCTTATGGTTGCGCCTTGCAGAGTGTTGTATTCAAATTGATAAGCCTAATAACATGAATGATTATGTTGATTGTACAAAAATTCCTTGTATCAAAGCAATGATCGGCTCTGGTCCTCATAGAAAGTTGATATTAAATTGCTCAAGCCATGACTCACATACAGAGGATTTTAAACAGCTTGATTTAAATGAAATTTCTCCTACTTTGCATTTTGCAATGATTTGTCTGAAAAATGCAAGAGCCCTTTTGCCAGAACATCATCCTGTGTCGAGTTCAGGAATATTTCTTTCAAGTTTACCTGGTACTTTAGATGAAGGTATCAGTACTTCTGATGAAAATTATCACCTTTCAGTTCTTCCAAGTACATATATTCTAGGTCCTGAAATAATTAGTCTGAGGAATTCTATTCTTGTTTGTAGTGCATATGTATCTCTTTGTTTAGGTGATGTGTTAATGGCTCATGAATATTCTAAATTGTTACTTTCTCAGCCACGTGTGTCCTCAGCTCATAAATATTTAGCCCATTTATACAATGGAGAAGCCTTACTCATAATGGATCGAATAACAGAAGCTATCGAGCATTTTAGCTTCCAACATGACAACGAAATTGAACTTGCTTTTCCTGCTAGTTCTTCGGAAGTTTCATTAAAGCATCAAATGAGATTTGATACCAAAATTAATGAAAAAAATGATGATGGCAGCCGACCTGTAGGTAATATACCTAATTGGTTTCCAAATACTATAACTTCAGCTAAATTTATATCTCAACATAATTTGGCTGTTGCATATGCAGTTAGAGAAGAATGGTCTAAAGCTTTAGAATGCTTGCAACAGATTAGTTCCAATAATACAATACCTTTACAAGCACGTAATTTACTTATGTACATTCAGTTATTAGAAGGCACTGCTGATGAACTTCATACTTATATTAAGCAGGCCTCGATATCTGGTTATGGTTAATTAATAGATGCATTAGCATTTTTCTTGTTTCAGTTATTTACATCAATCATCACATATGTTATCAGTATTTTGATTGTATCAAAAAGAAGAAACCTTGTGTTTTGTTGTTTAAAGAAAGTCTTATGACCTGTAAAATCTTGATATATAAAGCCTTCTTCTTTTTAAATTTGTTGTATATTTCATTGCTGTTTCATATCTTTTTGTAGAGAAAAATATTTACATTAAGTTCGGGAATCTGACTATTATTAAGATACTATCATGAATTCATAATTTTTCAGTTATTTAAGCTTTTTATTTATTTTATATTTTGCATTTTCAATCTTAAAATTTTATTAGGGAAAAATATTGAAATTAAACAAAAATATCTGTTGTAAGAAAATATTTAGCATTTCTGAATGATTTTTCTTGTATTGATGCAATGTAACTTCATCTCAAATAGCTATGGATAATTCGTTGAAGTTTGTTCAAAGCGATTCAGCTGTGCTACTTTTTCATCTGTTAAATTAAAATTAATCTTTTGATATTTAGTTAATTTTATGTTTGTAAATTGAATATTTGTAAAGTTCATAGATGGTTTTACTTAATCATTTATTTATATTTTCTATGTTTACATTGTTATGTTTTATTTGAATATAAAATTTTATATTACTATATTTTTGCATTGTAATGTCACATATCATTGATGATTTAAAAAAATAAATAAATAAAAGAATCATTGATCTGTAATTATCCTAGTGGAAGTTATATACACATTTATATGGGAAGTGTTTATAATTTTTGAAATATTAATATAAATGTATTTACAAAAATATGTTTTGAAATTATTAAATTTCATTTAAAAAACAGTGAAATCAAATTCAATTACTATTTTACTGTTAATACTTTTTTTTTTCATAAGTAATCTTAGACATCTGTGTGTACTGATGTTTTTCTTAGGTGATTTCCCAGTGTTTCATATGTGAAGTATCGTTTGAGCATGTTGAACAGAGTTCCAGGCATTGGGTTCTTTTATTATTTCTATAGCATCACGGAGATGTGCATATTTATGTTTATTATAATTATTTTTTTAGACGTTTTTAGAATATATAGAAACTTCTTTTCATTATTTAAAATATTTGTTGAAACATTCCATTTTATTAAATTTCCTGTACTATTTGTGTTCTTTTATTCTTTGACTTATTTTTCATTAAGTAATTCCTATATGATGATACGCTTTATACTTTCTGTGTTGTTGAACTGGATTGTATAAACGACTGCAGTTTCTTTCGGACCACAATCTTATTTAATTCATTCATAAATAATAGAGATGGTTCAATAGCAAAATTTAATTTCACTCATAGCATTTTTAATTATATTAAAATTATACCTCATAAAGTTCTTGGATTTTGGCTGTAGTGCCTGTAGCACTTTCTGGGCGGATCCACCCTTTCATCAATGTAGCCTGCTACCGTCGAAACTGCTTCTGGATTCTTTTTCTGTTAACTCTTTAGAAGATGGTGCCGCAATTGATCTAGATCTGATCTGCATGCGACTTGTTTCCATTACAAGCCGATTGGTCACTGACTATCTCAATGGTTTCACGATAATATGCGTAATCCTGGTTATTGTAATTGGCAATTTTGCAGGTTTCATTAAAATTTATATTGATATTATTTTCTTGATTAAATTTGGTAAGAGCAGTAGTTAATTTCCTGTATTTGATATCGCTATTGTGTTCTTTGATTCTAGTGGATATTTTTATTTTTGTAACTCCAATATAGCAACGTGTTTTGTTGTCAGAATATTTGAAAGGGATTTGGTATATTCCTGCAGTTTCCAGAGGGAGGATTAGATCTTTATCATTACGGGTTAGTTAATATATATTCGGATTTGGTTTTATGGGAATGTTTAAGTCATATTTTTTAGCTGTGTTTTTAGTCTTGAATGCTGCTCCTCGGTCAAATGGAATAAAAAAAGTAAATTTTAAGGGGGTTTTTTGATGACTTGAAATATTTTTTAATTGTTTAATTCTTTTTTGTATATAGCCTATTAACAAGATTTTTATGAAAACCAGCTTTTATAGTTATATTTTTAATATAGTCAATTTCATTTTTAAGGTCGGTTGGGTTATTACAAATTAGAATTGTGCGATTAATGTAAGCTTGAATAGCATTAATTTTATATTTGTATGGCGTCTTACTATAATTACTAATAATTTCCTCACTTGACATAGGTTTATGGTAGACTGTAGTTTTTATATTGTTATTATATCGCTTTATTTTTACGTCTAGGTAATTAATCTCTTCATTAGTTTCAGGTTCACATGTACATTTTATATTTTGGTCAAGTTTATTTAAAGTTTCAAGAATTTCATAAGTATTTTCATTTTTATTTATAATTTCAAAAACGTCATCGATGTATCAGACCTAAAAGGTTATTTTGTTTTTTAATGTTTTAAATATATTTTCTTCGAGGATTCTTAGTTTGTGTTCAGCTATTATACCCGATATAGGAGATCCCATCGGGACTCCTTTATTTTGTTTATATATTTTTCCATTAAACTTACAGTAACTTTCATTTAAAATTAAATTACTGGTGGCTATTAACATTTTGGCAATTTCATTATTGTATTTTTCTTTAATTAAGTTATTTATTATATCAGATATTTCTTTAACATCTATTGAGCGGTATAGGTTAATTATGTCAAAACTTATAAGTTGGTAGTTGTCTTTAATTTCAATATCTCTTATTCTCTTAATAAAATCTTCAGTGGAATTTAGACTGTTGTTAGTGGGGGAAGAAGTTCGCTGTAAATATTGGTCATGTATTTTTCAAGATTGTAGGTGGGTCCTTCACGTTTATTGACAATGGGACGGATTTTTTTTTTTTTTTTTTTTTTTGGGGGGGGGGGGGGGGGGGTTGTGGTCTTTATATCTGCCAAAGAGATGAGTGGTGTTTGGAGTGTGATTTTTGATATATCAAGGTTGATTATTTGGCCAGTTTCCCTTTTTTATGAGTTTGTTTGTTTTTTCAATTAGTTTCTTGTTTGGGTCTTATTTAACAACAGTGGTACCTATTTCGTGGATCGTTTCAGTCATCATTTTGGTGTAATCCTCATTATTTAGAAGAATTGCCAATTTTACATGTTTTATCTGTTAATGTACATGTTATATTTTTAATCTTTTTTAGGTTTTTTAAGAGTTTTTATATCAGTTTTATTAATATTTCGATTACTTAAGGTTTTTTCTATTTCTTTTTGTGCAGTATATCTTATTTGATTTTTAGTATGTTCGGGGGCTTTTTTATTGCAGTTTCAGTTTTTTCTATACTATCTTTAAGATTAACAGGTTGTTCTAAAATGTATTTCGGACCCAGTTTTAGTAAAGCATCTTCGTGGTTATTTATTTGATAGTTTAATATGTTAATGTATGGGTGTTCAATGTTTTTTTGTAGCTCAAGATTATCTTTATTAATCCAAAATTTCAATTTTTTACTATGTTTTTTATAAATCTTATTTCTTTCGATATCGTTAAAAACTTTAATTTTACTCCTCATTAGTTCAAATTCATTTTCTTTACATATTTCTTTAATTTGCTTTTCAAAAACTCCAGCGTTCATTTCTATATAATTCAGATTTCTTTTTTCTTAGAGTTGCATTTAAGATTTTCCTTTCAAATTGTTTTACCTGTCGTGGAAAATTTATAATAAGGGTTTTGTTTTTAATTCTGAAAGATTATGGGGTAATCCCAAAATTCTTACAGATTGATTTTTTCTATATCATAACATATATATAACTTATATCATAACATATATCATATTCTATACATTTTTCTCATAACATATGTATAAATTTTCAGCTCAGTTGAATAAGGCATTTAGACACTATTGCACTTTAAAAAATTTGGGGTCATAGACCATGATGATAAAGAATTTTTCTTTGTGTTCATGTAAAAAAAAATTATAATTGCTAGATTCACACCAAAATTTATACAGTTCATGGAACGGTGACTCATAACATATGTATAAATTTTCAGCTCTGTTGAATAAGGCATTTAGACACTATTGCACTTTAAAAAATTTAGGGCCATAAACCATGATGATAAAGAATTTTTATTTGTGTTCCTGTAAAAAGACTATGAATGCTATGTAAAATAAAAAAAACTATACATTCACCAAAATCAATAGGGTTTGTGCTATGGTAACCTATAACATACAAACCAATTTTCAGCTTATTCTACAAAGCATTTAGGCATGTTCGTGTTCACTCACATACATACATCATCTTAAATATGAATTCAGGGGACCTCAAAACATGTAGAAACACCAGAATCTCAAACTCCGATTTTTGATATGATTACAATACTTTCCTCACTATAGTGTGTTTGGAAAGTAAAAAAGTAAAGTTAAAAGTACCTCTAGCCTTTTATAAATCATAGTAATATTTACCATTGCCGTGGTCATTCAAAATGCTGCTCTGGGTTAACATTTATATTATGTGGAATAAATTTGTCTTATAGATACATCTCAATACCTGACTATTAAAAAAAAGTGGTGGTTCCATTCGTTACAATGTAATATATTATTATGTGTTTAATTCAAGGTATTGCATGCATTCTGGTACCTAGAAAAAAATTATACAGTTATCCTTATTATCACTGTAATTATTTTTATTTATACCTTATAATATTACAGTTGAATCAGAATCTTAATCTAGTTATTATTTTGTAGAAACTATCAGCATTTTAACTTTTTTGTTGTTGTTGTTGTTGAAGTGTAAATTTCTTTAAACCCACTGTATACATATTTTCCTTCAAAGTGAATTCATGTAATCGTTCGTTAAAATAGTTTTGCATTTAGTATGACATTTATTTATGCAAAAAACCCATGGACTAGATCTTTTTCATTCAAATAAATTTCTAAGTAATTTTCAAAAGAAGGTCTCCTAAATCTACAAAAACAGTCATTTAACACATTCATTGTGGCAATGCCGCATATTCATCCTAGTAAACAAGTAAGTTAATTAAGATGATGAATAATTAATTAAAATAAGCTTGCTTAGTAAGTCAGTGTACATGCAGAAACCAATTAGATAAATATTATGTGGAGGACATGTTACCTTGTCCTTGTCCCTAGGGCACAGCAAATATTCTTGAAAAACAAGATAACTCGCCTATTGCGGCAAAAGTGTTAAAATCAGTGATGGTGGCAGAAATTCCCCGACAGGGGGGCACTGTATATAGAGGGAGTTTAGCATACTCATATTTAACATGCTGCTGCTTCATGCTATTTCTGTGTCCACCATGTCAAATACACACTACAATATTATTATTATTACTATTTATGCCATTTCATTTGTTAGTATTCCTTGCCATTTTGGAGTCTATCATGCAATTGTATTGATGCCGCTAGGCTTTCAAAATCCTGGGTCCCTGTAACCCATGGGTTTAAGAAATCTATAATAGATCCTTTTTCCCTAAAAGTGAATCTCATATATATGAATTTAAATTTACATATAAAGATATAAATTAAAATTATTGTAATTTAGTTTAAAAATTTTATCATTTTTCAACAAGGCCACTTGTTGTTTAAAATGCACAAAAGCTTAATCATAGCTTCTTGCAATAAAGATTTTACCTATAAAATGTGTTGAGATTTTAATCAACAGATGCTGATATATAGCCATGTAAAAAATCACAGAAAGTGAGTAATGCCGGACGATATACACCCAAATTAATTCAGCATCTGTTTCCATAATGGTTATCTCACATATCAAGTTTGAGTCATTTATATACCATGGAAGTTGAGATTTAATCCTTTATATACCAACAGTACTGTAGAGGAAGGGCCGCGGTAGCCTAGTCAGTAAGAGCAGCGAGTTCGTGATCGAAAGATTGCGGGTTTGGTCTTCGAGCCAGCCGAAGACTGTCGTGTAGGCTAATGGCGACTGGTGCACGTTAAATTCCGTCGTGGTCGCAAAGTCCTCCAAGTTTCCATCAAAAATTATACCTCTGGGGGTACCGGAACATTGGTTTAACTCACTCTGATCCGGATCAAAATTCGAGTTGTTTGGCTGGTGCTGCCATCTTTCACCAGCTTCTGGAGCTAAAGCCGTACTTCCTCCCTATGAGGCGCTCCTAAATAATGGAAGACGCACCCCTCATGCCTTAAAATAAATCCGGTTAGTTCCACTACCGAGGCTAGGAATCTACAAGTGTCATACGACAACAACAACAGTACTGTAGAGGTGCACAACCAGTAGTCATCGATTTGTGGTCTATGAAAGAAGCAACATTTTAGGTCACATTAATCATCAGCAGGAGAGAGAAAGAAAATATATTTTAATTGTTGCAAATGTGAAACTAGCATTTAAAAAACTTTTTTTTTTTTTGGGGGGGGGGAGGGGGGGGGAATGGAAATTTTGGTTTTTATATATATTTCTGTTTGGGAACTAAATTTTCCATTATATTTCTCAATAATGTAACCAACAGTATGTTTCTTAATTTTTTATTGGAAAAATCATGGAATAATTTATTGGTAAGTGGTTATATCATCATCTATCCAAGAAGATTAAACACTGAAAAATGTAACAATCAGTAAATAAAAGCTACACCTCTCCTTTTTTTTTTTTTTTTTTTTTTTTTTTTTGTCTCCAAAACATAATTATGTGTGTTAAAATTAATGATGAAGCATAAATTTATACTAGTAATTAATTTCCATTAAAAAATATATATATATACCTTCAAATGTACACTCTATAACAAAAAAGACGCACCAAAAAGGAGTAATGCAAACTGAACTTAAATTGACATGCATACAGGTTTCGATGTAAAATGCAAAATTTTAAAGTTTGGTTGCCATCGAATGAGCATGTGATGCTGAAGCGCATCTTAACTGCACAATTGGCAGAATATTAAAAATGAGAAATTTTGATTCCAGGTCATAAATTCATTGAAAATTTCATTCCGTCTACTCAAACAGACAGTAACTATGCCTCGCATACAGGTGCGCAAACAATACGCGCAGATGACAGCATTTGAGAAAGGTATGTAGTTGGGCTCAAAGAAGCCAGTTGGTTTAATCTGAGAATTGTTTGACAATTGGATAGGAGCGGTACCACTATTAGATGATATTGACAGGAATGAGTGAACCATGGTCGAACACAGCATCAGGGAAAAAGCGGTCGGCCTAGAGAGAGGACAGAATGTGAGAACCAATTAGTCATCAGAGCAGTACTCAAAGCTCCAATTTCTCATTATCATTGATCCTACTGGCAACTGGTACTTCAGTGACTTCAAAGACCATTAAGAGGAGGTTCAGAGAAATGGGGTTGAGCTCATGTAGATCCTTTTGCAGACTACTATTAAACTTTGTATACTGACAAGCACATTTGCAGTGATATCAGGATTGTTCGAACTGCATTGTCACTGAATGGAGTAGAATTGCCTTTAGTGATGAGATCCACTCCAATTTGAGCCCTGATGACCAGCGAAGATGTATCTGAAGACGCTCCGAAAAAAGGGGGGATTCCAACCTGACTGTCGCCAGCTATATGGCCCGACAACCAAGAGAGATTGTCTGGAATGTCATTTCATTTCATAGCAGGATCCCTTTGGTTGTCATCCGTGGCATCTTTATAACACAATGCTATGTCGACGACATTCTATGTCTCCTTGTGTATCCCTTCATATCGCACAATCCTGACCATATATTTCAGCATGATAATGCCCGCCTGCGCACAGAGATAGTTTCTACTGATTGTTTTCCTGCTTGCCTAACATTATTTTGGTCAGTAAAATTGCCGGATCTCTCTCCTACTGAGGACGTTTGGAACATCATGAAAAGGGTCCTAAAACCAGCTCGGGATTTTGTCAATCTTGCACACCAATTGGACACAATTTGACATGATATCTTGCAGGAGTGTATCTGCCAACTATGAATTAATGCCAAGCCGAATAACTGCTTACATAAGGGTCAAAAGTGGACCAATTTGTTGTTGACTTTTGTGTGGCCATTTCTCGATTAAACCATCCAAATTTTCTGAAACTGTAATCATTGGTTTTTCTTCACATGTACATCACATCTACCAATTTTCGTCTCATTTGAATAACGCCTTCTTGGTGCATCGATTTTTTTTGTTATAGAGAAGATTTCTGTCTGGTGATGGGGGACAAAAAAACAATTGATGCTTATTATTTTAT
This sequence comes from Salticus scenicus, assembly GCA_963930645.1. Taxonomy (NCBI): domain Eukaryota; kingdom Metazoa; phylum Arthropoda; class Arachnida; order Araneae; family Salticidae; genus Salticus; species Salticus scenicus. The sequence goes on along the minus strand of OZ005653.1, from coordinate 61,884,752 downwards.
AGAACTGATAAAAACACAGACCGTGATAGTGAGGGCAATCATTTATGATTTATGGGGTTGCAAACAGAAATGGAGCAGTGGCTAAAAGAATTTATAGGTAGTGATTTTATGGTAGGCATAGCTGACAAAACATTCAGATGTTTTTATTGGGTGAGAATAGACCGTTTTGTGCTTTAAAACGACCACAAAGATTTTCAGTGGCCATATATGTACTGAGATCACATTAGTAAATACATAAGACATATCGTAGATTTTTAGCAGTAGATGCAATTGCTTCTGGCTACTATCGTGATAGTTCAGCTGGCTGTTAACAGTGGCATAACCACAGAAGTTATGAGCAAAGGGCATGTAGGAGGCTGAGATTGATTTTCTAAATTGTTTAAAAGATCAAAATAAAAATTTATTTAAATTCAGAAATATTTTAACCACGGAGACTCCTCTTCCCCTTTCATTGGCTATGCCTTTAGTTGCTGTCATAGTAGTTTGGCAACCCAAATCCTCATTAAACTCATTGAGACGTTTCCAGCCCATGTTACCTATATTATGCCAGAACAGGAAGGTGACAAAATGCATTTTGTTCAGAATTCATGTGGAAAATGACAATTACAACCATAGAAGCCTTTTCAATTACAGATCTTGCCAGTGTCAGCTAATACTTCAAAACGGTATTCATGTACCCACTTACCTACACTTAAAAGTGCTTATTTTGTTATGTGCTATCTTCTTTTACATTTGTACTAGTTTTTGAGACTCCTAATATAACTTTTTTTTTCTCTCTCTCTGTCTGCAAAGCGTACGCTTTGTTTGTGTATTTTATTTATCTTTTTTGTATTTTATATGATACATTTATTGAATTCTTTTAATTACTATTCAATAACTTTATGGTTATTATGTTTCAAAATTCACTTGACTCTTGACTCACTTATTAAAAAATTCTTATAAAAGGATTTTAAGTAACATATGATACAAACTAAAGTTCTGCTCACAGGCACCTGACAATGATAGTGTGACCCTTTACATATATATAACACACGTGTGTGTGTACAGTTGGCAGCAAAAGCATCCAACCACTAGCAAAAATTCCTATATAAAAAAGTACTCTTAATACAGTTTTGTTAAATAAATTCTTGTTGATTCCTTCTCTTCGTCAGTCTAAGAACATGATTCGTCAAGGATTTATTTAACAAAACAGTATTAAGTGTACTTTTTACATAGGAATTATCGCTAGTGCTCAGATAATTTTGCTGCTGACTGTATGTATGTGTATATATTACTATTACATGGTGAATATATCTGTATAATTTCTTTTATATTATCTCGTCTGTGGTCCTTCATGTCCCACTCAACAGTGAAAGTGGCCCTCCAGCCAAAAAGGATGTGCACTCAGTGCACTCTTACGTTTAAAGTACCGTTAGTTTAAAAAGCGTAGAAAATAGAATTTATGGAAGAAATGTCAGTGTAGTATTTCTAAGAATTGAACATATATATCTCACTTTCATCTCAATCCATCCATCGCACTACATTTAGCCATTATTATTCAAGAAACGATTTCATACAGTGCTGTCCCTCGAGCCGGTGCACCCTCTTAGACTACAGGCTGATGTCAGGAAATTTTTTATTGACTTTTTGTATTTGAGGATGTTTTCCGGCCTTAGGTGAAGATGAATGAGGGACCAATGCGCCCTGGTTTTGGAAGATTGCGGGTTCGGTACTCGAACCGGCCAAAGACCGTCGTGTACACTAATGGTGGCTGGTGCACGTAAAATCTATCGTGGCCGCAATGTCCTCCATGTTCCCATTAACCTTTTGGATCCCGTAATAGTCGAAATCATCCGAGCTGCTTGAATCCCGTTATAGCTGAGGCTAGCTCAAGAGAATTCATCCCCCCTACCGATAAGGACATAGACCCTATATAGATAGACTACGCCACCAATAGGACTTCCCATTATAGTGAATGTCTTCAACATGAGGGTGTAATCTGATACCTTCATCCTTTGCGGTCAGCACCGTATGTCACGTGACATAGACTTGAGGGAGATTCTTCTATAAGAAAGCACTTATTTTTGTAAGAATCAAACAAAAATTCTCCCCTTCAAAATGGTTTTTCACAAAAGAAACTTTTTTATAATTAATCTATGACATTTTAGCTTTCCAACGATGCGTAAATCTAAAGGCTTAAATGAAAAGTATGTGTACAATCAGGGCGCGAAATTTCCGCTCGCCAGCTCGCCATTGGCGAGTGGAATTTTTACTGTGGCGAGTAAAAATTTGGTCTAGTTATAGATACAATTCACGGATTAAAAGAGAAGGATGTATTACTAATGTTACGGAAAGGTAGTAATTTTCATCTTACAGATAGAGGGCGACCAAATCTCGAAAATACACCAATCAGCACGTTTTTACATTTCTGGCTGTTCGTTCGTTGGATGACTGAAGCCGAAGGGGCGGGCTTTCCCTTTCTTCCGCTAACAAGGAGAGGTCACGACCAGTGGCGGCTCGTGAATGACGTTTTGGGGGTGCTGCATCGAAGCGTCTAAAATAAGTACATACAATGGAATCTTCATTCGTCTTATTGGCTGATTCGTTTATTTCGAGAATCAACGTAAATATGTTGACACTTCAATAGCCAATTATAAGACAAATCTATACATGCTAATGGACTGTTTTTAGTCACTAGCCTGCAGCCCACCCAATACGTCATTCACCAGCCGCCACTGGTCACGACATGGAAAATTCAGATAGGGACGAAACTCCGCAGGATTGTAGTATACTATGAGGGTAACAACATATTAAAGCAGTAGGACCCACTATCCACAAAATTTCGAGAAAAAAGCATTTAAAGTTTCAGTAATCTTTAAATACAAGTTATTTCACAATCCAGTAAGCGCACCAGTGGTGTGATCCTAACGCGCCAGTCTGCTAGCCAGACGACGCGGGTTCGAGGCTACCTCGAGACTGTTTTTTTTTTTTTTTTTTTCTTCTTTAACTTTTTATGTAATCTAAACTTTTTATTTATTTTTACTTTATTTTACAATTCAATTCAAAATTTGAAAATTTTAATAAAATATTATTATTATTATTTTTTTTTAATATAAAATAAATAAATTTTTCTATTTTTAATATTTATAACTTAAAAATACAATAAATTTCTATAACTCAAAAAATAAATTTTAGTTTTATTTTAACTGTAAAATAAGGTAAAACTAAAGAAACTGTTTTTGATTATTTATCGAAATATATTTTATTTTATTTTAGATGCTTGAAACAATAGTACATTTTGTTTTTTAATTTAAAATAATAATAATAATACAGAGAAATGATCATTTTAATTGCATATTTAATTACTATCCAAATTAAATAATTACTTTTCCAATCAATACAGTTTATTGAGAAATTATAGTATAGGATTACGATGCTATTATAATATTACAGTTACAGGTAAAGAAATGTTATCTTTAAATGCAGATTTTAAATGATAATGAACATCGTTTCTTTTACAAAAACGACTTCTTTTTTTTTTTTTTTTATCCTTCCTTGCACAAAATAAAATTCCACCTGGCCTTTATTATTAACAAGCTAGAAGCGTTTACGTAATTTATACACATTCAAACAAAATCAGGAAGCTCAAACCAAGATATAGTAACACATGCTAACTATTTTACACTTTGTTTACAGCTTGCTTATTTTTTAATTATTTAAATATTTGTCTGTTTTTCTTTATGTTTCTTATTTAGGGTTTTATAAAACTAAACTTTATTTTTTAATTTATAGAAATTTATTGTATTTTTAAGTTATAAATATTAAAACTAGAAAAAGTTATTTTATACTCAAGAAAATTAAATAATTTATTAAAATTTTCAAATTTTGAATGGAATTGTAAAATAAAGAAAAAAATAAAGAAAAAGTTTAGATTACATAAAAAGTTAAAGAAGAAGAAAAAAAAAAAAAAGTTGTCTCGAGGTAGCCTCGAACCCAAGTCGTCTGACTAGCAGACTCGCGCTTTAAGATCACACCACTAGGGCGCTTGTTCGCTTACGAAATAACTTGTATTTAAAGATTACTGAAACTTTAAATGCTTTTTTCTCGAAATTTTGTGGATAGTGGGTCCTACTGCTTTAATATGTTGTTACCCTCATAGTATACTACAATCCTGCGCAATTTCGTCCCGATTTGAATTTTCCATGTCGTGACCTCTCCTTGTAAGTTTCAAAGATACTACACCAGGCGGCGATCGGATCGCTTACTCCGCTCGTCTGAATTAATGCGGAAAATAAAGCTCCGTTCCCCACGCTGACCGCCCTATCTGGTTTATCATCCTGTATCCTAATCCGTGATACAATTCTTACACGATACGGTAACAGAAAACATTTTTTTTTTTTTTTTTTTTTTTTTTTTTTTATAGATTTAAATATGGCAAAATCTTGCCATCTTATAACCTCATATTTAACCTCTCCTTTTTAGATTCTCGGAGACCCGAGTCTGTGTGTGCTCTGCCCGAGATCGCCCCAGCCTGGAAAAGGAAAAATGCTTAGTGCATACATAAAAGTCTTGATATCTTCGGCAGTTTCATTTCTTACTCTGTTATTTCTCCAAGCAGAGTACGAATAGATGAGTAGAAAGCCTCTTTGTCCGTCGCCCACTATCCGAGAAAAGAGATATGCGAAAGTTTGTCTATGCGATATTGTCACATGAAAATGAGCCCGAGCCCTTTTAAAAATACTGCCTATGTTATTTTGTTGAACAATTATTTAAAAAAAGAAAAACAGTTCATATTTTCCAGTTTATTTACTGAAACGCCAATGGTTTGCGCTTGTAAGCAACGATTTTATCGAAAAAGTTATCCCGAAATGTCTATTTCAAATGAAAACAATGAACAAGTTATGTACATCGACATTCTGTCTAATTACAAAAATAAAATGAACGAAAAAGACATTTCTAATATAAAACGTTAAGTAAATAAATAGATAAATAAGAAAGCTTAATCTTTCATAATAAAAATATTTTTACAGGATATTCTTTGACAAAGAATTTTTCTTCTTCTTTTTTTCTTTAATGACTCTTTGCATATATATTATTAGATATTTTAATCTTTTTCAAATCTCAAATACAATACATTATAATGATTTTTAATTATAGATGATTATGAAACATGATGATATACGACACACTTTTAATATATATAATTTTAGGCACATTTATAAAAGCATTTCAAATAGTTAGGAAAAATAAAAAACCTAAAATGCATAAAAAAGGGAAAAAAAATGACAAGCCTATTTCGTGGCGAGTAAAACTTTTTTTTGGCGAGTGTAATATGAGTTGAAATTTCAAGCCCTTGTACAATACAGAAATTAAAAAAACTCAAAACTGCTTTCTTTCCTAAGGAAAAATCACATAATATTCATTCTCCTCTCTCTCTCCAGGTCCGCATCACGTGATAATTTAGCTGGGGAAGCTAGCTCATCTCGCTGACGGATAATGAGGCGGATGCGTGTTCTATATATATATATACGGTCTATGGATAAGGAGCGGGCAGTCTTGGAGGCGTGGGAATAGGTCAGTGATGGATTGCGTTAACAACTGACATTTTCCGAAAAAAAGAGAGAGAAACTAGTGTAATTTCTCTTTGCTTGAAAATCGCCATTGCTTCTTTGACTTTGCATTCGAAGACAACAACTTTCATTTTGAGATATTTAGAAGAGAAAACATTTGATCTCTTTTTTTTTTTTTTTTTAATGCTAAATGGCTTTTAGAAAAAGAATAAAAAGACAAAATTAGGACACATTTTGCAGAGCTCATGGGAATGTGAGATTTGCAAAATTTGCTCATGCAAAGACTGCTTTTGATTACAATATGATATAATTTCTTTTATATCAGTAACAGACCGTGATGATAAAACTGTGATAACTTTAATACTATCAAAGAAAATCTAAGCCATGAAAATAATAATAATAAGCAAAAACATCTACGAATATGAATATAAAAAATAATCCATTTATTTACAATATAAAATAATTTAAAATAGTAATTCTTAAAACATCACATTTACAAAGCATGTGTATTATTTATTAGCAGAAAATTTTGAATTAAACTTCAAACAATTAAATTACGCAATGAAAACTTAAATTTAACCATTTACATATTTAAAATTTCATTTGAACTGAAACAAATTAATTTTGGTTTATAAGCAAGAAAGGGAAATTATCATTCCTATGCAATCCCCCCCCCTACACCCCCATAAAATATATTTTTAAACAGGGAAACTCAAAACGTGTAATTTAACCAAAACCTTGCTTCAAAAGTTTGACTGTAAAACAATATTTTGTCTGTCATACTAGAGCAAAAGAAAGCATATATCATTTCTAAGTAATTGCATCAGGTAATACACATATTCATATTCAGGGCACGCCAAAACTTTTAACAGTGAAAAATTAAGCTTGAAATTTCAATCTTTCTGTTGAATTTTTACATCATGTATCAATATTTAAAAAAAATTTCTTAAGCGATTTTTTTTTTTTTTTTTTAGAAATATTTAAAACTATAAAAGACACTTCTATAAAAACGTTATTTAAAAAAAAAAAAAAAAAAAAAAAAAAACTGTCGCAAATATTTAGAAAGTATTGGAAAAGATGGATTTAAACGGGGGAAAAAATATTTTTTTCTTTATTCTTATTTATTTATTCTTTTTTCTTTCTTTTCACACTGTATCTGTGTGAATTGTTTGAAATTGTGCTTTTATTCTTGGTGAAATCATTTTCCTCTATAAAATCATTTAATATTATGGAGAAAAAAATAATGGAATGAAAGAAAGAAAAAATAATAATAGACTAATACAAAAAAGAATTCGCTAAATGCAGGTATAAAATCATTATATTTTAAAATTTAGTAAAATTATATTGCCGAAATTATGGCTATACCTATATAACTTTAACTTGCTTAATAATAAGAAGGGTGAACTTTTTAATTATCCATTCAATGTAATTTTAAAATGTTATAATAAACATTTTAAGGGACTGTATTCAGAAAGTTAATTTACGCAGTAGTCCCTGAAGTTTCTTTCACAGATACCCAAAGCTCAACCAGTGGCCGAGAGGTTTAATCCCAGATCGAGCTAGTTCGGAATTTTTCGTATTTTTCCTCGAAACATGCATTAATATGCGGTAGGACACTTAGAACGACACCCCCCCCCCCACACACACACATGGAAGGAACTTCACCCTGACCTAGGTATCTAATGCAGACAATTAGCCTTGTTTTTTACCCCACCATACCTACTCCGATTTAAAATATTTCATACCTTATAACTCATGAATATCAACTACCGATAGCTCAGCACTTTTTCTCAAATAATATGGAGTAAGTTTCTCTTGACATTATAAAAAGGTAAAAAAATGCCAAATTTTTATTATTGTAAGGGGGAAAAAAAAAGCCTATTACATGGGTCCTGTTAATTTTCGCTTGAGTTTATTTAATTGTTTCAGATGAATTCCTTTTCTTTGTTAATAAATTTTCATGTATCACTTCCATTTTGAAAATAATTGTAAATTTTATATACTTCCGAGCTGTTTACATTGGCCATATTCTCTTTACTTTACGAAACAAATCAAAATTTATATCTCAAATCAAATTATTTGATATAATAATTCTGAAATTTAAACCCCGAATTCAAATATTTATTCTCTAAAAGAGATTTAAATAATAAAATACTAAACAAGGCATATGTTTACGATTTCTCTTCTTATCTGCTACTTACACGCTAACTGAGGGGCAAAGCGCGTATACTAATGTACGCGCTTTGTGAGGGGTGTAATTTTATGTCAGATTCTGATGAAAGGAAAAAAGACTATCTTCTTACTCCAGACATTCAGGGACTTCCTCGACATGGTCTGCAGAGTGAACAATAAAAAGAGGGGAAAGTAGTGACCGCAAGACTCGGCTATGTGTTTGGGATCCTGAGACCCTCAGAATGGACGACTAGAACGAGGCGGAGTTTCGTTTTGTTTGTGGGGAAAAGCTGCGCTATGATTGGCTATAGTCCTTTATTTGTGGGGTAAATTAAGACTCCTATAGGTTGAATTTCATCATGACGTCGAATGACGACAGACGTTCTAGTCGTCAATTTCCAGGCCGTGGGAATTATAGAGTTAAAAATTATACCTCTGGGGGTCACCGAAGCGGGAAAGCCATCCCTTCCGTGGAGGATCAAAATTGCGATGGCATGTCTCCGGACCACCTCTAGGGGTGTGTCCCAGACCGTCGCCAATTGCCCATCTGCGCAGCACTAGTGCGACGTAAAACCCAACCACCAACCTTCTTAACTCATGGTTACAGGAGGTGAAGACACATTTCTGGCGAAAGCGCTTTTGGCTACATACTTTATCACCAATGCTCTGTGCGGTGTAGTGTTCCTAAATATGCGTCCGGGGTCTACTCTAATATCTGGTCGATGGTTGTACCACTGAACTGAAGAACAACTGGAGGAAATGCTAGACCGGTTTTGCGTTGCCGTTTTTGGAAGGTTTGTCTTCTGAGCATTGCACGGTAGAAAGCGGGCCGCTGTAGCCCAGTCGGTAGAGCGTCGGACTCGTAATTGGAAAATTGCGGGTTCGGTACTCGAGCTACAGCGTCTAGAATAAACAGTGTGGCAATCGCCTATAACCGTGATGTTAAAATGATGCTACAAAAATTAAGCTTACCCAGATGTCGCTGTGATCGAAGCTATTGCTCAAATCGAAGACCTGATTGGCTTTTCCCAGTTTCGTCAGTTTAATCACGTGATTTAAGCATATAATTAACCAATAGGGAGTCTCGGTTTTATTGTTGTGACACTAGCTTCGATTACAATGACATCTGGTGACAGGCTTATTTTTTTTAGTACAATTTTATTCGCCGCTTTCCACACTATTTTTTCTAGACGCTGTAGTAAAGGTATTGGAAGCATTTGCTCCAGTTGTTCTTCAGCTCAGTGGGTTGTACAAATACGGGTTGGGTTGATCAACATCGCACTATAGCTGCCTAATGTATTATTGGCGACTGTCCAAAATATATATTATTACCTTTGTTTTATTTATGGTTAATTTTTGGCAGATATCTTCGATTGCTAAAATAACATTTTCTGAAGCATCTCCCAAAACATAGCCCCGTAATTTCTTGCGAATTCTCTGCACTGTGTAGTTCTATTGTAACATTAATTCCAATCAACCTCAATCCCTTACGCAATTTCTTTGGGTGCTACCGCGAACGTATCGTAAAGTATTTCGATGGTCGAATGTAAAATCATGCTGTAATATTTTAAATGAATTTAAGGTTTTAATCATATGGTACACTGGAAAAATTTATCACGCGAAATCCATATCTGGATATATATTTAGATATATAATATACAGTCGGTAACAAACGTGTCCGAACACTAACAAAAATTCTTATGCAAAAAAAGTACACTTCATATGGTTTTGTTAAATAAATCCTTGTCGAATCCTCTTCTTAGTCAGTCTAAAAACATGATTAGATAGGATTTATTTAACAGAACCGTATGAAGTGCACTTTTTTTACATAGGAATTTGTGCTAGTGTTCGGACACTTTTGTTGCCGACTGTATAGTAGATATATAATAATATCTGGAAATGTAAACATATCAAACAATTTCAGTATGGTAATTCTCCAGACAAAATCATAGATATAGTAATAAGACATAGATTGATCAACGAGGGCGAAAAAGTGATACCTTTTTTACTCGGGGAAAGACGGCCATTTTACTCTCTTGTGGATGTCTTTCCCCGAGTGAATATACACGGGAATACACACAGATAATTTAGCAAATAAAATTTATGAATAATTTATGTACTAAAGATGAATGAAAAAACTCCAGATACTCATTTTTTTCCCCTCTTTTCTTTTTCTCCTTCTTCTTCTTCTTTTTTTTTTTTTTTTTTTTTTTAAATGGAATAATGACATTTAAAGAAATTCATTGTTTCCATCTACTATTTCTGTCTGATTAGAAGTTTTTTGGTCGAAAAAACTATTGGACTTAGCCTCATCTTTTGAGATATTCGAGTTAACCCTTTAACTGCCAATCGTAACATGTAGTAGAAATTGAGTACTTAGAAATGGATATAAACGATTTTGATTAAAGTTTGGAGTTAAGTTTTTTTTTTTTTTTTTAGAGAGAGCTAAAACAATTGCACATATTCTCATCTTCAGGAAATTTTGCTTTAACCCTTTAACTGCCAATCGCAACATATAATAGAAATTAGGTTTACGCGGAAATAAATGTAATGATTTTGATTAAATTTTGGGGTTAAAGGTTTTTTTTTCTTTAGAGATCTAAAACGATTGGACATATCTTCATCTTCAGGAAAATTTGCGTTAACCCTTTAACGGCCGGTCACAACATATAGAAGAAATTGGGCTTACTCGGAAATGGATGTAACCAATTTTATTACAGTTTAGGGGTTAAGTGCTTTTTAGGGATCTAAAACGATGGGAAAAATCCTCATATTCAGGAAAATTCGTGGTTGATGTTAACCCTTTTGCACCATATGGCAGGAATTGGGTTTACTCGGAAATTGATAAAATGATTTTAATGAAAATTTAGAGTTAGATTTTTTGAAGACATAAATTGATTAGACATATCTTCATCTTCAAGAAAATGTGTGTTCCCTGTTAACCCTTTATCGGCTAGTTGCAGCATGGGGCAGATAGCGGGTTTATTTTTAAATGGATATGATGATTTTGTTGAAAGTTTAAAATGAAATATATATATATATATATATATATATATACAGAGATGTAATGAGGGATGTATTGAGTTACTACTAACGAAAAATTATCTCATATCACAATACAGAAAAAGTAAAACTTATCCTATTAAATTGTAGATAATTACACTGCTCTAAACAAAAAAAAAAAAAAAAAAATCTGTTTCTGATACCATTTTTGCAGATTCTTATGTAAAATGACCTCCTGAATCCGAATCTGGCCCCCATTTTGCCCCATCACCCACCGTTTTCTTGTTACGCCCCCTCCCCCATTTTAATCATTGCTTGATAATTTTATACGCATCAATTTGATTTGGAGAGGAACGATGATTATTTTAACTGTTAAATGTCTTCTGACCTGAGGACCTACAGAGGTAGAAAGTTCTAAAACACACGAACATTTGTAGTAAGGAGGATATTTGAGGAACAGAAAACAAAAAAAATGTTAACACTGTTAACGTGAATTATTCTTAACATGAACTGTTACCACAATCCCCGTCAAAATGAAGATTACTTTAGTTATATGACGATCAGTTACTAATAGCATGAACTACTGATAACATGAACAGGTTTTTGATCCCCCTTGAGATTCACGTTAACGAGGTTCGACTGTATATCTTTTCATGTCTGCACAAAAATGTTTTTTTTCAGCATTTATTATTATACTACTTTAAGAAAAAAATCGTCTGCATTCATCATGGAAAATATCTGTAATAAATTATAACTTAACAAATAATTTGTATTGCGTAAATTCGTATAGGATTATATATAGAAGAAAGTCTTGTGGTAATGCTAGTTATAATATATTAAAACAAGCGGACTTTACCTCTGCTGCTGCTAACTACATTTAAAAGAATTTTGAAAATTCGATATTACTTACTAGTATAAAAACTTAAAAATATTAAAATTAAAAAAAAAGTATTCCATTAAAAATCAAAACAGTATTTAAACCATAATAATAACAAAGTACCTGATTATAAAAAGTCATATTTTTCATAAATTAGTTAAATTTAACTTACTTATGAAAACTTATTCCACTTCCTTTCATAAATGTATTTGTACAATTAAAAGCCGCGAAGTATTTCAGCATTTTCAATATATATCAACATTCTATTCCATTATTGTTTCCGAGTTTTATACTCTCTCATGGCTGATGCCAAAAAACTTTTTCGGCATCAAAAATCTTTGCACGTTAACATGGGGATGACTATGACAGATCTATATATATTACTATATCTATGGACAAAATACGGAAAAAACTCCATATGAAGCACAGATTATCATACAGATAGGACAGTGAAGCTAAAACGCGAACCGGAAATATAGTAACACCACTAGTGTCAACAGAGGGGAACTACATGTGTTAAGTCTACATGAATAGCATCTTTGATCGAAAATTGTTTTTCTATTTCGCGAGTAGTTAGTAGCAGGTTGGTATGGGAAGTTTTCTTTTTCTTCACTTTCTATTGTTTTTGAATTCACAAAATTATCCACAAAACACTCACAGCCATTCTTCTAAGAAATAAAAATTATTTTTTATAATGTTTAAAAATATGCTTTGTGAAACATATTCATATTCAAGTACAAATTAAAATTACAAACTGTAATTCTGAACTAGCAGTATGAAATCATTAAATATTTAACGTTGCTTGGTTTAAATAATACAAAATGCCTTAAAATGAAAGAAAATGTTTTTATTTTATGTATATTTTCAAAGTTTATTTTCTTAATATTCAGCACTTGCTTCTTAAAATAAATTGCTTTTAACAATCAAGTTTGTAAGCAATAATAAAGTTGCCAACGAAAACGTATGTGCAGTTTTCTTTCCTTCACTTTTTCTACTACTTTTAAATTTACAAAATCATAACATTCACAGCTATTTTCTAAGAAATAAAACTAATTTTTATTATGTTTGAAAATAAATTTTTCCAAACACATTCGTGTTCAAGAGTACAAATTAATATAACAAACTGTAATGCTGAAATAGCAGTATGGTATGAAATCTTAAATATTTAACATTGCTTGGTGTAAATAATACAAAATGCTTTAAAATGAAAAAAATATTTCTGGTTTATGTATATTTTCGAAATTTATTTGCTTAATATTTAGTACTTGCTTCTTAAAATAAATTGCTTTCGACAATCAAATTCGTAAACATTAACAAAGTCCAACCGTAAACATCAATAAATGGTTAGTCGGTTGGATGTTGGGTTTAACGTTGCACTAATATTACGATATCAACATAGATACAATAAAAATAAGACGAGCGATTGCGTAAGCTGGAGTGCTCGAGAAACTTTCAGCCGTTGACAATAGGGTCGTTGCAGTCAAATTCCGGTTACTGAAGAATATACGGGAGTGGCCTATCTGTATAACAATCTGTGATATGAAGATAGCTAGGAATGAAATGGATTCCCAGTCCGTTCCGCTTTTCGAATATGGGAGAGTGAATGAGTGGATTTTACATCGCACTAGTGGTACATTATGGGCAGTTGGCTACGATTTGGTACACATCTCTATGGGGGATCCGGCCGAATATGGGAGAATATGGCCCCATCACAATTACCCATACTATAACACTAGTGCTACGTAAAGAAAATCCCACTCTACGTCGTTATTCGATGATCGAAGTATCTCTATATGTTCGTGGTAGCCATCTATCAGACATAAAGCTGCTTGCTATCAGACGAAAGAATATGTTTTCTGAAGTATAATCTATTGCATCTCAAAGCTTTCGAACGACTTTCTTGAGTTCAATCAAGGGTTATTTTTAAGCATAAACGAAATCCACAACTGTAAACAACGAGCGCAACATTTAGTGATAATTCCCCTCTCATAAGTTTGAAAGGAATGAAGATAGAGGATACTCTGAAATCGCGATTCTCTGATTGGAGGACTTCATGACTTCATACTAAATACTACCTCATGTGATTCTAACAGTCAAATGTGCGTGATTGAAGAATATACGTGAGACAAAAGTATCAAACGGTAGTATTTCACCGGTTTCCCTCATGAAAAACCTGTTTATAAGATAGTATGTGCTAATGCCTTTCGTATGGAACTTCGTTTGATAGCGGCTTTAAAGTAGACCCCGGACTAGAAACCTTTTTGCTTTCGAGCATCACATCCCCACCATACCACCAATTCATTCGCCAAACCACTGAGCTGAAGAACAACTGGAGGAAATGCTAGACCGGTTTTCACGTGCCGTTTTTTGAATGTTTGTCTTCCGAGCGTTGCATGGCAAAAAGCATTTGATATATTTATATTTCAAAGTAAAATTGTGTAAAGGTTATCACAACGAACAACCATATGCTAAACATGACATTACAATTTAAAATTTTAATTCTTTAAAGATTATAATAGTAATAGACGACCCGACAAATGTTACTTGCCATGCAAGGCAGGCGGATGATTGCAGAAAAACTGGCACGCACGAACACTGTGTAAAAGTATTGGAAGCATTTGCTCCAGTTGTTCTTCAGCTCAGTGCGCCAAACCGACATTCCAATTCCACCAAGGCAAATTTCCTTCACCGCAAGTTTCCTCCTTTGTTATCGCTGTTTTATATTTCGGTTGGGTGTAAATTAAACATAAACCACAACCTAACTAGTTTTAATGGAAAGCAAGTAATCTAATCCTTGTTATTGACTGAAAGTTGTTCTGTTTCACTTGTCTTTGGAGTTTTGGTGGTAAAAGGAACAAACCATTTAAAACATGCAAAACCCCAAGAACCATTTGCCCAGAAAACAATTATCGACAAAAGAAGGAGCAAAAACCGCAGTGATGTTCCGTCAGTTTTTCTCCATAGCTACAGCGTCTAGAATAAACAGTGTGGAAAGCGGCGAATAAAATTGTACTAAAACAATTAAGCCTGTCACCAGATGTCATTGTAATCGAAGCTAGTGTCACAACAAAACCGAGACTCCCTATTGGTTAATTATATGCTTAGATCACGTGATTAAACTGACGAAACTGGGAAAAGCCAATCAGGTCTTCGATTTGAGCAATAGCTTCGATCACAGCGACATCTGGGTAAGCTTAATTTTTGTAGCATCATTTTAACATCACGGTTATAGGCGATTGCCAAACTGTTTATTCTAGACGCTGTACTATAGCCAGTATAGGGAATCCGTACTCTGGTAGTATATCTGCTCGATGGTGGTAGCAGACATAGTACATTACTTTTGTGTATTCCGTCCAAATTATACCTCTGGGGGTCATCGAAACGGGGGAGCCTTCCCCTCCGTGAAGTATCAAAACTGTGGTGGTATGTCTTAGGGGTGCCGTCCCAAGCCATCGCAAATCACCCATTTCGCAGTACTAGTGTGATGTTAAATCCCACCAACCAACCAATCCGTATATTTCGTCAGCAAAATTACTATCCGTAACGCTCTGTGAGTGTGAACTGAATGTTATTTGTTTTGATCTGACAATAGAAGACCAAAGGGTTATCGGTTAACCGACATTTAAATAATCTAGTATTGTAAATAGAAGTGCATTAGAATTATGGAAAAAATACATAAAATAAACACCCGAGCGTGGATTGATAGATATATTAATAATGTTAGGCAGTTTTTTAACGAGTTTACTTTGTCTGTAGTTGATCCTGCAACTCATTGTAATCGTCTAGTTTCAAGACAAGAGCTTGAATATCTTGAAAATGAATGCGGGTAAGTAGATTTTTTTAATTTACTGATTTGACTATTTCAAAATATCTATGACCTTTGATGTTACAAATATTGCAGTATCAGAATGCTTCCTTAATTAAGGAGTTCATTTTTCCTGTATTTTTGGTGTTGCCTACATGTATAATACACAAAGTGTGATTTTCAAAATTCAGTTTTGAGAAGTTTTTACCATTAAAATTTTTATATACCATAGTGTTTCTCTTCCTCCCACCCCATATTTTATTTAAATACTATTTCATTGCTACGAAACTGACAATTGGTATTAATTATCATAAGAAATTATCATATATAATTATTATAAGAAATCCGGCATACACCAACTGCTTGCGAATTTTTATATCTTGACTTTAGAAAAATTGTTATATGATATATGAAAAATACTTCTTGCCCCCTTTCCCCAGGGGATAGTATTCCTTTAATTCATTTTTAGGTATTCGGTATTAGTTATATTTTAAAGCAAAAATCTTACGATATCAGTTAATTTTCTCTGAAAAATTAATGGATATATATGAAAAACCTTTTGTCTTCTCTCTCCCCCCCCCCTCCTCTTTGTGGAGGCGAATTCCTAAAATTGGATTTTAGGTATTTGTGTTTGCTACAATTTAAAGTAAGAATTTTACAGATTTTTTTTTCTTTTAAGATATAAAAGGATATATTTAAAAAAAAAAAAAAAAAAATGCCTTTTTCTCTTTTTTTGGAGGTTGAATTTGTAAAATTCGTTTCTTTGAGAGTGTTTTCGTCCCGAAAACGATGTTTTTTTAATTTTCATACTTTGAATTGGAAGAATTGGCTGATGAAAAGTAGTCACTCTCTTAAGCAGGACAAATGATTTTTAACCGACTTCAAAAAGGAGGAGATTTTCAATTCAAAAGGTTTTTTTTTTTTTTGTTGTTGTTGTTGTTGTTAGCTCAGAACTTCTGAACGGATGCTCCGATTTTGATGCTTTGTTCTGTTGAAAACGTCTGGGTCTGAAATAGGTCCCATTGTAATACCTTTATGATCTAAAGAAATTACAGGGGGCCCAAAAAAGTCAGTTTCACCTCTTTTAACTGATAAATGGCTGCAGCTATAATCATAAAAGTGGTATGTAGGTATAGTAAAGTGGCTATGCACTGCAAGTAAACCACTTAATAGCGCCACCTGGTGGAAAATACTAGGGTTAGTGTTCCTATCTTGAAAACGGTTCAAGATACTAAAAATAAATAAATAAATAAATAAATAAGTGAATTACAAAGTTGAAGAATATCATCTATTTAGTACAAAAAGACATTTTGTAGACACTGGTGCTAAAAATAGAACGCTAAAAACTTGTATTTGTTTGTTCGTAATTCCTTAGACTATACACTATTGAACTACATTGAGGTGATACTTATGCTATGCAGTTCAAAATACGGTTACTGTACATAAGCGGTCACATCGGTTAGCACATTGTCGTTTTTAACCGACTTAACAAAGGAGGGGTTCTTAATTCAAACTATATATTTTTATTGTTTGTTAGCTTATAACTTTGTAAGAGATGCTCCAATTTTAATACTTTCTTCATTTTGGCATGAAATAGGTCCCATTATTTCTTTAAGATCTAAACAAATTATAGGGTACTCACAAAAGTCCATTTTCACTCTTTTAAGTGCTAAACGGCTGCATGTGCTACGAGATGCGACCACTTACAGCACTTTCGATGGAAAATAGCAGAAATAGCGTTTCTATCTGGAAAACATTAAGTAGGGTAAGAAATCTAAATAAAGTTGTAGAGCATCATTGATTTAGTACAGAATGACACTTTATAAGTATGAATGTTAAAAATAGAACGTTTATAAAGTGCATTTGTGTGTTTGGAATTCCCTGCACTGTAACATGCAGAAACGACCTTAGAAAGAAAAAAAAAACTTTATTTCGATGTTTAAACTTCCAACCGTCAGCTGTAATGCATATTTGGATGCTTGTTTGAACTATCGCTGTGCTCATTCAAGCGTAGAGGGTGACATGTACGTTCTATAAAATTCAATCGGAATCCAGATGTACATTGCAGTGATATAAAAAAAAATTTTTTTTCTTACCCCCCCCCCTCTTTTACCCCCTCCCCCCAAATATTTCTGATACTTGCTGTAATTTTTTCACAAATTATACGTGATTATGCAAAGTTTCATTAAAATCGGTAAGAAAGTGATATAAAAAGAATTATTTTCTTTAGATCTAGTCCTAGCCCTTCCCACCCCCTTCCCCCAGGTATATACTAAGTGAATGTTGTATCAAATCAATTGAAATCTCTAAAAATGTAATTTGCAAGTCATTCTTTAAATTCCTTATTTGATATTTACTATTTTGCGATTTGCGAATCGGAAAAGTGCCCTTTTTTTCCGGGATCCATCTTAAATCTGTATCATATAGGGACACTAAACTTCTCGTTGAGATTAAGTAAATGGTTCATGTATAGAGACATCCAAATTCTAGTGCATCTCGACCATGGGCGAAATTTTTCATGGGTATACAGTTTAACATCTATAGCCTGCAATTGCATTTGTTATGCGCATGAAAGCATGTTTTGTGTGGAATCAGCTATAAAAATTATTCATCATTTGTTTACAGGACTACCCAAAATATTTAGAATATAGTGGGACTACGTTAGTAAATTGCTAGAAATGCATTTCAGGTTGTGCTGTGTACGATTAATGTAGGACTATATTTACGTGCACAATGTGGTGTGTGCATAATTTAAAGATGACATACAGATCTACGAATAATGAAGCAAAAGCATTATTTTTTATTGAATGTAATTAGTGGAAGTGCTTTACTATATTTTACCATGTCCAGGAAACTGCTTAGGAAGGAAAATTAACTTATCATAGCGGTAAGTAAAATAATTTTTTAAGGTTTGTATAATTACGCTTTTTGGGGTTCTTTGAATACTAATGTCAAGTTTTATAACATATGATCCTGTATGTCTGTTATCAGTGTAACTTAAAATAACATAAGTCTTCAATTCTAAATAAATGCATTTACTATTTTCAAACGAAGGTTGAAGGGAGGTGTTGCAACATCAGTGCCTTCCCCCCCCCCCCCCCATTACCCCTCTGTTTCTTCGCCACTTGTCGCGACAGTGGGAATGCTTTTTTTTTTTTTTTTTATTCTCTTTTGGTTTCTTATTAGAATAAGATGCACTTTCGAAAGTGAAGTGTTAAAAAAGATGTAGACTACATAAGAAGGGCACTTATACGGTGTCTTAAAATTTATTATTATGATTCGGTTTTATTAAAGAAGGAGAAAACCGAATATTTTGAATATATAGAAAATTATTCATTATTATGTGAATTAGAAATAATCTCAAAAATGTTAATTAATCGTCAAATTTTGTACATATTTTCATTGTAAATAGAACCATATCATCATCATTTAAGTAAATATGTTAAAACCAAAGTTCCAGAAATATTATTTTGTGTCATCGATATTCTCTTCTAACTCTCTACGTTTTCAAGTCGGCCGAGAAAAGAAGAAAGGGTGAGTACCTTTTCGATAATTAGTTGATAAAATATAATGAATGTGATTTTTAATTTAAAGATATTTATCGCTAGTTATAGTCTAATTTAAAAAGAACCCATTAATATAAAGATTATATTAAATTAGTGGCGCCCCAGAACAGGGACGGCCGACTTGAATTACCTTCTCCAACATCGGAATAAATAAATATAAATGTTATTTGAATTGAATATTTGAAAATGTGTTCTTTTTGATAATATTATAAAGAAAAAGTTTTGGTTTGAAAGAAAAAGTTTAGTTTTCATTTACATTTGAAATAAATAATAAATGATATTTATATTATTGGTTTTGTTCTTGAAATTTGTTCCTTTGATAAAAAATGAAATGAAAGAACATTTTTAGTTTTGGTTTCTGCATTACTTCGTGTTTTGAATTATTGCAATATATATTAATATGATGAATGCATAACTTTGAAATGTTTTTGTTTAATAAACAACTTTGACAAGAAATTTTATTTGATAATTGATCAAATAATAATATTTTTAGAGATTTATTATTTATAATTAGCATAATGAGTGTAATTCAAAAACAAAAAAGAAGTGTTCTTAGAGCGCAAACCACAAAGTTAATAAATAAAATCGAAGGCAGGTTATTAGAAATTGATGTTGGAGAAGAAGAGTTAGAACAATATTTAGAAGAATTGAATTTAAAAGATAGGGAACTGAATTCATTAGATGATGAGATACAGAAAAATATCAAAGTAGAAGAGGTTGAAGAGGAAGTTTTAAAATGCGATGAATATAATTCAAATATTTTGATTTGGAAAACTAAAGTAAAAAGTAAAATGATTAAAATAAAAAATAGTAGTAATTCTAACATTTTATCGACTAGCCCCGTAATAGAAGGTAATAGAGCACCAAAATTAGATCAAGGTTATATTAATCTTCCTCGATTAAATATTGATAGATTTAACGGTGATCCAACCGATTTCCAAAGATTTATTGATCAATTTGAAGCAGCAATCGATAAGAATCCAGTGTTATCAAATATTGATAAATTTAGCTATTTGAGATCATATTTAATTGATACAGCTGCTGATGCAATAAAAGGTTTCACACTAACAAACAATAATTACTACGCGGCTATGGAAACATTAAAAGATCGATTTGGAAAAAAAACATTACTAATTAATTCCCATTTAAATAAATTACTTAATCTATGTCCTGTAAAAAAAATCAAGCGATATATTTGCACTAAGAAAATTACTGGACACATGTCAGACAGAAATAAGAAATCTAGAATCCTTAGGGATAAAAGAAGAAAATTACAGCACGTTATTTTGCCAAATTTTCATAAAACTTTTACCAGCAGACATAGTTTTAGAAATAACGAAAAAATACGGCGATGATGATCAGTGGAAAGTTTCAGAAATGATTGAAATTTTAAAAACAGAAGTTGTTAGTCGCGAAAAAGCTACTGCACTAATTTCAAATGCCCAACACTCAGAACATATTTCTACCACATCAAATAAGAAAGAAAGTTATGAATCACCAAAAATAAACAAAATACGTCCATCAACTGCAGCTGGCCTTTACAATAATAATTCAGGCAATAAACGACATTTCTGTAATTTTTGTAATAGCGAAAAACATCTATTGCAGGATTGTAAAGAATTCAAAACTAAAGAATTCAGTGGAAAAAGAGATTTTTTGATGAAACGTGGTCATTGTTTTGTTTGTTTCTCTAAAGGTCATTTGGCAAAAAATTGCCGCTGCTTTGTAAAATGCCGTATTTGTTCCAGTGTTGGGCATAATTGATTAAAAAGTAATGGAATTACAATTAAATTACAATTATAATTATTTTACTCTCAATCGATTAACGAGTAATTGATTACAAATAAATTGAATTACTTTTGCACAGCTTGTAATTCAATTATTTTGTAATGAAAATAAAATCATTCTCAATTACAATTGACAAAAGTATTTGAAAATACTTGTAATGGATTACAAATTAATGTCATTACGTTTATTTACAGTGTAATTCAATTAACTTGTAATGCAATTGACAGTTAATTCCATTACATTTTTCAAATTGTAATTTCACGTGTTCGCAAACAATTACAGGTTAATTTCAATTAAGTTTTCGAAAATAATTAAATTAACCTGTAATGAAATTACAAATTAATTCTCATTATATCTTATAAAATGTAATTCAATTAATTTGTATTTGAATACAAGTTAATCAAATTACATTTTTCGAGAATATAATTAAATTAATCTGAAATTGAATTACAGGTCAATTTAATTATAATTTCTAAATTATTCCATTAAATTGAATAAATTGCTCTAAAATCCGTCAAAAGTTAATTTTAATTACATGTATTATGTAATAAATTTTTCTCCGGTTGTTTAGAAGAATTTTATTATCATTATTTAGAGCGTAATTATACAGCCAAAAAGTCATACATATATATATATCTTTATATATAAAAATTACTATGTTTGTTCGCGATGAACTCCTAAACTAATGAGCCGATTTTAATGAAATTTGGACACTGTGTGCAGTTTGGTCCAACTTGAGAGATAGGATAGTTTTTATTACAAAATTCACCTCCCAAAAAGGGGGAGGCATCAATACGTGATTTCACAAACAAACAAATAAAAAAAAATAGAAATGCAGATAGACTGTTCAAAATTGGTGTAGATAGGTTTTGGAGGCCTGCAAATCGAATCGTAAAATTATTTAGAATATTTGGGAGGGGGGAGGGCAAAGGGACAAAATAATAGAAATAAGAGTTAGAGCTTTGAAAATTAGTATTATTAAGTTTTAAGGCCCGATAAATCGATTGCGGATGCACAGGTATGCGCTGCCGCAGGCAGTGGGGGTCCGGACAGATTATTCCATAGATGAGAGAAGATTTTTTTGTATTTTATATCATTTCCCTTTCGATAATATATGCATTCATTATGAGTGTCGAACATTTTTGCCTATCAGATTTTTTTTTCTTTTTTTTTCACCTGATAAAAATTAATGCAATTTTGAGAATTCTTTAATTATAGTGAATCTGTTAAAAATAGGGACCAGCGAAGCGGGCTATGCCTGCTAAGATCAAGGATGTTATCAAGGATGGTCTTTATTCGTAAATAATAATTTTAATGTATTGAATATTTTACTACAATATAATTCCACGTATAACATAGCCACAGCAAGGCGTAGCCGGGTCTGCTAGTATATATATATATATATATATATATATATATATATATATCAAGACAATTTTTACGCTCTAATATAATATTGCGATCATGTTATTCGATAAAACATTCATATTTATAAGTACATAACTTCGATAAAACGGTATCTAGTTAATTCTACATTGTAGATTTGTCATAAAAGTTGTCGAGCTCTTAACATTTGATCAAATATTAGAAGTTATAGTTTTTAGATACAAAACTGAGAATGGATGATACTATATACACAAATTCAAATATTGAAAACACCACTGAAGTTAAAAGATTATCTGCTAAAGGTTTGAAATATAAACACAAATTTTAATTTGAACTGTAGATTTTCGGTGAGGGGAGCAGCAATGAGAAACTTATTTCAAACTGCAGCCAGGAAAACATTTAATAATTGAGAAGACAATTTAGTGATATTATTAAAGACTATATTTATATAAATAAGTTTTAAACAAGGTAGCATGTGAGATTAAACAAGTTTACAACTTTTTGATATAAATAAATAATAAAAGTAAAAGATGTGTTTCCATTTAAATAAAATATATTAAATTTGAAAAGCATAGCTTAATTCTCTCCCCCCCCCCCCTCCTCTGCGTTAATATTGCCTAAGTTTTCACTAAGCAAAGTCATAATTGAAAAAAAATTTAAAAGTTTAGAAGTTTAACAGTTATGATAGTTTGTAACAGTGGATATGTAAATAATCGAGCTATAAAAAGATTATATTATACATAACAAAATATAACGATCTCGGGGAAAAAGTGTACTTAGAATAATAAAAAGTATCCGTAATAGAAACTTTTTCGAATTTTTACTTTAGAAATTCATTCTAAACAGTAAAAAAAAAAAAAGTAAAAGGATTGGGAAATAAAACAGAAAAAAATATATATATATATATATATATATATATATATATATATATATATATACTATACATATTTATATATATTTGCTTTTTACAAACAAATTTTTCACAATTCTTCTTACTAATGTAGAAAAAAAATCCGAGTAACAGATATATCAGACGATAGGGTGGAGGGATTAATGAAAAACATTTTTATCACTTTTTCTTCGATTGCTGCAAAATTAATGAAGCTATATTTTGGAAAAATTCTGGGGAGAAAAATAGGTGCTAACCGCCTTCGAGGCAAGGGGTGGCTGTGAATAAAAAATGGAGAAGGATATATATATATATATACATATGTGTGTGTGTGTGTGTGTAAGTATTATTTATTTTTTTACTTTATTTTTTAAGCACAACTAAGTACTCTTATCCAATATTGATTTCCTTAGATATTCTTGGGAAGCAGAAAGGAGAAGGGAGGGGGGGGGGGTTCTACTCAACACAGCCGTGGCGATTCTATACAAGATAGAGTAACAAATTTTGGTGCGCAGATTGGTTTTAGGACCCTGACCCCCACTAAGACAGAATTTTTTGCCCCCCCCCCCCTTTCCCCTGTGGGGACAGAAGGTAAAAATACGTTTATAAACATAAATCAGCTCTCAAATAACTTCACGGTGAAGAAATTGGAGATGGGGAGACTAGACTTGAGTACAAAAAAGTCATTTTCTGCGATTTTGGAAATTTGAATTTTTAAGGGGGAAGGGAGAAAAATCATTTATATGGGAAATTTAGCAGAATCCTGATTATTGAGTAGAACTCGTCCAATAATAGTGCAAAAAATATTGACAACAGCCGTTCGTCTTCTTGAGGATATTTCCAAAAACCTATATTTGATTTTTGCGATTTTCGATTTTGGTGGGAAGGGGAAGTTTAAGGGAGAAAATTCGAGACCTTCCTTTTCTAGCACAATACAGCTAGTGGCAATTCTGTGGGATATAAAGACACAAATTTTGGTGTGTAGATTAGTTTACGGACCCTGACTTCCACAAAAACGGTATTTTTGCTAAATCCCCTCCCCCCTGTTTTGCGAAAACGAAGGCAAATACACGTTTGTAAGCATAACTCGACTTCAAATTACTTCACGGTGAAAGAATTGCACATGGGGAGACTGGACTTGAGCACAAAAAACTGTTTTTTTGCGATTTTGGAATTTTAAAAGAGGGAGGGAGAGAAAACGATTTTCTGGTGGAAATTTCAAAAAATCTGGTTTTACGAGTAGAACTCCATCAATAATGCTACAAAGATGTTGAAAATAGGCGTGCATTTTCTTGGAGATATTTCCAGAAATCCATTTTTGTTTTTTGAGATGAGTTACAAGGAAGCGAGTTCGAGACCAACCCCCCCCCCCCCCCCCTCCGTTTTATCTAGAGGAGCTGCGGTCAAGAATTTTGTTGTGTGGGTTGTTTATTTGTATATCCATTGTAACGAGATTTTGCGAAATTTAATCCTTCCCCCTCTTCTTGGAGACAGATGGGGCAATAAACATTTTTTTCAAGCACATATAACTTTACTTCAATAAATTATCTCAGTAAGATTAATTTTATACATGATTTTGTTAGACGTACCCAACACGCACTATAAAGGGATTTTGTAAAATTTCTCCTAACACGCATTTAATGGCAAGGGGAAGAGGGGGGGGCAAAAAACTTTTAAAGAGTAACTCTGATCAAAATTATCTCAGGAAAACGATTTTTGAAGTAAAAACTTCTTTAGGCGCGTTGAGCACTTTTGGGTGAACAAAAATCATTGAACTCGCGTCATCGTAAGCTGAGGCTTTCCATTTGAAGTGAAAACTTTTGGGTGAACAAAAATCATTGAACTCACGTCATCGTCAGCTGACGCTTTTCATCCTTGTATGATACAAATAATGTATCATACAATTAACTTGCTAATGTGAAGTGTTAATAATTATATGCTGTATATTGTTTTAAAATCTGGTGCGGCTCTACACGACTTCTCTCATCTCCGGGCACTGTCTCTATTGCAGTTAGACCTCACAAAACCGTGAGAAAGCCCAAAGCTGCCATTTTTCTCACGTTTTCACAATCTGGTGCGGCTCTACACGACTTCTCTCATCTGCGGACACTGTCTCAATTGAAGTTAGACATCACAAAACCGTGAGAAAGGCCAAAGCCGCCATTGTTTTCACATTTTTACAATCTGCTGCGGCTCTACACGACTTCTCTCATCTCTGGACACTGTCTCTATTCCAGTTAGACCTCACGAAACCGTGAGAAAGGACAAAGCCGCCATTTTTCTCACGTTTTTACAATCTGGTGCGGCTCTACACGACTTCTCTCATCTTCGGACACTGTCTCTTAAAGATTGCAGCCGTAAACGTTGCAGTTAGACCTCACAAAACAGTGAGAAAGGCCAAAGTCGCCATTTTTCTCATGTTTTTACAATCTGGTGCGGCTCTACACGACTTCTCTCATCTCCGGACACTGTCTCTATTGCAGTTAGACCTCACAAAACCGTGAGAAAGGCCAAAACCGCAATTTTTCTCACGTTTTTACAATCTGGTGCGGCTCTACACGACTTCTCTCATCTCCGGACACTGTCTCTTAAAGATTGCAGCTGGAAAAGTTGCAGTTAGACCTCACAAAACTGTGAGAAAGGCCAAAGCCGGCATTTTTCTCACGTTTTTACAATTTGGTGCTTCTCTACACGACTTCTCTCATCTCCGGACACTGTCTCTATTGCAGTTAGTTCATTAAATGAAATTGTAATATAATTTTTGTAGTAGTAGTTTATATTAATGAATAAAAAAACATTTCATTTAAAAGTATTTCCTGCACAATAAAATATTTCCTGACGATTCAAGAAATACACTCGTAATTGTTCACGTTTTCACTTCTGTCGGCACTCCCGGAGTCTTTTTTTTTTTTTTTTTTTTTTATGTGTCGATTGATTATAAGTACCCAATACACACTACAAAGTATTTAGCGAAATTCCTAATACTCTCTTTGGGGATAGGGAGACAAAAACATATTTCCAAGCATGAATGTGCTCCAAATAATCTTACAAAGGCGTTTTTTTTTATGTGTCTTGGTTATACGTACCTAAAATATAGTATAAAAATATTTTGGTAAAGTTCACCCCCCCCCCCCCTTAAGGGAGGGGGCAAGAAAATTGTAACTCTGCTCCAAATTATCTCAGGAATGCGATCTTTTGATCAGTCGCTTAGTTATGTTTTCAAGTTTTACTCTGCCCCAAAGTATCTCCGAGTGGCGAAATTTAGTGTGTGAGTGCTGGTTAAGTGTACGCAATATGCACTTTTCTGGGATATTGCGAAACTTCTAAGTTTATTCGTGGAGGAAGAAGGAACAAATGCATATTGCATATATTCCTTAAAGCGGGTAAGGCGCTACCGAAGGCGGTAGGGACCCGATTCGTCAGGCTGCGAGCGGGAAAACCACTACCGAATGCAGTGGTCAATATTTCATATAGGTTTCGATGATTACAATGATATATTTTTATTTATTATTATTATTTTAATTAATAATGATGTGAAATTGAGAAATCATTTAAATATAGTGACCAAAGAAGCGGGCGAAGCCCACTAGTCTGATGTAAAGTACAAAAACAACGAGATAGCATTTGTTAACACAATAAAATATTTCTGAGCAGATTTTTTAAGAATCTGCTGCTTGATGGGATGCTTAAGATTCACAAAACAAATATTATCTACACGTGCAAATTTTTAATTAGAAAATTTATAACTGTAAATGTTAATAAGTGAATAAAAATTTTTGAAATTTTTATTATCATTACTGAAAAGAAAAAATTGACGTATGTCTTTCTTTTCTTTTCTTTCTTTCTTTCTTTCTTTTTTTTTTTTTTTTTTTTTTTAGTTAATGCTCTTTAGAATTGGGTTAATAATGAATATTATCAATGAAACTACAATATATATTATAAATTAGCTGCATTTTCGCGGAAATAGTTTCATAACATGAATGAATCCAGCTGCCAAACATTTTGCCCCTTTCCCCTCCCTTTACCACCACTTGGAGGACAGGTTCTTGAAATTGCTTTTAGGTAGACGTATTTGTTATACTTTAAAACAAGGATGGATATGTGCTTTTACTTTCCGAAATTAATATTATTATTAAAAAAAAGGGTAATAAAAAAATTCAATTATAAAATTTCAGTGTATCCATACATTAAAGTGTTGTATGTATTTACAGAATTCACATGATAACGTGTAAACGTTCATTCAATTAAACTCAAAGTTGGTACTCTATATATTATAGAACCACGTAGCGGGATCTATATTGATTTTGATGAGTGCAGGATTTATAGCTTTTTCCAGGTAGATAAATATATATCGTTATCATTATGGATTGTACATTTACGTTATTGCAGTGCTCTAACGTGTAAATTATATATTGAATTACAAATTGGGAAGGCATGTTATAGATCATAGTTATAAGAACTTTATATAAGTGTAGAACTTCTTGTTCTTTATTACTTTCATCACCCGACGACTGCAGGTAATGGAAGTATTGTTGTCTGTCAAAAATTTCGATGTCAAATTTTCATCTGATCTACATGTTTTAGAGTCTCCTGAGTCAAAAAAAAAAAAAAAAAAAAAAAATGTTTTTCGCAACTGGTCAGTATGTTAGGTAGTGTGCAACTGGTCAGTGTATGTATGTAGGTAGAGTCGGTAACAAAAGTCTCTGTTCTTAGTTAGTCTAAAAACAGAATTCGACAATGATTTATTTAAGAAAACTGCATTAAGTGTACTTTTTTTATATAGGAATTTTTGCTAGTGTTCGGAGACTTTTGTTACCGACACCGACTGTATGTGTACGAGGAATATTGTGACATTCAAATCTCCAAAACTAATAAAAATAAAACTACTGAACTTCAAAATTAAGATAAGTTTAGTGTACAGGTGATTTTTCCAACTTTTTAATGAAAACTGCAAAACCTGAAGTGAGACCGTACATCCGTATCTCAAAAAGACTAACAATTTCTTCAAAACTACTATATAAACACCGTTTTGGATGTCTTTCCGTATGTGTTAACTGAATAGTTCAGGAAATTTGCATAACACTCTGAATAAATAGGTCAATTTTAGATCTCGCGAATGCATTAAATTAAAAACAAATCTATGTATTCTCTTCAAATTCACTATACTGACTCCCTTATAGATCTTTTAGTATATAATTGTTATTTTGCAGTGAGTTGATGAGTTTGACCAGTTTTCATGAAAATTGGAAGGGGGATTGAAAGTCGATGTCTCAAAAACAGTTCTAACAATTTTCTTCAAATTCGCTACTTGGTTACCACAAGAAAATTCACGAGCGTCCTGATTAGGCAGGACAGTTAAGGATTTTGGAAATGCGTACTTTAATAAACGACCTCTAACGATTTTATTATTATTATTATTATTACTTTATTTATTTACTATGTACATTCTCTTTAGTATATCTTCTCGACATATGTATCAGTTTGCTGTTACAGGAAATTTGTTAGGTGTCTAATTTATTGAAACAATTTTGTGTTTTCTACATATAATCTTTCCAAAAAGAATGTACAATATGCCCAGTGTTGGACAATGGTAATCATGTGTTTGTTATACATCAGATTTTTTTTTTTTTTTTTTTTTTTTGGGGGGGGGGGGGGGATTCTAAAAAAAGGAATGCATTTGCAATATTCAAAATCAATAAATATTTAATAATTTAAATAATGACTTACACACACACACACACACATATATATATATTGGTAATTACAATTAAATTGGTACAACATTCACTTAGTATTAATGGAAAATAAGCAGTAAGGATTATATACATCTGCGGGTGGGGGGGGGGTCGGGTTAGCGGTAGTTTGAATGAAAATAGTTGTTTTTATATCACCTTCTTACCAATTTTAATGAAACTTTGCATACAAAGCATTTATTAATTATGAAAAATTTCAATAAGTGTCACACTTATTTGGAAGGGAAGGATAAGTGAGAGGGACAGAGTGAAATAAAATTATTTTTTATATTATCATGTTACTATTTTAGTGATATCTTATATAATATATCGCTTACTGTTTATTGAAAATTACAATGAATGAGTATTATATATGGCTAGGAAAGGTCGCAAGAGGGGTGCATATGGATTTTTTTTTTTTTTTTTAATCACACAGTTTAAATGAAGCTTTATATAAATAACACTTACTATTCAAGAAAAATTAAAATGCGCGTTACGTATATCTGCAAAAGGGGGCTAAAGGGAGGGCAGAGGGAAAGAAAACTGTTGTTTTTATATCCTCATATCCCCGTGTTACCGATTTTGATGAAATTTTGTATAACTGTCACTTTCTCTTTATGAAAATGAAAGTGAGTTTTTCATACAGTTCAAGGGGGGGGGAGGGTTAAGAAAGGTAGAGGGGAATAAAATATTTTATAAACCGACCCCATTATCGATTGTTTGTTGAAATTCTGTGTAAATATTACTTATTGGTAATGAAAAATTACAGTGAGTGTTACATGATTTTTTTTTTTTTTTTTTTTTTGGAGGGGGGAGGGGATTATGTACAGCAGAAGAAAAGGAAATTGTTTTATATCACTATGATTTTCATTTTAATAAAACTTATTATAAATACCACCTACTGATTAAGAAAATTTATACTGATTGTTATCTATACCTGGGTCTCAAAAACAGTTCTAACAATTTTCTTTAAATTCGCCACTTGGTTACTACAAGAAAATTCACGGGGTCTCACGGAGGGGGAGCAGAAGAGAAAAATGATTGCTTAAATATCATCGTGTTACCGATTTTAATTAGAATTTGAACAACTATCATCTACCTTTAAGGAAATATCACAGAGTGCGTTAGATATATCTACGGGCCAAGGGGAGACAGAGGGAAAGAAATTATTGTTTTTACGCATCCCTCTTTACATTTATAGGAAACTTTGTACAGATATCACTTATTGTTCGTGAAAATTTACAGAGAAGATTATCTTATTCAGGGAATACGGAACATACGGAATGAATATGATATTTTTATACCACGCTGTTGCCGATTTAATAAAACTTTGCTTAACTCTTTGCGGCGCAAGGTAATCAAGATCATTTAAATTGGACTGCCACCGGAATTCACGAACAAAATTAAAATAGAAGAAATTTTAAGTTTGTAAAAACGGCCTTTTTCTGCTACGTTATAAAAAAAAAATTTTGATAAAAAGTTTCAGGGATGAGTATTTGCAGCTGGAACTTAATAATTGCGTCCTCGCAGCGAGGACAGCGCACCACAAAGGGTTAAATATTACTGTTTATGAGAAATTTACAATGAGGGTTACGTGTCATAGTGTCTTTATCTTCCTAATACTCAAAAATTCAGTGTTTGATTAAAATCTCTGAAAAGATAATTCAAAAACGAGATTTTTTCGTTTAATCTGTCCTCTTAGTGCCCTATCGCAGGAAACAAAAAATTACGTTCTCGTAGATTTTTAGCATGCATCTTACAAGTGTCAATAAGGAAAAGTGTTCATTTTCCACGATCCGGAAGAAAGAGTGCCGGAGGGCATTTTTAATAAATGCTACTTGTTAAATATATGTGTCCTGAAAAATACTTTGTAGGGCTATAGGGGTGAGAAAAAGAAAAAAAAGATGTTATAATAGAAAAAAAAAAAAATTCCCCACTGTACTTTAACCCCCAATATATTTGCAAGCCCCAAGTTTTTTTTTTTTTTCTTTTGCAAGTAGCATTTGTGAAAAGTCTCATTTTTTCCGGCGTCTAAAGAATAAGGTTGCTTTCCTTAATTATTAATTGTAAAATACATGCTAAACATCAACAAGTTTGTAAATATTTTTTCCCTGGAGAAAAGACAAAAGGGACACATAAAAAAAAAAAAAAAAAAAAAAAAGAAAGAAAGAAAGAAAGAGAGAGAAAGAAAAAGAAAAAGGTTTTTGTTTTAACTTTTTACAGTTTTTAATCAAAATGTAAAGAAAAATTTTGAATACTAATTTAAGAAAAGAAAAATCCCTGTGATTTGTAACACTCACTCTCATTTTCCACAAACATGGAGTTATATTTCTGAAAAGTTCAATTAAAAACGGTAATAAGGCGGTATAAAAAAATCATTTTATTTCAGTGTGCCCCATGCCATCTCTGTATATGTAGCCGTCACAATATGTTATTTTTAAAATAGACAATAATCGATATTTAAATCAAGTTTCCTATGCATATGAAAAGATGTAATGTTGAAGAGAACTTTTCTAACTCCCTTTCCCTCTGCTCCCTTTCGCCCCCCCCCCCAACTATATATAACGCTCACTGTAATTTTTCATGAAGAGTAAGTGATAGTTATACAAAATTTCATTAAAGTCGGCAACATGGTCATACGAAAACAATATATTTCTCCCTCCCCCCGCTCTCTTTTACCCCCGAAGCTATATGTACAGTCGGTAACAAAAGTGTCCGAACACTAGCTAAAATTCCTATGTAAAAAAAGTACACATCATACGGTTTTGTTAAATAAATCCTTGTCGAATCCTGTTCTTAGTCAGTGTAAGAACATGATTCGATAAGGATTTATTTAACAAAACCGTATGAAGTGTACTTTTTTTTACATAGGAATTTTTGCTAATTTTCGTACACTTTTGTTACCGACTGTAACACTCACTGTAATTCTTTATAAACAGTAAGTGATAGTTATTAAAATTTTTATTTTCAATCTTTCTTCATCCACAGCATAAATGTAAATATTCATTTTAAGCTTGCTTTATTATATTCTACAACCTATAAAAAAGTAGAATTGTTCGATATCTCTTACTGATATAATTTTTGGACCCCCGCCCTTGCCATCGCTAACGATTGGTGATCACACGTCCTACAGAAGCCAATTTTTCTCTATCCACATCATAAATGTAAATATTCATTTTAAACTTTTTTTAATTAAATTCTAGAATTTATAAAGAAATAAAATTCTTTAATATCTTTCACTCCTAATTTTTGATGACCCTTCTCACTTCCGCTAACGATTGCTGATCACACACTCCACAGAAGTCTTTTAATTTCTAACCTTTCTCCTTCCACAGCAAAAATGTAAATATTCATTTTAAACTTGCTTTACTAGATTCTAGAACCTATAAAGGGGTAGAATTGTCCAGCATATATCTTTCCCTCATGTAATCCCCCCCCCTCCCGTTCCATTTTCAACAAGCAATAAACGAAGCACAATCTTTTTCTCTAATTATCTTCTATGTAAAAATAAAGCTGATTGTTTGTTTGCTTGCCCAGATTTTTTTGTTCGCTATACAAATCTATACCGTTCAACCGACAGCTGCGAAAAATGCCACATTTATTACTCAGGAAAAAAAATCTAGCTAACGCCGTTTTTTTTTTTTTTTTTTTTTTTTTAGCTCATTCGGTAATTGGATCAAAAGATATTAAATAAAAACAACATTTTAATGGCTCCCTACACTCAGATATATGTAACGCTCATTGTGATTTTTTTATCTTTTTTAACAGCAAGCGACATTTACTCTAAATTTCACTAAATCGGATACATTGTGGTATAAAATAATCATTTTTTTCCCACTGCTTTCCGTGACTCCCCCCATTCTCAGATATATGTAAAACTTTTTGTAAATTAAGTAGTTATTTACGAAAGATTTCATGAAAATCAGTATCAAGTTACTTTTTATAAGATCATTTTATTTCTGTACGCTATCCCCCCCCCATCTGAACCCCAGAGCTATATGTACCTCTCGTTGTAATTTTCATAGATAGTAATTGATAGTTGTACAAATTTTCATAAAAATCGGTAACAATTTCTTCCCCTCCGCCCCATTAACCTCCCCCCTCCCAAGTATGCGTAGCACTCACAGCAAATTTTTAAAAATGGTAAGAGTTCGTTGTTCAAATTTTCATTAACTCTTAACCGGAAACTTGCCGTCTGTGAGGCTGCTGTGTCTACGTACCTACCCTCTACGCAAAAATGAACATCTCCAGATTTTATCATTCCACCTAATCTTTCACCTAATGGGGTGATGGTAATACATTAATATAAAAGAATATGTGTTTAAGTTTACTATTTGTAAAATATTTAAAGTTTTGTTTATTTTAATTTTTATAGAAAATTTTTGAATGTCAGCAGTCTCACAGATGGCGGTTTTGTTTGTGTATCAATTTCGCATGTTTCTAGTTAAGGGATATATATACCAAACCGATTAGGTTATAATGTTTTTCGGCACTTTGTTAGAATACCATGGGCCGCTGAAGATCCGAGGCATGTTAGAATACATAATTTTTAAGGAAAAAATCTGATAAAATTTTTGAACACTCTTAAATTTTTCTACTTTAAGTTCAGACAAAGAATATTAATAAATAAATAAATAAATAAATAAATATTTTACTTTTCATCAGGAACACACACACTTCCCCAAAATGTAGGTATTGACAAAAAAATTCATAACTTTTGAACAAATTAAGATATTTGAAACGTTCAAATTGCATAATAAAGCTTAAGAATGGTATTTTTACCGAAAAGACAAAGAAAAATGGCTCGGGTCTCTATGGACCTACGATAACCTCAACTGGTTAAGGATTTTCTTAAAAATAGTAAGATGACATCTTAAGATATAAATTTGAAATAAATAAAATACCTTTATATATATGTGGAGTTATTTCTTTCTTTCTTTCATTTTTTCAAATGACAAAAATGAAAAAAAAAAAAACAGAAAGCCTCATTTTGCTTATAGTTTAATAGAGATACTCAAAGTATATTTAAAATATAAAAACATAAAAATCGAAAATGACAAACGACATATTATATTTGTTATGTTTTGATAAATTTTAAAATATTATTTTTTTTCCTTTTAAGAAATAAAATGTATTAAATATATGTATATGTATATATATATATATATATATATATATATATATATATATTGATTTCATTTCTTTAACTTTATCGGATGATAAATTAGTGCTTCGTTTTTCTAGCTTTTCCAGAGTCATTAGAAATAAAAAGGAAAATGAAATATAGTTATATGTATATTTATACTATCAGGTGTTGCATGCTTCGCAGGTCACTTTGTTTAAATTAAGACTTAAAATTACATATAAATTATTAAAATCTACCCACCCGCAAATAAAATAAAATAAAATGATTGATTGAAACTTGTCAAAAATCTCAGTCTTTTTGCCCCTTCCCTTCCCACCCCGCCGAAGTGTGTGGGGGAGATTAAGGTAAGGCACCATGGGGGGTAAGACCCTTTTCTTTTTTAACGGTGCACTCTTTGTCATATTAACAGCAAACCAACTCCAAATTTAAAATTTCGTGAAGTTTGGACCATAATTTTTAGTGATAAGGCACAATCGGGTGTAAGGCCCTCCCCTCTTCCAACAGTGCTGTCTTTATTATAGTAACACCAAACCAACTCCAAATTTAAAATTTCGAAAAATTAGAACGGTAACTTTCCGAGATAAGGCACCGTGGGAAGTAAGACCCCTTCTTCAAACAATCTTTGTTAAACTAATACCCAACCAATTCTAAATTTAAAATTTCGTGAAGTTTCGACTACAATTTTTCGTGATAAGGCGCTGTGAAGGGGGAGCCCTGCCCTCTTCCAACAGTATTCTTTATCAAAGTATCACGAAAACAACTCCAAATTTAAAATTTCGAAAAAATGAAATAGTAACTTTCCGAGATAAGGCACCATGGGGTGTAAGACCCCACTTCAAACAGTGCAGTCTTTGTTAACCTAACTCCCAACCAAATCCAAATTTAAAATTTTGTAAAGTTTGGTCCATACTTTTTCGAAATAAGACACCGTAGGGGTAAGAGCCTTTCTATCGGTGCACTCTTTATCATATTAACACCAAACGAACTCCAAATTTGCAAATTTGTAAAGATAATAAATTTACTAGATAAGGCACCGAGGGGAGAAAGGAGGTAAGACCCTTTTTCTTTTCAACGGTGCAATCTTTGTTATAATAATAGCCAACCAACACCAAATTTAAAATTTCTTAGAGTTAGGACTGTAACTTTTCGAGACACCCCCCCTTTCCAACAGTGCAGTCTTTGTTATAACAGCACCCAAACAACTGAAAATTTAAAATTTCATAAAGTTCGGACCATTATTTTTCGAGATAATGTTCCGTGGAGTGTAAGACCCTCTTCCCTTCGAAAGGTGCAGTCTTTGTCATACTAACACCAAACCAACTACAAATTTTAAGTTTCGTAAAATTAATGCCGTAACTTTTCGGTCCACCAGTGGCCGAGCAGTTCAACACTCAAAGCTGGTAGACGTGAAGTGTCGGGTTTGATTCAAGGTCGCGCTCGTCGGCCTAGCCGTTCGGAGTTTTCCGTGGTTCTTTCCGAAACTTGCGTAAATACAGGCTTGGACCCCTTAGAAAGACCTCCACGGAAGGCACTCCCCCCTCTGGCCTAGGATCCAAGAGTAGTCAATCGGCCTTATTCCGCAATACTAACATCGTAACTTTTCGAGATAAGGCAACGTGGGGGGGTAAGACCCTTCCCCTTTCAACAGTGTAATCTTTGTTAAACACTAAACCAACCCCAAATTTAAAATTTCGTAAAGTTTGGAACATAATTTTTCGAGATAAGGCACTATGGGGGTAAGACCCTATTCCCTTCCAACGGTGCACTCTTTGTCACAATAACACGAAACCAACTCCAAGTTTAAAATTTCGTAAAGTTAGGACCATAACTTTCCAACATAAGACATGTGGGGGTAAGAACTCCTCCCCCTTCCAACGGTGCAGTCTGTTATACTAACACTCAAACAACTCCAAATTTAAAATTTTGTAAAGTTCGGCCCATTATTTTTCGAAATAAGGCTCCTTGAGGAGGGGGGGTAGGTAAGACCCTCCCCCTTCCAACAGTGCAGCATTTGCCACACTAACACCGACTATCCCGAAATTTAAAATTTCGTACAATTTGTACCCTAATTTTGGTGAGGGGGGAAGGGGATAAAACTCTCCTTCCTTTCAATGGTGCAGTCTTTGTTATACTAACAGCCAACCAACCATAAATTCAAAATTTTGTAAAGTTTCGACCATAATTTTTCGAGATGAAGCTCCGCGCGACGTACACGTAAGATCTTCCGTCCCCTTCCAACGGTTCGATATTTGTCATACTAACACCAAACTTAAAGTTTCTTAAAAGTTCGGACCATAATATTTGAGATAAGGCAAGTTGGGATCAGACCCTCCCCCTTCCAGGAATGCAATGTTTGTCATACTAACACTTAATTCAAAATTCAAAATTTCGTGTGGATCGAATCATAACTTTTCTTCAGAACATAGCGAAGAAGTTAAATCGATCTCTACCTAAATGTAATTTGAAATCCAAAATCACAATTACAATATTATAATTATAATTATATCGTCAATAATTACAATTACATTTCTAATTGCGTAAAATAATTAACCATTAAATTACATATAATTGCAATCGTAAATTTTTAATTATAAGTACAGAAAAGTAATTATAATTATAACGTTTCTAATTACAATTATATTCTATTTCTATAAAACGATTACCCATTAACATTACATATAATTGTAACTGCAACATTTAATAATAATTACAGGCAGATAATTATAATTATAATGTTTTTAACTGCAATTACATTTCAATTTTATAAAATGATTATTCATTACATTACATGTAATTGTAACTAAAACTTTTCAATTATAATTACAGTAAAGTAATTATATTTGAAAGCTTTTAGTTACGATTAAAGTAATGATTAATTGCAGATGCTCAGTTACAATTACAAGTAATCATAATTGTAATTGCTTACTGTCAATTGAAATGTAATTCATTACAAATTAATTGAATTACGATTTTGCCCAACTCTGATTTGTTCTCACCGTCATTTCGATATAATGTGTCCAGAAAATAATTCCGAAAAACAAGTTACAAATGAAAATACCACCTTGTCCAACAAAACTTGTAATCAAGAAGTGTTACTCCAAACTTTAACGCTAAGGTTAATCAATAAAGATAAAGAATATATTATCCGAGCATTAATTGATTCAGGATCTCAGAAATCTTATTTAAAGAAAGAAATGATAAAGAAAATTGTTATACACCTACAGGGCATGAAAAATTAAATCATAGTTTGTTTGGTGGGTTACAACAAACTCATGATCATTTACGGTATAGAATACATTTAAGTGATTTACATAAAAACTATTTGTGTAATTTTGAAGTTCTTGATCAAGAAAAAATTTGCGCAGAAGTACCTAAATTACGAAATGGGCCATGGATTAATGAAGCAAGAAGGCGGGGAATTCAATTTTCAGATTATGAGAACTCAACAAAATTTAGAAGAAATAAAAATAGAGAAATTGATTTGTTAATTGGTGCAGATGTATGTGGGAAACTTTTTACAGGGAAAAGTAAATTACTCTCGAAGTGTTTAGTAGCCTTTCAAACAAAATTAGGTTGGACATTGATGGGTCAGCAAGAGAAAGGGGTTCTCCTTCTATTAATGATTGTTTAGGAAAGGGTCCCAACTTAGTGGAACTAATTCCCTCTCCCTCTGTAATTAACAGATTTCGCTTTAAGAAAATTGGGGTAATTTCAGATATTCGTAAAGCGTTCCTACAAATTCAGCTCAGCGAAGTAGACCGACCGTATCTTAGATTCCTGTGGTGGGAGGAGGGTAATCCTTCAAATATTAAGATTTTTCAACATAGAAGAGTAGTATTCGGCCTTACTTGTAGTCCCTACTTGTTAGGAGCAACTCTAAAGTACCACTTGCAACAGGTTAACGATGAACTAAAAGAAACTGCTGATAAACTAGCAGAATCTTTTTATGTAGATAATAGTGTTACTGGTGTAGAAAAAGCCGAAAAACTTGAAAAATTTATTTCGGAGTCTAAATATATCCTTAGTACTGCAAAATTCGATCTAAGAGGGTGGGAGCATAATATTATCAATCCAACAGAAGAAAATTCTACTCCCTCCAAGAAAAAAAGTGTTCCAGTTTTGGGATTATTGTGGGATTTAAACAATGATTCACTAAGTATAGAGTTGCGAGAAAATCAAGAAGAAATCAAGACAGTTACCAAAAGACAAATATTGTCAGTAGCCCATAAAGTATTCGACCCCATTGGATATAGTTGTCCAGCACCAAAAATTTTACTTCAAGAATGTTGGCAACTAAAAGTGAGTTGGGATTCTGAATTACCTGAATGTGTTGGGAAAAAATTTGAGAAATGGAAAAGGGGACTACATAAGTTCAATGACGTTGCTATTCCAAGACTCCTTGTACCTGATCCGGAGTATACGGAAATGAGCTTTCATGTATTCTGCGATGCAAGCAAAGCAGCCTATGCAACTTGCATTTCTTTAAGAGCAGAAAATTTTAATGCCATTACCTGCCAACTTGTGCAAGCCAGATCTCGGGTAGCCCCATTGAAGTCAGTCACCATTTCCAGGCTAGAACTTCTTGCCTGTACCATAGGAGCAAGACTAGCGCAAAGTGTAAAAACAGATTTAAGACAGCCCGAGTATTCCAACACATTTTTGGACAGATTCATCAAATGCTCTATTTTGGATCAAAAGAAATGAAAATTGGGCACCTTTTGTTTATAATAGAGTGCAAGAAATTAGATCCCTTAGCCATCCAGAGAAGTGGAAATACGTACCAGGGAGGCTCAATCCTGCCGATTTTCCATCAAGGGGCTGTACTGCTGAATTTCTCTTAAAATCCCGGTGGTGGGAAGGACCTTCTTGGTTAAGAAAAATCTTCAGAATTTTGGCCTAACGAAGTTTTAGAACCTGATTTAAATGTAATAGAATCAGAGAGAAGAAAAACAATAGTTTCTGCAGCCAATGTATCATCGGAAAACATAGACTTTTACGAGAAATGTTCCTCGTATAAAAAGATGTTAAAGGTCACAGCATGGATACTCAGATTTAAAGAAAATGCTAAAAAGCCTAAAGAAGCAAGAGTAATGACCAATTTAACAGTTGAAGAAATCGAGAAGGCTGAACTTACGATTATGAAGTTTGTTCAGAATCAAGATTTAAATTTTAAGAAAAACTTATCCTCTTTGCGTACATTTGTTGATGAAATGGGAGTCATCAGAGTTCAAACTAGAATATCAATGAGAAAAGATTCAGAAAATTTTAGATATCCAGTAGTTTTGCCAGCGAACCATAACGTAACCTGTAGGATTATTGAAAATGAACATACAGAAATGAATCATGCAGGAATACAAATTCTTATGTCAGCAATTCGAGAGAAATTCTGGATAATAAGATGCAGGAAGACCATTAGAAAGATTCTGCATAGATGTGTCCAGTGTCAGAGATTCTCTTCGAAAGCTGCTGAAGTGCTGAGTTCACCTCTGCCTGAAGATAGAGTGAGAGAAGCTGGTTGGTGTGTTTGAAATTACAGGAACAGATCTTTTTGGACCACTATTCTTAAAAGATGGCAGCAAATGTTGGGTAGTTCTGTATACATGTGCAGTTTTTCGAGCTATCCACCTAGAATTGACGACTTCCTTGACAACAGAGAATTTCATACAGACCTTGAGAAGATTCATTTCACGTAGAGGACGACCACGTATCA
This sequence comes from Salticus scenicus, assembly GCA_963930645.1. Classification (NCBI taxonomy): domain Eukaryota; kingdom Metazoa; phylum Arthropoda; class Arachnida; order Araneae; family Salticidae; genus Salticus; species Salticus scenicus. Next base: position 61,845,129 of record OZ005653.1, on the reverse strand, counting down.
TCTACAGTGATAATGGAACCAACTTAGTTGCGACAAGAAAAGAATTAAATTCTGTGGATTGAGCACAGGTTGAAGAATTTGCCACTATAAAAAGAATTAAATGGAAACTTAAAGCTCCGGCCTCTCCGTGGTGGGGTGGATTTTGGGAGAGATTGATTCGCATTATTAAATCAATGTTGAAAAGAGTTTTAGGAAAAGCCCATTTGAACTATGAAGAGTTATACACCACCATTTGTGACACAGAAAGTATGGTGAATTCACGACCACTTACATATGTATCTGAGGATACTGAAGATTTAACGCCTCTCACACCTGAAATGTTTTTGAAAGATCTCCGTGAAACAGGAGTACCCGACTTGGATTTTATAGAAAGAAATAACCTGAGGAAAAGATTTGAATACCGACAAAAACTAAAAGACGATCTTCGCAAGAGATTTAGAACTGAATATTTGGGATCTCTTCTAGAATTTAACAATGTAAAGAAACCTCCTAACAACAATATTAAAATTGGAGATTTAGTTTTAGTGCAAAATGACAACTTAAAACGCATTCAGTGGCCATTGGCCAAAATGGTGGAACTCTATCCTGGTAAAGATGGACAATTTCGTGTTGCCAAACTGAAAACCATGAATGGTGAAATTTTACGACCACTACAGTACAGAGGATTTGCCCTTTAGAACTTAGTGATACAATTGTACACAAGAATCAAATTCAGACCTCTAGAGTTGGTAGAATTATCAAACCAGTGAAAAAACTTTAATATCTAAACTGACTGTAAAACTTTAAGTCCAAAATGACTTGAACATTTTTTTTCTGAACTATTTTTATATTATATTGTTTATTATTTTTTTTATTATTTTACTAAGAATATTTTAGAATGTAAACAGTTTTTCTTTTTCTTTAATATTTTGTTGAGCATGTACAGAATCTTTCCATGCTCAAGGTGGGAGGAACATAGACATTTGAAAACAAATTTGACTTCAAACTATGATAGAATATTTATCATTTTCCTTTTAATTAGTATATTATTAGTATATTAAAATTTAAAAGCATGGTATATAAAAAGTTTTTTTTTTTTTTTTTTTTTTTTTTTATCTTATAATTATTCTTATCTTAATCCTCAATGTTTCCCATCTTTATTAACTTGAATTTACTATTAAAATTTTAACATACTCAAAAACTTCTCATCACTTCGTTAAAATACACTAAACTTTTCCAAAATCTTTTTCTATTTAAAATGATACATGTATTTACTTTAAATGTCCAATATTTCATAAGATTTCCAATTTTAAAGTTTTAAAATATTTATCAAATTTACTTATTTTTCTGGTTTAGCCTTATTGTGTTCCTTTTTATAACTACAGCTGTTGCCCTCTTTAAAATATTTAAAATGATGAGGTCATTTTATAGTAAAATTATCCATTATAGCATATATTATATTTCACTCCTCCATAAAAATTGGTAGTATATAATCCCGACAAAAATGATAAAATGTGAGACCAATTAAGGTAGTGAATCAACGAATGCTTTGCCAGCTTCGCTGGTCACTATATTTAGAGGGGACTAATGTGCAAGCTGTACCTGACGGGACTAATGTGAAAATTGTACCTCACTGGACTAATGTGCAAGTTGAATCGAACGAACAAACTATTTAAAATGGCACTATTTAAAATTGGATGTTGTTTTAAATATTTGACACTTACTTTCATTTTGATATTTTTTATCAAAATTCTTGAAGAAATAATTAAAATACTTCAAATAATAACTTCCCCTTCTAAAGCTTCTTTATTGCAAAACTTAATGACATTATGTAGAATACGCTTCGATTCACTACGGAGAGGTTTAATCCGAGAACTCCTAACAGATGTATGATCCATTTGTTCCAATATAAACAAACTGTTATACAGAAAGAAATAAAAGAAAGCAAAGTAGGAGTATTAATGATTCTACACATAACAGAAGAAACAAAAATAATAGAAAAATTTCCCCTATCTTCATTGCTGTCTCCCCCAGAGCGTGAGTGGAATCGTCCTGGCACTTTGCCAGACAGGGATCAATCGTCCGCGGGCCATCAGTAGATCATATTAAGAGACTCCGCCAAGCTTATTAATGAGCTTCATTCTCCTTTTTTAAAAAAGCCCACCAGTGGCCGAACGGTTCTGCACTCAAAGCTGGTAGATGAAAAGTACCAGGTTCGATTCCAGGTCGCGCTTATCAACCTAACTTTTCGGCGTTTTGCGGTGGTTTACTCCAAATACAGGCTAGGACCCCTTAGAAAGACCCCACACACACAGAGAGAGGGCATTCCACCTGCCTAGGAACCTAGCTTAGTCAATCGGCCTTAAATTCTACAACCAACAACCTACCATTTTTGAAAAAAGGCAAACATACTTTAAAATAAGGGGGCCACTTAAATACTTGTCATCACAGATTAACTTTTGAAATTATGAATTAAAATTAGCAAGGAAAATATAAATATAAATTAGTAGGGAAATTAAAAATATTCTGAATTTTTAAAAAATATATTTTGAGAAAATTTAATATGCAGTTGCTTGCAAAATTATTGAAGCTCACATCCGCATTTTTCATATTCTTTTTTCTTCAGTTTGATCGCTAATTTTTATCTCAAATTTACTTTTTTACATGCAGTAAAATACTAAGATCATGATTCGACAAATATTTACTTAGCGAAATAGCATCATTAGGTAAACATCTTTTAAATAGTAATTATAGCTAGTGCTTCAATAATTAGGCAAAAAAAGCTGAATGAAAGCTGCAAAGCACAAGTATATCCCTATACATTTTATGAATTCTGATTTTAGTTTTGAGCAAGGGTACAACAACTTTTCAAATTATAGTTATTCAAGCATAACTGCCAACTGTTAGGTACTGCTATAATTTTTAAGGAAATTCATTTATAAGATAATATTTAATAATATAATAAAAGTTATAATAGTTTTCTATGATTAAATAAAATATTATTTTCTACAAAGAAAAACATTGTTAGCCAAAAATAACAGCACTTGACAGGCATATTCGAGCCATCCATCCCCCCCCCCCCCAAAAAAAAAAAAAAAAAAAAAAAAAAATTCGAAATCTTACATTCATTCAATTCTTTCTTAGGATTAGGTTATTCCTCTTAATAAGTATTTCTAGGCAAACCACCTAGAAATTTGAGATATTAATACATGACTTCTAACATTAAATTTTATTTTTATTCATTTCTAATTTAATCTAATATTAATTTAAATTCAATATATTCTCAAATCTGGGGAAAAAAAAAACACAGAGTATTATTCATAAATTGAGTGACCAACTATGATTCACCACAGCAAAGAAAATTTAATGTTTCAAAAATATAAAATGGTAGACAAATATACTAGAGTGCACACTTTTTCTACACATTTTTATTGTTTATATCAACGTTTCATTTTAAGGATTTTTCTCTCTTGTGTGTGTATGTTTCTGTTTTATTAATAGAATACATAATTTATGTAAGACAAACTGTAAAATTAGTTGGAATTAAATATTTAAATTTCACTTTTAAAAATGTATAAACATAATATGGAGTAAAAAGTGAATTTAAACTATGCGCTAAATAATTATGAAAATGATTGAAAAACAAATAACAAAACACCAGAAAAATAAATAAATACATTAAATACTATTTCCTTTAATATTATTACGTAAATTATGAGTTATTTTAATTATAGATGTAAATTTATATTTCTCAAATACCAAATGTTTTTCTCAAAAAAAAAAAAAAAATAAATAAATAAATAAATAAATAAAAGGAGCACATTTTTATTTTTTATCAGTGATTCGAACGTGAGACGAGCACGAGAGCAACAAAATAAAGAAATCGCCAATTCCACTGGCGATTATTTTTCCGCCAATGAATTTGTGAAAGTGCATACACTACGGATACGGAGTATCGCGTCTCTACCGTCTCTACGCAGTACTAGTGCGATGTTAAAGTGTTAAACCTAACTACCGCATTTTGTCGGCGCAACACCAACGTTTCTTGGAAGTTGGAAGTCTCATGCAACGAGATATATTAAAGTGATAAATGGTAACCCTTGCGAAGGTGCAAGATGAGTCATGTGACTGGATCCCTTGCACGTGCGTATTTGGTGGTTTCTTTGGTTACAGTTTGTTTTCAATGAATTTCTATGGCAACTGCTTGGAGATAACCGCCAATGATTGTGTTTACTTACATAGGGTAAACCTCTGGAACACTTCGACCGATCCAACTGGGCCCTGAGACATTTGATTCACGACCGGTCGAAAGCAGAGACTGAACAACTCCGATCCCTCTATTGGATCAAAATCAGTGCTTTCATCTGTAGGCTTAGTTTGAAATTAGCTCTAAAATATTACATAATTACATTAGTTAACACGTTCGCTGCCGATCCCGCGCCAGCGCGGGATGTGACGTATTGCTTTACAGGTGAAAGTTTACTTTAGGCTGCCGCTTGGCGAAATTTCGAAAATCGCCAAGACGGTGCCATTTGGCATCGTGTTCCGAATAGCAACCTTACACCGGCGGGTCAAACACAGAACCTCATGTCTACAGCTTCAATGACAGGACCTTTTGGCCGTTAGTAGATCCTAGTATTCTAAAAGCTAAAACTTTTATTATTACTATTATCATCTATATTTTAATTTGAAACGTGTTTTGTCTGTCTCCACTAAATTGAGAGAACGGCTAGGTGTAAAAATTTGGTTGAGGTGTCTAAAAAATGGTCTTCGTCTGTAGATGTGTCATCAAAAGAGAAAAATAAAAAAAGTCGAACGGTTCCCCCCCCTGGGTGGGGCAGAGGTTTAAAACACGTTTGCGAGCTTAACGCAGTTCCAAAACACTTCACGGTGAAGAAATTATACAGGGGGGGGGGGGGGGGGACTAGACTCGAATACTTAAAAATCAATTTCTGCGATTTTGGAATTTTCGATTTTAAAGGGGGAAAAAGTGGGAAAGTAGATTTGGGGGGGGGGAAGTAGTTTGTGAGGGAAATCCGTTCTAGACTCACACATGTAGCACTTCATTTTAAAGGTCTTGAAATTTCATGTTGATTGGGGATGTTTGTATGCAATATAGTGTGCCCCGTGGTGGTGAAAAATGCAACTAGGTGATTTTGTAGTAGGCCCTATCATGTTACACCTTATTTTAAAGGACTTGGTATTTCCTGACCGTTGGTGATGTTCGTACAGAACACAGTGTGCCCCCTGGCGGTGGAAAGGACTTTGCAGTTGACACTACCATGTGACACCTTATTTAAAAGGTCTTGGAAATTCAAGGCGATTGGGAGGTGATAAAGGTCTTGAAATTTCATGTTGATTGGGGATGTTTGTATTCAATATAGTGCGGTTGGGGATGTTACAGACCGTTGGTGATGTTCGTACAAAACACACTGTGCCCCTAGCGGTGGAAAGTGGAACTAAAGGATTCTGCAGCTGACACCACCATGTGACGCTTTAATTGAAAGGTCTGAAATTACAGGCGATTGATGATGTTCGTATACAGCATACTGCGTCCCCTGGTGGAAAAAAGTGGGTTATGCAGCGCGTGCGTAGCCTGCCTGCTACACGATGCCTCAGCCACAGGCAGCGGAAACACGAGTCAGAGTTTCGTTCGGTTCAAGGTTAATTTTTGAGAATTTTCATGTTATTAGCGGCGAGCATATACGCTGCCGTAGGCACCGGGGTCACGAGCCCGAGTTCTGTTCGGTCTGATGTAACTATTTTGTCACAGATGATTATGTTTTTCGCGATGCTTTCATTTAAAAATAGAAGTTCGAACAAAATAGAGTTAAAGGTATAAAATCATACAAATTTAAGGTTCATTTAAGGTTATTATCATGGGTCCGGGCATCATTGAGTGGGTTCGTTCGGTTCCAGGTCCATTTTTGGGGGATTTTTTCATGTTATTAGCGGCCCGTGTATGCGCTGCCGCAGGCACCGGGGTCACACGGCAGAGTTTCGTTCGGTTCGGAGTAATTTTTTTTGTTACAGCTGATTATTTTTTTTCGCGATGCATTTATTTAAAAATAGAAATTCAAACAAAATCGAGTTAAAGATATAAAATCATACAAATGTAAGGTTCATATAAGGTTATTATCATGGGCCCGGGCAACGTGGGGCGGGTGAGCTAACATGTAGTCTAACTATTAAACGAAATAGGAAATAAAAGATAGCAACTGTTTATTTGGAGTCAGTTTGACGTCATACTGATAGTACTTTGTAGAAAGTGATTGCATTTTCCGATTCCATTTTTCTATTTAAAAACATTTTTCCGAAATTCTTTTTTTTTTTTTTTGTAAGTGAAATGTCGTAAATTATATTACATGGTTTAACTTGAAATACATTTAAATAATGATGCGACGATTTTTGAAACATTACGATCAATAAAGTGACCGTCGAATTCGACGGGTTCCAGCTAGTTATTATTATTTTAAGAATAAAAAGTAAGTTTGGAATAACGATTTAAATAACCACATTTTTCCTTTTCATTAAAATCGTTATCATTTAAAAAAAAATTAACGGTACAAATTTTTGAATGACTAAAAAGTATAATTTTGCAGAGAAATAATGCAAATTGTTTTAGATAAAACTGTGAAGTAACTTTTACACTGCATACATTTTATCAGTTAAATAAATTTCTTACTTTAAAATAAACTGGTTGACGTGATGTGCCTGGTTCGATTCCAGGTTGCCTCGTTAACTTCATTGTTCGGAGTTTTTCGTGATTTCTTCAAAACTCGAGCAAATATAGGCTAGGTCTCTTTTAAAAACCAATCTGGAGGCAATCTACCTAGGTCTAACAAGTGCAGATAAAACAGTTTTAGAGGGGAGAAGGGGTTGAAGTAATTGTGTTGATAATTTTGCAAGGTAAATTCCACCTTCATCCCACCAAGTTTATTATACTTAATGTTACTTTATAAATTTCTCAGGTTTTCAGTTCATAAACTAAAAATTTTTTACAAACTTTTTTCTTTTTTAAAATTTGAAAGTTAAAATACTTTTTTTTCCTAATTAATGAATCAAATAAATAAATAAATAAAAACAGAATAGTGATTTATATAGCCGCTTTTTATCTTTTGACTAAAATTGTTTATATTTTTAAAAGCTATAATGGTATAAATTTTTGAATTAAAATCAGAATGAATAGAAAGAATAATTTTAACATGAAAATAATGCAAATTTGATTTATATAAAGTTTTAAAATAATTTTTACATCACATACACAAAGCATACATTTCATCATATATATATTTCTTTGAAATAAAACATACTCGAACAGTAGTCGTTATGTTCTGCTTTCGAATCTAGTAAATGTGAAGTGCTCGGTTTGATTCCAGGTCACATTCCTCAAATTAACCGTTCGGATTTTTCTGTAGACTACTTAAAAACTCGAGAAAAAAACAGGTTTGGTCTCCTTAGGAAAACCCATACGAAGGCAATCTACCTAGGTGTAGGACCCAAGTGCAAATAAAACAGTATTAGCAGAGGTGGGGGGAGTAATGTGTTGATTATTTTACAAGGGAAATTTTATCTTCATCCCACCGAGTTTACTATGCTTAATATATTTTATAAACTTTTCAGGTGTGGGAAGTGCTTGGTTCAATTCTTAGTCAGAGTCGTCAGTTTAACCGTTTGCAGTTTTTCGTGATTTGCTTCAAAACTCGAGTAAATATAGGCTATGTTCCTTAAATCAATTAAAAATCAATCCATCTAGGTTCAGGACCCAAATCAGAAAAAAAACATTATCATATTGGGAGGGGGGATTGATGATTTTGCAAAGAAAATTTTATCTTCATCACATTCGTTTTATGAATTTAAACTTCTTACAATCTAACCAAATAAAATTCTTTAAAATAAACGTGGAAGTGTTTAAAAAATACGAAAATGTATAAAAAATAATAATTTATTTCTAACATCGAAAATTATATTAAATAAAAAAATTATGGGAAAAATAAGAAAGAAAATAAAGTATTTTAAGAAATATTATATATATATATTCCTACGTGAGTTTTATGACACCCCATAAAATAAGTATTATAATTCAAATAAAATTTAAATTATTTATTTTCTTCCCAAATTCGTTTAGAATTAATGTTGCTTTAGAAAGTGTTCAATAGATGGCGCGAGGGTCAGCCGGTATAGCAGCTAAGTTGGAAATCGGGACCATTTTCATAACGCGGCGTTGATTCTCCTCACGGATTTAAAGAGTATAGGATGTATTACGAATGTTACGGAACAGTAATAATTTTCATCTTACAAATAGAGGGCGACCAGATCTCAAAAATTCACCAATTAGCGCGTCTTTTTAAGTTTCTGGATGTTCGTTCGCAGGTCGTTTTCGGAAATCAGGTGATGACAGAAGCCGAAGGCGGGGTTTCGCTTTCTTCCGATAAGTTTCAAAAATACTACACCAGGCGGCGATCAAATCGCTTTCCTACAATGGTCTGAATTAATGCGGAAAAGGAAAGCTCCGGTTCCCGCGCTCGCTGCCCTATCTCGTTTTAATTCCTATACAATCTTCTTCCGTGGTTCTCCTCCTCCCTAGCTTCATGGTATCAGTAAATGGATGAAATGACTCCGAAAAAATTCTTGGGTGATTTGATCCACGACCGGTCCATGAAACGCATTATACTGGACGTGTTTGATCCAGACCGGCCCATAAGACTGGATGCATTGTTCCACGACCAATTGGATCGATCCTGGATAGGTCGAGAGCCTGAACCCGCCCGTAATTTAACATTTTTTTTTTTTTTTTTTTTTTTTTGTTCTAAATCATTTTTGTTTTATTTTACTTCTTTTTATTTCCTGTAGTCAAAATTTAACAGACGAAATATTTAAAAAAAATCGATAAATGATTAACTGTTTGTTGTTAAATTTAGCTGTTTTAAAAGTTTATTTTTCCTTTATAAACACTTTTAAACTTTGTTGGGAAATGATGAAAGAAACAGCATTTTATTAATTTTCATAATGTGAAAGTTTTTCTTAAACAATTTATTTCGGTCATAGGACTCTCGTGTTACCTAATAATAATAATAGAATAATAATAAAGGAAGAAGGAGCGTATATGTTTCGGTTTCGGTTTGTAAAATCCAGGGATGCCGATTATAGGGTTGTAACTATGGGCGAGTCCAGCCTCTGGAACACTTCGACCGATCCAATTGGGCCCTGAGTCATTTGATCCACGGCCGGTCGAAAGCAGAGGCTGGACGATTCCGATCCTTTTATTGGATCAAAATCAGTGCTGCCATCTGTAGGCTTAGTTTGAAATTAGCTATAGAATATTATAAACTTAAATTAATTAAAGAAAAATTTAATTCATTATTTAAAAATGTAATTTAACTATGAATAATAAAAAAAGATAGATGCATAACATTTTTTTTTTTTTTTTTTAATTCTGCATAGTTGGGCACATATACACTGAAATACAATAAATAATTATATAATTCTTCTTTGAAAATTATTTAAATAAAAAAATAATAACAATAAAATTTTAATTTTAGAAATTTTTTCAGCAAAAAATTTTTTTTAATTACTTTTCTCAATTATGTATTATTGTATTTTAATGATATACTGTAAACAATTGTAAGTTTTATTTTATGGATTTATTATCAAGCTAATTTTTGTTAAATATTTTTAAGTTGGAATGCTGAAATTTAAAACAAATATTTAGCATTCAAATATTCGATGTAAATAAGAAGTAGGTTCAAATTTTATTATGATCTAAGGTAAGAAATATAAAACTATTACACATTGCAAAAAATTATAAAATTTAAATTTAAATCAATGATTACAAAAAAAAAAAAAAAAAAATTATAACAGTTTTTTAAATTATCATTCATTTGATTCAAATCTTCATTAAATTGGTTTGTTAAATTCAATTAATTCTGATTTGAATCAATAATATTTTAAATGTTTAATATATTTATGATTTTTTATTAATATTATTATTATTTAAATACAAATTAAATGTTGATTTTTAAATATTGTTAATTATTTTTATATTTGAATGTTGAAATTTAATGCAAATATTGAGTATTCAAACATGAAAATGTTTCATAAAAATTAACTGATCGATAAATTGTTAGCAGGGAGCATTTTAAAATTTTATTTTATTTTATTTAAATAATATTCGATGAATTTTAATTTGCATTATTGTACATTTCAATCCATTGCATGTATATATTTATAATTCTAAAACAATTATACAGTTATTTACCAAATAAAATGCTTGTATGCATATTAGCGTTTGTAAGGACCGATAGATGGCGTAACCAGAGCAATAACCAACGTCCAATCATAGCAATGGATTTGTAAATGGATCAAATGACTCGGAAAAATTTCTTGGGCGATTTGATCCACGACCGGTCCATGGAACACATTACACTGGACGACTTTGATCCAGACCGGTCGATGAGACTGGACGCATTGTTCCACGACCAATTGGATCGATCCTGGATCGGTCGAGAGCCTGAACCCGCCCTATGCTTCAATCTGATTGGTTGGCGAGATTTTTGAATCTTCTCGTCTCTCTGTCAATCAGTCAGCGGCAGCACTCACAACAAATAGCGATAAATGCGCCGAGGATGGGTGCCCTACTTTAAGGTAATAAGCAGCAGGAGCAGCTTTCGCTGGCATTTCACTAAAAGAGGTTTATAAATAAGCATTAGAGTATTGACGTGCTCCTTCATCCTCTATTATTATTCTATGTTAATAATGATAATTTGCTTAACTGAAATTTTACCTTACGCACGTGTGCAACGGCTGCGGGTATTTATCGATGTAAGCGGCTGGCTGGTATTGGCTGATAGAGAGGTAAACAAAAATTTCGGGCTCAGCGATTGGCGAAGGAACTTTCATATACCCGCGATGACGCGCGGTGCATAAGGTAAGGTCACGGATTAGGAGAGTCTATAGGATATATAACGAATGTTACGGAAAGGTAGTAATTTTCATCTTACATATAGAGGGTTACCAGATCTCGAGAATCCACCAATGAGCGCGTTTGTTTAAATTTGTAGCGGTTCATTGGTCGTTCTCGGAAATCGGATGATGACAGACGCCTAAGGGGCGGGCTTTCACTTTCTTCCGATAAGTTTCAAAGATACTACACCAGGCGGCGATCGGATAGTTTTCCTCTACTCGGCTTCAGTGCGGAAAAGAAAGCTCGGTTTTCCGAGCTGGCTGCCCTATCTCGTTTATCATCCTATAGATTCTCTTAATCCGTGAGTAAGGTGCAATCTCGTTGGTCTCATGCAGTGATGCCAAATTGGGAAATTTGTCCCCATTTTGGAGAGTTTTGAGGCTTCTGGGGACAATTTTGGGGACCAAATGTTTGTGGGGAATTCTAAAATTTTTGGTGACAAATCTGGGGAGTTTGATGGTTTGATTTATCAGTACGACTAGTGACTTTCAATAGATTTATTGTTATTAGAGGATTTTGTTCAAAAATTGCCTTCATTTGGGGAAAAATCTGAGCTTAAATCTGCTTTTTTTTTTTTTTGAAAATTTTTTTATTTTTCCTTTTTAGTTGAAATCAAGTTGGGAATTTTTTCGAAAAAACCCCCTGATTTAGGGAAATTTGAAGACCTGTTTTGGGAAATAATTTTCGACATCTGGCATCACTGGCAGTGTTGCCAGACTTGGGGATTTTCCCCCCATTTTGGGGATTTCTGAAGCTTTGGGGGAAATGTTTGGGGACAGAGATTTCGTGGGGAGTAGTTTGGGGAAATGAAAAATTGTGGTGGAAAATATGGGGATTTTACTTAAAATTCTACACACACAAAAATCAAATTTAGCAGATGATAATGCATTGATTCTGGATTCTATTTCTGAAATAGGAAAGCAACATTTACAAGCTTTCAATTAAACTTATTCTGCTATTTGCCTTTTGTATTCCCTGATTTGACGGATTTATTTGGTTCATGTGTGTTGTAGTGTAGTAAGCATTCATGAATGCTTGATACGTATTGATTACTGCTTAAGTTATTAAATAATCAAGCTTAAAGTAAGCTGAACCAGTCTATCCGCGATTGTAATGAAATGCTCGCCCTCTGGTGGGCTAAGGTGAAATTATCATACCACTGCGTATCAGGGGCGTAGCGTGAAAATTTGATTGGGGGGGGGGAGACCCGATGTTTGGCGCCCGTTCGTATTCCTCATCTGAAAATGCCACCCACATACTTTCAAGAGTGTTGCCAACCGACGAGAGGGCCCGTGCCCCTCTCGTCGGTTAATACGTACCCCCCTCCCTCTCCTTCGGGGCATTATTCCTAAAATCTGCCAAGGAAAAAAAAAAAAAAAAAAAAAAAAAAAAAAAGCTGTTTTTTTTTCCTCCATTCAGTAGCTTTTTTTTTAATACTTCTTTGGAGCATTTAAACTATATTAATTAAAACCGAAGTGTTGAATTACGAAACTAAATACATGAAAAAACCTTTACTGACTTCGTTACCCGGTGGAAAAGTTTAACGGCAAGCAACGAAGTCAGTAAAGGTTTTTTCATGTATTTAGTTTAGTAATTCTTTGGAGCATTCTAAATTTTTTCAGTGAATCTATATATTAATACGCAGACATGAAATTCCTGTTGCATTTTTAGCCTATTCAATAAAAGGAAGGGCTTACAAGTAGTATCGTTCAAAAGATATGGTTAATGTGCTTTGCAGAAATAAATACATTTATATATATTCTCGTATGAGACTAAACAAAAGCATCTTTCTTAGGACAACCAGAGTATTGGTTTGAGATAAAGTAGAACAACTGAAAAAGATTTTTCAACCTTTTCCAACAAGTTTAAAGATATTACATTATAATTCAGGTAAAACATAAAACTTTCAAAATAAATTTTAAGAAGTGAAAGTAGTAACTGTTCCTAAGGAAAGCAACTTTATGTTTTTAGAGTGGATAATACCTAATCTCACCGACAGCCGTGGCCCATGTTACTCTATGGGAAAGTTTGATTTCATGATTACTCATTACATAATGTATATTTAAATTCTGTTTTCACATTTAGAAAATTTACAATCGTTTATTTATTTTTAATGTAATTCTAAGTTCAAAAATCTGAATTTTCAATATGTGCATTTTTCTCTTTCTTTCTTTCTTTTTTTTTTTTTTTTATTTTAACCGTAAAATGAAATATTAAAAATTTATCAATTTTTGGAAAATGAGTAAGAAAAACATAAGCCTTACACATTTGTTCTAATCTGTCTAGTCTTTCGAAAGAAATTAATTACTTAAAATATCTTGCTCTTTCTCGAGGCTATAATCACTCTATTACTAATAAAGCTTTATATAAATTCAAGAATCTAAACGTTCCGATGCCAAATTGAACGATCACAGTCTCATTCCAGTTGTTTTACCTTTTTATTTATCACTTTCTTTTAAAACTTCTAAAATTCTCTCTCCGTTTGGTTTTAAAGTCATTTAGAAACCCGTCAACAAAATTAAATTATCTTCTCTTAAAGATCCCATTCCTACTGAAAACAGTTCTGGCATTTATTTAGTCTTATGTTCGTTGTGCAATTTAGTTTATATTGATCAAACAAGAAGGTGTTTGAAATATAGAATAAATGATCATCATCGAAATGTTCGTAATGAAGAGATCTCTAAATCTATTGCTTCCCACTGCAGGGCTCATAGTCATCGTTTTGATTTTTCTAAAACTAACATAATTTCATCTCCTGTCTTATCTTCCCATTTGAATATCCATGAAGATTTTTACATATTTAAAAATTCGAAAAATCTTCTTAATGATATTTGTTCCACTTCATTCTTGTCTGATGCTATGAAATTACTCACATTAGTTCAAATTTCCTTTAATTTTGAAATTTTTAGATTTTGTTCCCTTTTTTAATCTAATTTACTTAGGTATTTATTTGTTTTCTTCTTTTATTTCATAATTATGTAGGGCTGACACTAGGCTAATTTGGCATGGTGCCCTTTTAAACAGTTTTTAGCACCCTGTGGCCCTTTTTCAACATATTTTAGCACCTGGCGGCCCTTTTAAAAAAAATTTTGGTATAAAGTAGCCTTTTCTAACATTTTAAATGTTTAGAGGCCTTTACATTCCCCCCCCCCCTGACTTTTAAACTTTCTTAGCAGTAGTTCTTCAGCATTCCTGGAATAACAAATGCATACAGCCTATATATATATACAAGGAAAATTAGTAATTTACTTTTGTTACGTACAAAAATCATAACATAGAACACCGCAAATTATGCAAATAATGCCCGTTTTTATTGAATTCCCCCAGGCGGCCCTTTTATTTCAGCACTATTCTCCTCACACCAGTATTTATGTTTACATTCATCTGTATATATTTTTGCTGCTCACTTAAAACGATTTTGTGTGTTTCTGCTTTGACTGCAGCACTTGTGCCTACTTTTTTCGCCTGATGAAGGATCGTGTGTTCTTTCGAACCGAAACAATTATTGCAAGTTTATTGAATTTTATGGTGTTTATTCAAAGTTTTGTAATTATTGCTTTTAAACGCCAGGGTCTGTGGTGTTTTCTTATTATGAAATTAGGTATTGTTCACTCTTAAGGAAAAAGAAAATCAGTAATTTATTTATTATTATTATTTTACATATTTAAACCAATTAAAAAACGTTTTTCTTTTTTCCCATATTGTGTGAAAAATATTTTAAGAAATGTAGTAGCCATTGCTAAGGAACGCGACAGAATTACCGCATGCCTTTATGTGGAAGAACAAACTAAAAAAGAGTCCCATTGTCCAAAATTAAATCTTTTTTATACAGAAATTTATATCTTACTTAGGTGTTGGTGTCGGTGTTTGGGAAAAATTCCGAGTGACTGTTCTAGGGTTCTAGGCCTGAGGGGGAATGCCTTCTGTGGAGGTCTTTCTATGGGATCCTAGCCCGTATTTACGCACGTTTCGGAGAAAACCACGGAAAATTCCGAATGACTAGGCCGACAAGCGCGATCTGGGATCGTACCCGGCACCTCACGTCTACCTGCTTGACAGATTGTGGATTCAATAATCGAGCCAATTGAAGATTATCATGAAAGTCAGTCTCTGGTGCACATAAACTCTGTCGTAGCTGCAATATCCTTCATGCTCCGTGCAAATAATACCTCTGGAAGATACTGAAGCGGGGGAGCCCTCTTCCGCAGAAGATAAAAATTGTGATGGCTTGTCTTCGGATCGCCACTGGGGCATTAATCCCAAACCGTCGCCAATTGCCCAATATGTGCCTATTAATGCGACGTTAAATCAGCTTCCTTGCGCTATTTCATTTCACGAAACACTAGTTGAATTCTATAGACCAGCGGTTCCCAACCTTTTTAGTTGTGCGGACCACAAATTTTATAAAAAAGACTTTGAGGCCCAGTAACTACTTAATATACAAGTAAAAAATATAATGGCAAATAGACATCTATATATATTATATATATATATATGTATATAGGGGGCAGATATATCAGTAATTAGTAAAAGATACTGTATAAGAAGAATTATTAATAATAATAATAGTAATAACTTTATTGTATTTACTTAGCTGTTACCTCTGTAATAAATTTCAAAAAGAAGTGATAAAAAAAAAAAGAAAAAACTTAATGAGATTTTTGACGTTGTTTGTCTTCCACGAGTGAGTCAATATCTGTATTGAAACTGGATAGTTTTAGCCTCAAATCCCTCTCAACATTCAATTTATTACTATATTTATTTTTCAAAAAAACTAAAGTTGAAAAAGCTCGTTCACATAGATAGGTTGTTGAAAGACCCATCAAGTGTCTCAGTGCAATTTTTGCAATAGGTGGATAATCTTGCCGAACGTTTATCCAAAACGTGACCAATGGTGTTGCTTTAAAAAGTGATTTTAGAATCTGGTCACATGATAGTTCTATTAACGTGTCTTCCACTCTTTAAGATAATTTCAATTTTTTTAGGTAATTTTCTTCAAAGGGATTTCTGATCAATTAGATTTCATCTGATGAAATCCCTGAATAACAGCCAACGCGTTTTCCTTATTGACTACTACGGACCACGGAAATCTTGAGTAACACCACATCTCACTAGTGAATCGTCCTGAAAAACTGGTATTTGACCTCAATATTCCACGGCCCAGTAACGCACTGCCCGCGGCCCACTTGTGGGCCGCGGCCCATGGGTTGGGAACCGCTGCTATAGACTTATAAATATTTCAAAACCCGTAAGCGATTAAACTAAAATAAAAAAAATTGCTTAAAGGATCACTTAGAATCAAAAATTGTTAGTGAGAAATCGTTAGAACCAAATCAAACCTTATCTAATTTCGTTTTTATACAATAGCCATAACGTACCATAAACTGCTTTTTTTTTTTTCGAGCTAAGGTCTTGAAAAAACGTAATTTTAAGTCTTTGGAGGTGAGAAAGCGATTGTGCATACTCACGAGTCAGTTGTAAGTATCTGAAATGGGAGAAGGGCGCCGCAGTCGCCACAGAGCATGAATTTGCTAAGGTCAGAATTTTCAAGGGTCGTTGCATGGTAAGCGAACATGCTGTTGTAGGTGCCTGAACAGGGAAGGGCGCCGCTCAGCTGGAGTTTGCTGCAAACTTATTCTTAAAGTGTCCTGAATACGATCAAAGTTTACAACAGTCTTTTGCATGGTAAGCAAACAGACTATTGTAAGTGTTTGAAATGGGAAATCATGCCATAGGCGCCCCCAAACAGGAATTTGTTATAATCAAATTTTTTTAAGGGTCGTGATAACGAAGAAATTTTTCAAGGATAGTTTGCACAGTAGGAAAATTGGTTGTTATACACGTTTAAAAAGGCTGTTTTAGGCGTCTAATTAGTTAAGAGGGCGCCACCTAACGGGAGTTTGCTACAGTCAGACATTTTAATGCGAACTTTTTTTGCTGGTCGGTGAACCAGTTGGTTGCCGAAGGAAGCTTCTGATGCATAAAAATCTTAAGTGTTTTTGGTAACTAACGATAATCAACAAAATTATGATCCACTTTTAAATGAACTTCAAGACGCAAAACAGCGCCCCAGAAACCTCATTATGCCTTTGAAGGTGCCTGAACAGGGAAGGGCGCCGTTCAGCTGGAGTTTGCTGCTCTTAAAGGGTCCCGAATACGATTAGAATTTTCAACTGTCTTTTGTACGGTAAGCGAACAGGCTATTGTAAGTGAACAAAACGGGAACTCATGCCATAGGCGCCCCCAAACAGTAATTCGTTATGATCAGATTTTTTTAAGCGTCATGAATACAATGAGAATTTTCAAGGGTCGTTTACACGATAGGAAAACAGGCTGTTTTAGTCGTCTAACTAGTTTAGAGTGCGCCGCAAGAGCCTCCAAACGGGAGTTTGCTACAGTCAGACACAACTTTTTTGCTGGTCGGTGAACCAGTTGGTCAGCTTGTGATACATAAAACACTTAAGTGTTTTTGTTAAATAACAATAATTAACAAAATTATGATCCACTTTCAAATGAACTTTAAGTCGCAAAACAGCGCCCCCAGAAACTTCAATATGCCGCCCTATTTTTTAAAACATTGGGGGGGGGAGACTCCCCCCCTCAAGCTACGCCCCTGCTGCATATCATCGTATTATGCAATCTATTTTGCATGATGTAATGGCGGAGAAAGAACAATAATAAATACACGTGGCTATTATATTTACTAACAACTGCAGTTCAGAAAGCGCCATCTATCGATCATTACAAACGTGGATAGGATGCTTGATCTTTGAATTAAATCTGCAGGCAGGCATGAAATATTTATTTTGATGCAAGCTCTTGGGTTTCTAGTTTATCATGCATTTTTAAATCAATAAAACTTTTTTTATATATGCATATGGAATTGAGTTGGAGATTATTTTGGGAAAAACCCATGATTTGGGGAAATTTGAAAACGTTTTGGGGAAATTCAGGGGGTGCCATTTCATAGATGCGCGAATTTTTAGCTATTTGAGATTTCTCGCGCACTACGTCGTATGGAGGATGGATCAAATTTTGTTTACATCGTTTACATTTGAAATAAATGTGTTTTTACTGGGATGTATAATAGCAATAGATAGATTGCTCATAAAATCAAAGCATGTAAGTAATTTATCATCGTGTATATTATATCATACATTTTCAAGATCAGAAGTAATAAATCAAAGGGATATTAAATTAGCAATAATCATGTAATAAGTACGTTTGGTAAATGTTTATGCTACTTCCCTTCGATTTTCAAGTATACTCTTTTAAAAGCTGAAAGTAGCCAAAGCCTGTTGTCTGCTGTCAAAAGTGATAGTTTTTTTTATTCAAATAGGGACATAATTAAGATTTTGTTAAAATTCATTATCTTTATGAAACATATTGTGGTATCTCATAATAAACAAAATGTTTAATTTATGTAGTGGATAAAAATAAGTACACACAAAAATATTTCTGCAGTTCAAAATTAAATTTGCAGTTAATACAATTAAAATAAAATAAACTTTTGTGTAAAAAAAAATCTTAGGTACTTTTTTTAATTTAATTTTTTTTTTCTTTCTTTAATCCTCTGTAGAAAGTATCTGGATAATTGAAAATTTTATGAAATTGTTTTTATGTAGTAACACATTTCAATGTAACTTTTGTAATAACATGTTAAAAGTGTCAGTAGTAGCACATGTTTTCCAATAAAAATAGTTTTAAAAATACCAACAAGCCAACATGAGCAAAATGTTTTGAAACTATTTCTGTCATTACATATTTAAACAATGAATATAATTTTTCTTTTGTAAAAAATTGTTGATCATTGCTTAAACATTTTGGAGTATTTTATATTATATATATATATATATATATAAAACACCACAGAACTGAGGTGTAAAAGTAATAAGAACAAAACTTTGAATAAACACCATAAAATGCAAGAGTTCACAATAATTGTTTCAGGTGAAAAGAAAACATGACCCTTCGGCAGCGCTTTATTGCCAGCACTCTTGCCTACTTTATTCGCCTTGATGAAGTGTTGTGTTTTCTTTTAACCTGAAACAAATATTGCAAGTTCTTGCATTTTATGGTGTTTATTCAAAGTTTTGTATTTATTAATTTGGAGTATATTTACTGACAGGGTTTAACCTGGCAAAAAAATTACTTTAGCATTTTAGCGAAAATAGGCAAGCACTATTTTAGCTTTTCGAAAGTTAATTAATTCATTGGATACCATTGATTTCTTTTACTTACAAGGAACATCACCCAAGTGTCCGGCTCGGATTTCAATGAAAGAGAGGTGTTTCCTTCATACTGGATATGCTATCAAATTTTACTCAAAAATATGCGAAAAATTTGTATTTATACAGCAAGTGAATACTCAAATGAATAATTCAGTTGAAATAATTTTCAGTACTGTAAATTTTCATTTGTAACTTAAACATGAAAGCGCAAAATCATTTAGTATTTTTTCTTAATTTTAAATGTTTATTTTATTAATCTTGGGGGGAAAAAAAACTTATATTTTAATTCTGATGCGGTAATGGACCGTCGTTTTATACTCATGGTCTGGTATCAAGTTTTTGCTGGAAATATTTGTTTTATAAAGTGTGCTAAAGTTTTGTCAGATCTGCACCAGCCTTCTACTGTAACTGTTTTTGTTTTATGAACTGTGCTACCATCATGTTAGAACAGTGGACCCATGTCAGACCTCTGTCTCAGAATCTTTTGTGGCTCTTTGTTTTTAAACTGTGCTGTCATAATGTTAGAACCGCCACACATATAATTTTTTTTTTTTTCTGGATTGTGTTTTAACAACTGCACTTCCCTCTTTTTTGACTAAAAGAAAAAAAAAGTGATTTTCAATCCATTCTCATATGAAGCTTTTATGTACATTCATATTGCTTACCGCTAGAGTACTGCAAGACAAGTTAGCTGTATAAAATGATCTTTTTTTATCAGGTACTGAAGGCATTTGTTGATTAGTGGATCGCAAAAATTCAGCTGTATTAGGAGATAAATCAATTATTAATTTGTGCTGGTGAATCACCAATCACTCAACATGTTACAGAAAACGAAATAATAAGTTTACTTATTTATAATTATTAAAAAAATAAAACATATTAATTTAGAGGAAGAAAGAGAAAGACAGTTTTAATGAAAGATTTTTCGCTCGTGAAGATAAATATTGAAGCTTTCTCATAGCACGAACGTATGTGATTGACCAAAAATTGCTTACTTTTTTGCAGGCTATAGAAAAAAAAGTATGTAGGAATATTCTTGCTTAAACTACTATTCATCAGATTTTTCAAAAATCTAGATAATTTGCAACTAAAATATGATGAATGAAAATTTTTCTATAAATTAAAATTAGGTACATTTTATTTCAGCATTGTATGTATAATATATAAATTATTTCTTAAAGATTTGCTACTCAAATGAGGTTCTAAGAAGTAAACAAAAGAAATTATTCTAAAATCTGCAAAACACTTCTTTTTAAGCTATGCAGATTTTTGAGAGTGTACTGTATCTTAATTTTAAATGTTTATTTTATTAATCTTGGGAAAAAAAAAAAAAAAAAAAACTTATAATTTAATTCTGATGCGGTAATGGACCGTCGTTTTATACTCATGGTCTGGTATCAAGTTTTTGCTGGAAATGTTTGTTTTATAAAGTGTGCTAAAGTTTTGTCAGATCTGCGTTTTCGTACCAGCCTTCTACTTGAACTGTGCTACCATCATGTTAGACTTGCGGCCTCGTCTCAGACTTCTTTTGTGACTGATTATGTTTTTTGAACTGTGCTATCACCATATTAGACCTGTCGGCCTGGTTTTGAGGATTTTTCTTTATATGCTTTTTCAACAGCAGTGTACACTTGGAATTCAACAACCAAAAATTCGGTAAGTGATTTTCGCACCCTTCTAATTTCTGTTATTAAGGAACCTATTTTATTTGTAAACTGATACTAATAATTATTTTGAAATATGTTGTTATGCTGAAACTTTTTTTAAATAAGGAAATAATAAATTTAATATGAGTTTACAGTCTGACATAAATATTAAATTCTCCTATTCCCAATATTTAGTTTATTTTTAATATTAAAATTGATAACAATATTGAAGTATTTAAAAGGTAAACAAATATATCATAATATTACAGATAACTGAATATATTATGTATCTCTTTTTAAATTGAAAATTATAAGTGTTTTATTTTGAACAAACTATTTTAAAGAATGTATTTTTATTTCATTTTTACTTATAAAATTAAAATTCATGATTTTACTGAAATATCTGAAATGTAAACAAACAAATCACGCTAGTACAGCAAAATTTATATATTTTAGATTTTTTTAAACAAATACGGGCTCTTTCTTTTGAGCAAAACATTTAAATAACTGCATTTTTCTTTCATTTCATTTTAATATAATTGAAATTCATCGTCTTATTGAAGTAATTCAAGACAATGTTGAAGTATTTAAAAAGTAAACAAACATATCATAATATTACAGATAACCTCATATATTGTGTATTTCTTTTTAAATTGAAAAATATAAGTGTTTTATTTTGAAAAAATATTTAAAAAAATGTGCTTATGTTTCATTTTTACTCATAAAATTAAAATTCATAATTTTACTGAAATATCTGAAATGTAAACAAACATATCGCGATCGTACAGTAAAATGTATATATTTTACATTCTTTTAAAAAACTATGTGTGCTTTCTTTTGAGTAAAACAATTAAATAACTGCATTTTTATTTAATTTAATTTTAATATAATTGAAATTCATCGTTTTATTGAAGTATTATAAATGTAAACAAATGCATAGCAATGTTGCCGAAAACGCGAAAGCTTTATTTTTTATGAACTTATATGTATTTAAAATAAATATTTTAACAAATGTACTTTTATTCATGTAATACCGTTCTTGATTTTCGTTTTTGGGTAATATTTATATCAGATTATAGGATATATTTTTTAGTAAGTAATAGCGAGCTCTGGGCGAACAGCCGTATATCTTGTATCGTAGTTTGTTTCTATCTTTCGCCACGTGACGTTTCACTTCTGCTTGCTTCTGATTGGCTACTCTTCAAATGGCCCAACCTTATGATAGAAGAACCTTGGGGACTTTCAACCATCTGGCAACACTGATCACTGGAATGGACATGCTTTGTTTGTTTACTATTATACGATACCGCTGTTACCGTATCCAAGAAAAGCGAATATGTTAAGAAGTCCTCCCTTAAGTATATTATTAAATACTGTCTGTCTTAATTATTAATCTAGGCGAGACACAGACTAATTAGAATCTTGTATCGTTCTGTGATCTGAACTTAAGGCACCCTGTATGTGGAAGTTATTTGCCTTGTTTTAAAACAAAAGAACAAAGAGTTACCCGTTGTCTAGCGTATTAATAATTAATTCTTCTTTATATTATAATTATGGAGCATATTCATAAACCTTCCTCTCGAGCGTGGATTGACACAGATCTTATTAATGTTAAAAAGTTTCTTAAAGAATTCTCTCTGTTGACAGACCCCAAAACTCATATTAATAATTCGGTTTCAAGACAAGAACTTGAATATATTGAAAATGAGTGCGAGTAAGTAATAGTTTCTTTAATTTACTATTTTAAATTTTTGAAAATATCAGTGACCCAAAGCGGTTAATTTTTTTTGAGAAATCATAAAATTATGTTACTATATTTGCGTATTTTATTTATACTTATTTTCTGATGTTTTTAATTAGACTTTATTTTGTGTCTAGACTCTTATCGATTTATCTTAATTACGATGTCACAAATAACTTATTTTTTGACTTATAAGTATTTATGTGGAAGTTAAGGTATGTGATTTTGAAAAAAATTACAATCTACATGGTATTATTACTTACAAACTTTGAATAAACACCATAAAATGCAATAAACTCGCAACAATTGTTTCGGGTCGAAAAAACACACGACCCTTCATCAGGCGAACAAAGTAAGCACGAGTGCTGCAGTCAAAGTTTTTTTCGACCCGAAACAATTGTTGCGAGTTTATTGCATTTTATGGTGTTTATTCAAAGTTTGTAAGTAATAATTTTTACAACGCCAGTTTTGTGATGCTTCTTTATTAAATCTACATGGTACTTTAATAAATATTGGAGTTAATATGTAAATGTAAAAATTATCAATTTAACCATATTCAAAGATAAATTTTAATAAAACTGGTTATAAATTTAATTATTGAGTAATTATATTTAGTTATAAAGTCATTTTAATTTTGTTACTGAGAATTTTGCATTTCATCTGACTAGTTACAAAAGCGCAGTATTACTAAATTATTACTTCCTTGATTGCAATCCCGATTTGCGAAATGAATTTTTTTTATCTTGCATAGCTAAAAAATGAATTATTCTAGAATGTCGCAAATTTATATTTGTGACTGTCATGATGTCTAGTTGTATATCTGCCAGGGTTGGAAAAAACCGGGTTTTTTCAGAAAAAAACCCCAGCCCAGTGTGTTTTTTGGGGTTAAAGAGTTTTTTTTAGAGTATTTTTGGGTTTTATCAGAGTTTTCATGTATATTTTCATTCTTTCTTTTTTTAAACTTTAAATATATCATTCATAATAAGATTATTTAAAAAAATTATGTTGTTATTTATTCATTAAAATTGAAAATTTAATTTTAAAATTTCTAAAGTCTTTTTATGATTGAGTTATAACGAAATTTTAAATATTGTACTTTAAATATTCTAAAATTCTTTTTATCTGCTTTTACAACAAAAAATTGGATTTTAATAATTATTTCATGTTGCTTTATTGAACTTTTCGTAGTAAATAGATTTTCATAAAACGTTTTTAATTAATGTCCCTCTACATTACCTAATAGTGTTGCATTGTTAAAGTTTTCAGAAATTTTTTTTTATTTTATTTTTGTTTATTTATATTTTACATTCGTAGAGTCCTACAGTTTTCTTAATATTGAAAAACAACTCTGTTTTTTCTTGCTTTTACTTTTTTAATATAATTTTTTATTCTGTTTTAATAAGATAATTATACATTTTTTTCGTTGGGGGAATTTTTCAGGATTTTTTTCTACACAGCAGTTTGAGCATCTCCAATATTTCTGAAAATTCTTTGTTTATGTTATAATATTTAATGTGTATAATATTACTTTTGTATGTTCATTGTAAGTTAGACAAAAATACAATTTTAAACAAGGATTTTGAAAAAACCCACTTGGGCTTTTTCTTGGTTTTTTCCAAGTGGATTTTATTTTTTCGAGTCGGGAAAATCTAGCCAACCTTGATACCTACAACTTTACTCTTAATAGGGGCTCACATCTTAGAGATATCTGCGACGTTACACAATTTTTCATGGCATCTGGTCTGTATGTGTGTGTGTATCGCATAACTAAAAATGGTTGAACGTAGAACATTGGAAATTGATATATAGGTTTGTTATAACATCTAGTTGTGCACCTCCCTTTTTGCTCTTTCTGTGACTCTCCAATTTGGAGATATTTATGAAAATTCATTATAACCAAAAATACAAAGGTTTTGACCATTTTATATATCCTATCCTATATGTATATGACCCACCAACATAGAGAATTCAATAGAAGCTAATGATAGAGCCTATAATGATACATTTATGAACAAGAATACGGGAATTTGGAAAAAAACTGGTTGCCAGCAAAAATTTCTGGTAGCCAGTAAAAAAAATCTTCGTTTTTTTTTTTTTTTTTTTACTTAAATATAGAAATTAAAATAATGTTTAAATTTAATATCAATCAGGAAACCAGTTTAATGACACTGCTCTGCAAAAAAAAAAAAAAAGAAATTCAAGATCCGATACCATTCTTGCAGATTCTTATGTAAAATGACCTCCTGAATCTGAATATGACCACCATTTTGCCCAATCACCCACCGTTTTATAGATACACCCCACCCTCATTTTTTAGCATTGTTTGGTAATTTTATACCCATCAGTTTGATTTGGAGAGGAACTATGATTATTTTAACCGTTAAATGTCTTCTGACCTGAGGAGCTACAGAGGTAGAAAATTCTAAAACACGAACATTTGTAGTAAGGAGGAAATTTGAGGTGATTTGTGAACAGAAAACAAAAGAAAAACAATAAAAACAATCTTTTTTTTTTAAACATTTCTCTTATTTTTTTACTTATTCCAGCTTCCAGTTTGCCATTTTCTTACCAAAACACCCAAAATAATAAAAATTATACAGTGAAAATTTTTTCAAAATGTTGGTGAGTGGAGTAAAGTCTCAAAGCCCTCACAAGAATGTTTGACGGATTCACTGTACAACGTTTGCTTTCAATAACTCCCACACTAAATCTTTTGGGCAGTAAAATATCCTCCTTTGACACGTATTAAAGCTCACCACTGTCGAGAACATCATAAAGTTCACTCTCTTATCCCAAAACGTGTACTAAAGGTAAATAACGGTTGATGACTACAATGATAAGAGTAATGACCTTTGACAGGTGTCAAAGAAGGAGATTTTACTGTTTATATTTTACTGCCCAAAACATTTAACGTTGGAGTTATTGAAAGCAAACATTGTACAATGAATCAGTCAAACTTTCTTGCGAGGGCTTTGAGACTTAACTCCACTCACCAACATTAAAAAAAAAAATTCACTGTATAATTTTTATTATTTGGGGTGCTTTGGTAAAAAAATGAAGAGAAATATTGCGAAAAAAAACAGAAACTGATTGTTTTTATTGATTTTTCTTTTGTTTTCTGGGCACAAATCCCCTCAAATTTCCTCCTTACTACAAATGTTCATGTTTTTAGAACTTTTTACCTCTGTTGCCCCTCAGGTCAGAAGACATTTAACAGTTAAAATAACCATGGTTCCTCTCCAAATCAAACTGATGGGTATAAAATTACCAAACAATAATAAAAATGAGGGAGGGGGTATATCTAGAAAACGGTGGATGATTGGGCAAAATGGTGGTCATAACTTTAAAAATATATACAGCCTTTGAATAACTTCATGTCTTCTTCGGCTGAACAAGTTTCACTGGGACGCCCCAGCTTTTTCAACAGCCAACTCACTGCAGGAGAATTCAAGAAACTGATGTTTTTCTTGGCCACCACTACTCTTAAGCATTTGCTGCCACTGTTGGTCTAGCCCTGCTTCATCATTGCCATTACACAAATTTAAAAAGGTTAAAATTTCAACAGATTCTCTAAAAGCAGCATACTTGTGATTTTGTTAGTTTGCTATTTTTCTGACGTCTTCAAACTTAATATTTATTTTTTCATTTTTATTTACTTGGGTTAAAGCTGTAGTTATTTTACCAGTTGCTATGTCATGATATGTTCTTTAATACAGGTTTTTATTTTTATTTTACCAATATAACACTTTTCATTACCTTCACTATCAATATATGGAACTTTATAAATACCAGCAGTCTCTAGTAATAGGAATGAAACGGATAGTGATTTTGCCGGATATTGGATATCCAGAGCTCTTGTGCCTGCTGGATACGGATATCCGGCATTAGTTTTGTTTTTTGTATATTTCTTTTTTTTTTTTTTAACAATAAAATATAATCAGATTTTATATACTATTCTTTTAAAAACATTTGAAATATAATTTATTTAAACATATTTAATATTTTATTTATTTCTGCAATATCGCCATGAAGGTTAAAACTTTAAGCCTAACATACTCATTCCTATACTTGCAGCTTGTCATGAAAAGTATTGTCACAAAAAGATAGGTTTTGTTCAGAATTACAAGACTAAAACTCATTATTTACATATTTTTTGCATTCCTAGTATTAAAGTGAAATAAAATATTTTACTAATATAATCATAGTTGAAGGGTTATTTTCATAGGAAAACTAATATGTTGTGGCAACCACAAAACTTTCTCTTATATCATTCTATATAACAGTGCCACTTACTGTTTACGTTGTACAAAAGTTTAACCATAGCTTCTCACAATAAATATTTTGCATATGGAGTTCGGTGCAATTTTAATAAACAGATGCTGAGATATGGGCTTGTGAAAAATCATAATAGCAGCTCCACCTATCGGCTGATATATACCTAAATAAGGTTGATATTAGTTTTCATAATGTTTGTTGTCTTACATATCAAGTTTTATGCACTTATGTCATAGAAGTTGAGACTTAGCCCATTTATGAGGTAAATTGCAGTGCAGTATTACCACTTGTTGACCGATATACACCCAAAATAAATCACAATAGTGTTTCATAATGGCTGTCTCACTCACATACCAAGTTTTGTGCAATTATACACAATAGAATCTGAGGTATAGCCTTCTCGTTTTTGGGGGAAATTTCCATATAGCAGCATTACCTATTGGCCAACATGCGCCCAGATTGAATCAGCATAATTTCTCATAATGCCCTTCTAACATAAAGTTTCATGTAATTATATGCAATAGAACCTAAGATATGGCCTTCCCTGAAATTGCAAAAAGTGCTGTATATAGCAGCACCACCTGCTGAATGATTGGCACCAAAATTCGATAGGCATATCTTATATTGGCATATTTTTATCATATATTGGCCAAACTAAAAGCAGTCTTAAAATATGCCTAAAAGAACATATGAATTACGTCCGCAAACAAGAAACCAATAAATCTGCTATTTCGAAACAATGCTGGGAGGAAAATCATAATTTTAAATTTAATTCAGCTAAAATAATTTGCAGACCTAAATCCATTCATGAACTCAATTTCTTTGAAGCTTTTCATCTTTATAAAAATTTTAAAAACCTTGTAAATTGTGATTTCACTGTTCCCTATTTGTCTGATTATTGGAAATTTTACATTCTGTCCACATTTTCTTAATTTTTCTACTGTTTACACAGCTAACATTCCTAAATTCCTATTGGCCACACTCCCCACCTTTTCCGTAATCCTATTGGTTGAACTAAATTCGGCCCCTCTCTTATATATACGAGCACTTCTCCAGATTCAGAATTCTTTTTGCACTGAAGACGGTACGCTTAAGGCTACCGAAACAGCTGTATGCATCTAAAATATTTTTCTTTGGCGTTTCTGATGTAGTAGTTTATTTGGGTTTTAAAGTAAAGAATTTGTAATTAATGAGATACTTAGAAAATAAATTAATAAAGAATTAATTGGGGCTCTATCAGTGGATTAGTGGGAGGTAGAATCGTTTAAGTTTGAGAAATGAAGCTTTAATTTTAAGGGGGGGTTTTATTATATTTTATATATGTATATTTAAATTATAAACGTCTTCTTTATTTATCTTTATTTCTTTCAGTTTGGATACCATGAAATGTGAATATCAAGACAGAGTTGAACCAGATGACCGCATTGTTATACCTGAAAATGTCTCTTTACTTACTTTAGAGTAAATAAATTTTATTTTCATTGTTTCTGTAATGTAAATTTCTCTGCCATAGTGCAGTGCATGCAAGTTACAAATACATATTGATTTTATTTAAATCTTTTCAAAATAGAATTTTTGTTATAATTAGGTATACTTAACTTAAGGTGGCCCTCTGATTGTAAGGTAAGAGAAATGTAATTTGAGTGGCACCTATTCCCCCCTCCCCCCCTTGAGTAGATATTTAACTATTTATTATTGTTAATTTTATGCTGTTAATTTTATTTTTTATTGAACTATCATTTTAAGTAATCTAAAGACTTAGCTTATGTTCTAGAATTTTTCTTCTTTCAATTTGAAGAGAATTTTTATGCTAACACAGGAAATTCTAGAACACTGAATTCATGCAAGTTTTGATAAAATATTTCAAGTAGGGATACAAAAAATCTAACATTGTTACCCAGTAAATACAAGATGAAGGAAGTAAATTTAAATTTTTCATGCTGTTTTAATCATACACATAAAACATCCTCTCCTCTCCCCCCCCCCCCCCCCCTCAAAGGAAAAGAGAATGTTGTGCAGCAAAAATTTGCTTTCTTTTCTTGTAAAGAGTGAAATGATAGAATTTTTTTTATGATTATCATTTAGGGTCAGATGCGGTAAAATAAGTCAGGGGGTAAAATAGGTCAGTTTCAAAAAAAAAAAAAAAAAACTTAAAAAAAACACCCAAACATTTTTTAAATTCCAATTTTGCTGTTTTTATATATTATTCAGGGGTCTGTCCAGAGGCAAATCTGGGTCCTTTAAAGGACCCTTCACAAAATTATTTATTATAAAACAGGACCCTTCACAAAATTATTTTTCCTAAAACAGGACCCTTCACAAAATTTTTATCCTAAAAAGTAGACCTTTGATAAATCTATTTCATTTTTAACACGCTTTTATTAGCCTCGCCTGTATGTATGTTTGTAACCACTCTGGGAGCAAACAAAAAATCTATATTGTAAAAAAAAGTCTTTCTCTACGTGAACGCTGTGGCTCTGAGGTGAAGCTCCGCGCTACGAACCTAAAGGTCTAGCGTTCGAGCCCAGTCAGGGGAGATTTTTTAAAAATGGCTTTTGTTTAATTCTAAATTATTTTAAAAATGTATGTAAATATTATGGTGTGTCACTCACACGATTTTCTCTTACCCTGCATTTTAATATTAAGATAGATATTTTGTGCTTTTTAGTTCACATTTCTATAAAAGCGTGTTCTTTAATTTTTTAAAACTATAATATTATTAAAACTAATCTTCCATTGAACGAACAGGCTGCCTATGAAAAATTAGATGTTTTGCTGTATTTCCCCAAAAAGCTGATATTCAATTTCTAATTTATTAAGGGCTTCTATGCATATATTTAAGTTTAGTTTTATAAAAATGAACTGTCACTGTCTAAAATGAAACTTTAATTATAATTTTATTTTGAAAAATTACATTTCTCACAATTTTTACCCTAACCGAAAAGTTTGGAAGAATTTTATTTTCGCACAAAATTTAAATTCACAAAAATACATGTAGAGTTTTTCACAATTTCACATAAACAGGACCCTGTCCGAAAAGTCTGGACAGACCCCTGTTATTTATATTAGCCTTCATTTTGTATGCAAAATTAACTGTAACTGATACTGTTTAGTTACAGCAAGTAATTATTTGTGTGTTTCATATTAGTAACTTGAATGTGTTGATAAGAAAAACTTTGGTTTTGAACTAGTTCAAAAGTAAATTTTACAGTATTTTCTTATCATATTCCAAAAAGTACATGAATTTCCTAAACTTTTATGAGGAAAAAAAAAAAAAAAAAAAAATTAATATTTTGGAGTAAAAAAACACATATGGGGTAAAATAGGTCAGGTATTGAATCATGTTAGACTTAGCAAACATAAAGCAACTAATTACATTTTTTGTGTTTTAAATAACTCCAAATGTATTCTTTTAATACATTAGTTTAAAATTAAGCTATATATTGTTCTGGAGCTATTTTGTACACATAGGTATAAAATAATTTAATGTTAAGAGAGAAAAATAAAAGACAATACATATTAAAGCTGAATCAAAACATTCACTTTGTAGGTGTAATTCAAAAAGTTGTTTCATTCCAGCTTATTTAAGAAAGATGCCAAATTTTCATACAAAGGGCAGGCAGGACATAACATTCTCCTGAAACTGTCTGAGTGAAACTCTGCAGTTTAGCATCAACTTCAAATGCAAGAGTGGATGGATCTAGATCATCAATCACCAATTTGACAAATTAATTCTAGTGCGACTTCGATAGTCACTTTATCACCCAATCAAACGTTGTCTTCTAAAGAAGCTTTGAAAAATGTGCACAGAAAAAGAACCCATACGCAACAGAAAACAGGAGTAATTTTAATAACCAACTTATTTTCCAATTGATTGTATGACGAAAAAATTAACAGAGATGCTAAAATCACAGAAACATCAACTGTAAAAGAAGCAAAAAAAAAAAACAAGTCTTTCTCAAGAAGAAAATTTGGACAGCATTAATACTAATCAATTTGTAAAAGTTGGAAAATTTGTTAAAGTAGAATTTCCTGGGAAAAGATCAAAAGATATTTCATGAAATCATTCTTTCACACAATCATGAATATTCTGAAAAATTTGAAGGGATAAAAAAAAGTGGAAATGGAAGTTCCTATTGGATTTTCCAGAGAAAGATATTTCTGATCATGGCTGCAAGTTTAAGATGTAGCCAAGACTGAAAAATTTTTCAATGTAACTTCCATAAGGTTCGCACTAAAACGCAAGGATCTCGCATTTTTTTTTTTTTTTACATAAAATTTTCAACAAGAGAAATTCGTGTACTTTCTGTGGGGCTAATTTAATTTTTGGTCCAAAAATAAGTCATTCATAAAAATCAACAATTTTGAAATGAAAAACCTTTCACAAAAATCAACAAATTTAAACAGACCCTTCACAAAAATTCAAGAATGATTTTAAAATGTCCAAAAATAAATTTATTTTTCATGCAATACACAAATTGCCAATGTAGGCTGCAAATTTTTGCTTATAAAATATTTTAACACAGTGATGTGAATAGCTAAATGAAATTATTTAAATTGTAACAAATAATAAATGTCATAAAATATATTTGAAAATAAGTACATATATATATACATATGTCTAAGAATTTAAATTAGCTACCTTAAAAGGAATTCTTCTGAAATAGCCATGATTGTTATCTTTGAATCCTTAAAATTATTATTAATTCCTAATCATTAAAATAAATAAATAAAATAAACATTAGAGCATTAAAAAAAATTATGCTTAGACACATTGCTTAAATATTTTCTTATAAGCATATAATTATTATATATTCTCCTCTGTAGAATTTGGTTAAAAATAAATATGCAGTCAACCTCCTTTAATCCACAGACATATGATTGCAATTTTTTTTTTTTTTTAAATGTAAACAAAAAAAAAAAAAAAATACAGCTGAGATTTCGAAAAAAATCTCTGACATTTCTGAAAGAAAAGCTGATTTAGACTTAAAATTTTCCTCATTTCAGATTATTTTTTTTTTGAAAAAAACTTGTTATAGTGGAACACTTGAGTTTTTTAGATGGTAACTTATCAACAGAATCTTCTATAGATCGTTTTTTTCCAAGCTGCACTTTTGTCACAATGTTTTTTTTATTTGTTTCGGTTACAGTAGGACAGGGGGGTAATTGTTCGGCATCAGTTGTTTTCGTTACTGTAATATTTGAATTAATTTTGGGGACTTTGTCAGATTTTGTGATCCCCGATTCTTTATAAGAGGCAGTGTTTTTCTCATTTGATTCATTTTTTTTGGCAACAGTAGACTTAGAAGATAATTGCTGAGTGTTATTTGGAAGAACACTTGGGAGTTTAACTTTATTACTTTTTATGCATGTTTCCTTATAAGAAGCATAGGCAGAATGAATCGCATTACACATTTTAGAGGCTGGCTTCAAATCTACTGCCTTTAGTTTTCTTCTTCTTAAGTTATATTTTACAATAGATGCTGCCTCATAATTCTCTACTGTAATACAACTTCTATCATTTGTTACAATGTCATCCATTATATTGAATGTCCCTTCTACTAGAGGGCAAGAAAAGACTGATAAAAGAGCTTTCACAAGAATTGCTAAATATTTGTATTTAATAGTCACTCCATCACTCGCTTTTAGTTCAAAAATATGTGACCACCAATCACAATCTATTCTTGAGTTTTTACTGATGGTTGTGCCTGAGGCCTCTAATTCTGATATTTCACTATCAAGTGAATAACTTCGAACCTCTTCTAAAAGGAAACCTTTGTCTGATTGAATGATTACTTGCGGCAAGCATTCACTTAACTTATCAAATGCTGATAATGTTGTGCTGCATTTTCGTTGGGAAGGATCAAGTGCTGATAACCAAATCAATACTTTATTATTTAATGGCAAATTTTTCATCATGTATGTTGCAGTATTTTGATAAGCCTTTCGTAGACTTTTATAAAATGAAGAAATCCAGTTTACTTTCTTCTCTCGCAATTCTAATGCTTGTGCATAAGCAAACTTTCCAGTACTCAAAAATTTATCAGAAAGTTGCATTTCTGGATTATTAACATCCACAGCTAGAAGTTCTACCACACTGCTTTCAGGAAGGAATTCAGATTTCATAAATAATGACAAAAATTCTTTACAGAATATAAAGTATAATACGTTGTATATAATATATACAACGTATTCGGTTGTTACCCCACGCCACTATTATGCGTACGCATCAGCAGACAGTAGCGATCATGGAGCTTCGTTTTGATAATAGCAAACTCTTTAGGAGAAATTCAGGAACGCGCATGCGTGAACCCGTACATTTCTCCGGCGCGAAAGCGCCGAGACGATCGTTTCTTCCATCTGGCTTCTTATGCCGTCTCCGCTCGCTCGCCGACGGCGCGGCGTCATTAGCCGGAGCCGAGCGGGAGAGTTTCCGATAGCGAAGATAGCATGAAAAGCCGTCCGATTTTTCCGTCTCGCTTCCGTCCTGGGATATTTTTGAAAGACGGAATTCCGTCCTGTAGACGGAAGACTTTCACCCATGTTTCTGATGTAGATGCATCGTAAATTCTAAATGTGCTTCCTGAACTAATGATGGACAATAGACATTTTTTTTACTTGAAATAACACAAAATCAAGTTTATATATAAAAAAAGGAATGTGTATTTGTAATTTTATTGTCATGAAGTAAATTGTATTAAAATTTAAAACAGTTTTAAAGGATGACTTATTTTACCCCAACCCATAGGGTAAAATAAGTCACAAACAGCATCTTTTAAAATTAATTTTTCAGTACAATTTTTTTTTTTTTCAAGAGATATTTCTCTTAAAATGTCATAAGGAATATTCATTTGCATATTTTGTGCAATTTTTTAACAAATGGAACCAATACATTTTCTGCGGTTTAAGTGCATATGTAAAATATGCTGTTTTTTGACCTATTTTACCCCACCTGGCCCTACTTTTTAAATCTTTGAAAAATTGCACTTCTTAGTAAATTTCTCATGACTTTTTCAACAAATTTACTGAAGGTAATTATGTAGTGCCTCAGCTTGTATTGTTGCATCAGTGTCACTTTTTTTTTTCTTTTTTTTTTTTTTTTTTTTTTCAGGTATAATAAGATTTTATAATTTATTTATAATATATTACAATTAATGTATAAAGAGTAGGTATGTGAGGTGAGAATATTCTCCGAGAACAAGAATATTCTGAGAATATTCTCTGAAGCTTCAAAATCGGAGAATAATCGATAATATTCTTTTTATTTTTAAATACATGAAGAGTTTTCATGTTTATGACTTGAATTATAATATTTATTTATAATTATTCAGTTTGACATGCATAACAAAAATAAGCAATCCTTATTTTATTATATTCTCTATAAAATTCATAATTTTCAGTTGAAGAATATTCTCCGATAAGTTCCAGAAAGCTGTTCTTCTAAATATTCATTACATATTTAAGACAAAAAGCATTTAACAGAAAATAATGAATAACACAGGTCTGCATATAAAATTTTGATTTGATAATTTTGGCTGCTCATTACGTTTTTTGCTGTGCTGACTGAAAATGAAGCTAGTTTTTCTCTATCACACATAGATTTTTGTCAATACAGGGTGTCTACCGATACAATTTTTTACATGACTATTTCACCGACATGATTATGTAATAACTTTTAATGTTTCCATGATTAATTAAAATTAATCATGGAAACATACAATTTCATGTCTACGAACATGAAATTGTGTTGGTAGACACTTTGTACTGACAAAAATCTATACGTGATAGAGAAGAACTGGCTTCATTTTTCGGTTTCAGCACACCAAAAACATTTATAGCAACGGAAATTTTCAAATCAAATTTTGCCAACATTAATTTTGTAGATCTGTGTAATAGTATATGTATATTCACATTAAAATACAAATTTAAAAATTTTAATGCCTAAAGATTTCTATTTATAAGTAAACCATTACTAAAACTTGAAATTTAAAGAGTATTTTCTCTTTACGTATAAAGATTTTTGAAAAAATACTCGTAGGTTTGCTTAAGAAATCTAATTCATACAATTCATAATTTTTTAAGTAATCCTTTTTTTACATATAAATCATATGTTTATTAACTATTATATTTAAGAGTTTTAATTAATCAATAACTTGATAATGTGTACAGTGCAGAAAATTAATTTGCATGAAAATCTCTGAAAAGTCGGTAGTTTAAAAACAAAATTTTATATTTCTCGAGAAAGTTAGCAAATTTAAATTATATAATATTTTATTATAAATAATCAAATATGTTTTATTCGTATTAAAAACCAAAGTATATAGCTTAAAAATGAAATTAATTTTATTTTGTAATTGGTTACTTGTTACACAAACTTTAGAATCAAAATTAACAGTCAACTTTATTTTCTGATGAAAGATTAGTTAAGCTTAGTTGCAGACAACTCATCCAGTTAGAGTTCTTTATCATCAACATTACTTTAAGCTAAATTGATTTTGTTTTTTCTTTTGATTTTTAAAAATTTAATGTTTTGACATTTTGAACTCTATATGTCAATTTGACACTTCTTTACACAGTTAAATGATTTCTTTTTTATGGTGAACAACCCCATATGTTCACTCTTTAAATAGGTATTTTATAAATTCATTTTCATCTCATAGAGATAAGTGTAAAACTCTTTAAAGCAAAAACAAATAATCAGTAATAGTTTTCTTTAAATGTCACCTTTTTAAAAATAGTGTCTTTAATGAAATTAAAAAAAGTTTCATTCAATGATTTGACACTTTATTATGTAGGTTTTCACTAGATTTTATGTTGAATAATTTATAACATAAGCTTTGAAGAGGTTTTTTTTTTAATTCCTACAACTAAACAGATTTATTTAAATAATTAATCTCATTATTTTATTAAAAGTAAAATTTCATAATTTTCTAACCTTTCACATACATTGATGGATATAAGGGGCACATATTTCTAAATTACCAATTATTATATTGTCTGTAAGAAAATTCTCAATTATTCTCTCCGAGGAGAATATTCTCGAGAATTTTACAACTCTAATGGAGAGATATGAAACATTTCACTTTTTAGCTCACCATCATACTATAGGTAAGTATTGTTTATATATGGAACTTATATAGGAACTTAAGTATAGTTTATATATGGTTTGAATTGAGATGAATCTAAAAATCCCAAAATTGATATGGTGTCCATCTGTAGGTTGTTAGTATGTGTACACAGTATCCTAACAAATGGTAGTAAATTGGCTTGAATAGTTTTAAAATATCTCCCTATTTGTTTTCAGCATTCTAATTTAAAAACTTTATAAGTATTTAAAAATAAAGATTTTTCTTAACACATGGGAGAATAGGAATAGTAAAAATTTTCACATAAATGTGCAAAATGAAAATTATTTTTATCATAAAGATACTGAGACAATTTTAAAGTATCATTTAAGACACCAGCATGAACTTCACTGATTGTGAAATTCTACTAAAAACTTCGTAAGTTACATGAAATTTAAGATTTCCATAACATGGCAGTCTAGAGCAGTAGTCGTGTCAACCTTTTCAACTCGACGGACAACTAAATGCAATATTTAAAATCCGATGGACCACTAATTTTAGTGTTTAATAAGCAAATGTATTTCTAGTATAGTAATAAGATAATGCCCATTTTATAACTGTGGAATAAACATTTAATATAAAGCATTACAAATGCTTATTTTATGTTAAAAAAGATGTGAATATTTATTGAATCATAAGAATGATGCTTGTTAAAGATTCTTATTGTAATAAAACAATTGTAGGAGAAGAATGTGAACACATTTTTATTGCTTTCATATTATAAGAAATTCAGGTGAAATATTAAACTACAGTGATAAATATCTATTTCCATATCTAAAACTGTATTTACTAAATCTAGTAATAATTATGTATATTAAATTGTTAGATTATTAATATTCTAACAAATTTAGAATAATTCCTAGCTAACAAGGGAAGTATGAATCAGTAAAATTGCTACTGAAACCAAACCAATCTTAAATTAAAGAGCATGGGCGAAAACATTGGGTACCGTACAAATTTGATGCAACAACTCCCATGGGGGTGAGATATGCCCTCTATTAGTTTTAGTTATTTCTATAAAAGCCAACAAAACACACATCGTTGTGTGAACGGATGGTTCAGTGCTAGTGTGCTTGACTTCGGATACAGAGGTCCAGGGATAGAGTCCCGCGAGGGCGTTTTGTAATTTTTTCAAAAAAAAAAAAAAAAAAAAAAAATTCTATACGTTTTAAATTAAAAAATTAAATTATTAATTTAAGAGAAAATATTTATTACATTAAGATTTTTTTTTTTTTTTTTTTTTTTTTTTGAGTATTCCAATTAATAA
The DNA here is from genome assembly GCA_963930645.1 of Salticus scenicus. NCBI lineage: Eukaryota > Metazoa > Arthropoda > Arachnida > Araneae > Salticidae > Salticus > Salticus scenicus. Next base: position 61,807,902 of record OZ005653.1, on the reverse strand, counting down.
ATTATTGAGAATGAATTTAAGAAATGCATTTATTTATTTTATTTTTTTATTTATAAAAAAGAAAACCATGTTTAAAGCTACAAATATAGTTTCTAATTTATAACGATTATGATTAAAAGTAGAAAAATCATGAAACCATAAGTATTTTTCACAATTAGAGCAAGAAATATAAAACGATTGATCACAGTTATTTGAATTTCAATTTTGTTCACCGCCAATTATTGTTTATCAGGAACATTTTGTCAAATATTTGGCTTTTCATCAAGGTTACTTGATTTGTAAAATTCATATTTACCCAGATTTTGAATTTTTTTAGATGTAAATTAATTATGAATTAGTAAAATCATTTTGAGAAAATTTGTCATTGTCTTCAATATTATTGTCAGTTCTTCCGACACCACGGAATTTGACAGTTGTTTTATGAAATATTTGAAATATAAAAGTTAAATGCGACGGCGAATAGTTAAGCAACAGCTGTTCATCATTCAGGATTTTTCATGCAAAAAATTGCCTGAATAAATAATACAATTGAGAGCAGACGATTAACTCTTGCTATTAATGTCGTCGTTAAAAAATAGTAATTAATAATTTATATAAAACAATCATTAACAAAATTTTATCTGAATGTAATCATTAACAAAATCTTACCTAATTATAATATAAAAGTATTTCCCGTTAAATTATTAATTTCTTTAAATTTAATAAATAAATAAATTGGTTAAAAAAAATTGTCCGTGCTGAAAAAAAAAAAAAACTTGTTTTAATATAATTAATATTTTCTCTTAAAATAATGATTTAATTTAATTAAAAATGTCAAAAATAAATATTTCATTTGAAATAACAAAATACAAAACACCCTTGCGAGGACTCGATCCCACGACTTCCGTATCCGAAGTCGCGCACGCTAGCACTGCACCATCCGTTCACACTACATTGCATGTTTTGTTGGCTTTTATAGAAATAACTAAAACTAATAGAGGGCATATCTCACCCCCATGGGAGTTGTTGTAGCAAATTTGTACGGTACCCAATGTTTTCGACCATGCTCTTTAATTGAAGTGTAGTTTGATTTCAATAGCAATTTTACTAATTCATACTTCCCTTGTAAGTATCAAATACAGTTTAGAAATTTAAAGCAATTACTATGTTTGAAACTTAAAATTTTAATTTTTTGTGATAAGAATTTATTTCATTTATCCTCTCTCTTATCTAATCTTGTGATTATGTGTGACTTAGAAAATTTTGAAGTTAAAAATTAATATTAGTGTAATTTCTAATAAATGTAAAAATTTTAAGAAAGTTTCTGCGCACCACCAAAATTTTGTCGTGGACTAATAGTGGTCCATGGACCACCAGCTTATGACCACTGGTCTATAGGAATATTTACCATAAACTTGTAGATATTATTAGATTGTAAGTACAGTGAGTTGCATGAAAACTGAAATCTGAGTGAAACTGACCCTAATAAAATTGAACAACACATTATGATACGGTAATGCAGTCTAGTGGTTGGAGCAATTCATTCTGAAAATGAGCTGAGTGATGGATAACTTAATTATGCTTTTAGCATACTGAGCAGAGTCCGTCTATGCCATCTAGTTTCTTTCTCCCCCCCCCCCCTTTTTTTTTCTTAAATATTTATTTGTCATGTCATATCTGAGATATGTGATCATTGTTAATTCAGAATCTGTAATGTATATCAAATGGTTTTAGTATATCAAAATAGTATACAATGTCAAATGCATAAAAATTTAATGAAAAGATATGATATGAATAACTTAAATAAGGTGATACTAGTAAAAACATTGTTAGTAATAATTAAATAAAATAATTTTTTAAGATAAGAAATACATATATTTAACATATCTGCTCAAATATCACATTTTTTATTTATGAATTGGAAGTGTAATACAATAGTTTACTTTTTATCATTAAATAGATTTATAAATTTTATAATTATCTGTTAGTTCTTTGTCTGCCTTTTTTTTTGGTCATCTGCAAGTTAATTTCTAATAATTCAGATATACTGAGTACTTTTTCTTTATTTTTATAAAGCTATCAAAAGGCCGATCTGGAGAAAAGAGAAACAGATCGTAAATATGCCAATGCACATTATATGGCGATGAAGTACCCTAATTATCCACCTCATAAGGTAAACTCTCTCTATATATATACTAATATTATAAATGCGAAAATTTGGATGGATGTTTGTTACTCAATCACGGCTAAACAGAGCTAGATAAAATTTGGTGCAGATATAGATAATAGTCTGGAATATGACATAGACTATTATTTATACCGTAAATTTGATTAGATTTTTTAAAATTAATTAAAATATGAAAATAATAAACTGGTAATTGCCTTAATATATAAGCCATTTAAACTTTTAATTGTTGCCAAAAAAGTTTACGAGGTATTTTTTATTATTATTATTATTTATTTTTTTTTTCAACATAAAATGAAATATGCTTTCACATGAAAAATAAAAAAATTACTGAATGCTAAATTGGTGAATGATAAAATGACGTCTTTATAACTTTAAAATAAAATAGGGTCATTCCATGTGTAGACAACCAATGAGTGTTGCTCCATAGTAACAGATTTTTTCAAAAAAATTGCCATTGAGACTTATGGTAGTGAAACCTTCATATATCAATTTGTAAAACATTTTGACCATTATTGGCCGAGATATGGACATTTGAAAAACTGTCATTTTCACAAAATTTCGGCCATCTTGGATTTGGCACTACTCTGAAAAATTGCAATAACTTGATAAATGATAGTTCAAATTCAACAATTTTGGTACCAAATTGAAGCTATTAATGTAAGAAATATAAATCCAGTGTTTAAATAAAATATTTGTTTTACTATTTTTTTATTTGAAAAATAAAAAAAATCTTCAGAATTTAGCCAAATTAAATGGGCTGTAAAAAAAAATGGCTCATCATTTTTTTTTTTTTTTTTTTTTTTTTTGGTATAATCATTAATCAATGTCCTTTAAGTATAAAAAAAAAAATTAGGAAGGTAATATTTTTTAACCAAAAAAAAAAAAAAAAAAAAAAAAAAAAAATTACACGCAAGATATTGAGGTATAAAACTCCTTGTTAAAGGAAATATTTTAGTGAAAATGTTTCTAAAAAATAAGATATCATTCTAATATATTTCATAATCTTAGTTTCAAATATTAAAAAACCATTTACTGACACAAAATTACATTTATAGCAATAATTTCAAAAATTGCAATCAACTACAACTAGCTCTAAATCATGCAATTTGTCATATGATTTCTTGTGTTTTCTTTCATTTTTTTCTGCTTGAAGTGAAAACTATTGTAATAAATTCAGTACTAAAACAATATTACATTATTACTTTAAAAAATTTTTTACATGAGAAAGGAAAAAAATACCCTAGATTATAGCCAGTTTTAATAAACTGTTAAGAAATTAACAAACTGTTCTTTTAAGCTTATAAGGAACAATAATTTGCATATTTTAAATGTAAAACAAATAAAGAAATAGTAAATATTTCTTCAAGTATATATTCAATAGATATAAGTATAAACGGGCAAAATGTAAAATTATTTTCAATAAAGAAAAAATGAAATTTATACATACTATTTTTAACACTCTGAAAAAATAACGGAATTTAATCCACCTTGAAATTTTTGAATAATAGTTCAATAGTTATTTTCCTCTGGTGTTATTTTATATGTTCTTCCTGTGTTTGTTGAGAGAGCAGACACAATTTTCATTATATGTTCATATGGACACAGATCCAAAGATTCAGGCCACATATATGAAGTACTTGGACCATGAGGATGCATAATTTTACAGTCGTTATATTTATCATAGCACTCCACAATTTTTCGAATCCACCAGTTGATTCCATATTTGCAAGCAACATATTGTTCATTCTGAAGTGTCAGTGGTTTGGTCTTGCTTCCTAAAGTAGCTATGAATGTTGTGAAGGAATCAGATACCCTGGAAACCAATAATTGTGTTTTGTTTATAGGGACAAAGCTGTGATTTGACTTTGTTCCTTTAATTGTATCTGCAATTTGATACTTTGCTGCTAATTGACTATGAGCAATCTCAATTTTAGATTTTTCTATAAAAAAAGTTTTGTTTCCTTCAATAGAATCCTTCGTAAATTTATATAAATCAGATGCATTTAATATTTGGTCTTTATATGGACGCTGAAGGCTGGCTTTGGCTGTCATATGTTTGATGGTATCACCTATGCCATCAGAAGCTCCTTTTCCATGGTAAGATGCAAAAAAATGCCATTCAGCTTTCACACCATGATCTTTTTCATGATGACAGAGATTAAAATTTTTGAAATTTTTATTGATAAAATATATAAAACACAGTACTTCACATGTTAAAATCTAAGTCAAAAGACTTAGTTTAAAAGTTTACAATATAAAAGATAAAAAGAAGAACATCATGACATTTCATCCTAGCATTGTTGCTTGTGGACATCTTCAGGTTTAGTTCTCTTACTGTTAGCGTCTTGATCCTTTAATATGCGTAGAATGGGTTGCCATACTTTTGCCAATTCTCATTCTAGAGAATTGACAAAAGTATGGCAACCACTGCTAATATTTTCCACAAACACAAAGTTTTTCGCGATTCTTTTTTGCATTTTAAATATTACATGCAAGGTTGGGTTTTTGCCGGCAAAAATGCGTTTTTGCCAGGACAGCGGCAAAATGTGGAAAAAATGAAAAAAAATTAGGAAAAGTAGAAAAATAAAATTAGAACAACACAATCCCTTTCAATTTTCACCCTTTACACTTTGGCACCTCAATGAAAAAAATGTTTGAAGATTTTTTAGTTTAAAAAGTAGTTATAATTAATTAATTAATAATAATATATAACCAGTGTCAGACAAATTCCGTGTGCCAGGGTGACTATAAATATCCATTGGTGACCAGTTACGTTAGACTGACAAAAAAAATTTCATGCATTTACAATATTTTTTATGTATATTTTTGTTTTTCCTCCCACCTTCTTGTCTTGATATAAAAGATGACATTGCTGATGTATTGAATGAATAGTATGAGTTTAATGTTTTCTGAAACATTTAACAATTATTTCTGTCTTTGAAAGATGTTTTTCCATGAAGGATAAATTTCCATATTTGATAAATCTTCTTACTACTATGCTGGTACTTTCCATGTCAATATCTTTGTGTTAAACAAGCAGGGGTGTTTGTGTTCAGGGTTTACCCTTGATTTCAGGGTCTTTACTCTAAACTATCTGTATTTTCATATTTCCTATAAAGTAATTTTTTGCTTTCATTGGTTGTTCCTTTGTTATCCAGGTGATATGTGAATGAAATGTAAAAGGATTGAGGGCTTCTGGCCAAAATAGTTTGAGTATTATTTGATATTTTGGGTTTTTTCTAGTTTGAGGCTCTAATTTTCAGGGTTTTTACCTTTGAGTCACAATCACCCCTGAACAAGATTCAAGCATCATAAACACTATCTAAAGCAAGCTATGTTCGAATTTACAACGAGAAAGTTTAAATAGCATGATATTTATCAAATGGATTCTCTTTAAAGGAATTCTGTCCTGAAAAATTAATAGATAAATAGTATTTTGAAGCCAAAACTTAAACACTCTCAATATATTTGATGATTATATTAAAGGTAAAAATAATATTTATTTCTGTAGATTCCCCCACCCCTTCCCCAATAGTTTGTTTTTATCTTTATAAATAAAAAATAGTTAGTTATTTTCTTAAAAATTTCCTTAGTTCACATTTTTAACTGAATAGTTCATTTATTCAATGTAAAATAATACGTGAATGACCTGCATTAATTATACAATTATGAAATATTATTAAGTTTCGCTGTGAGTATTGTCATAGAAATAATTCGTTATTTCTGGCTCCTAAGATATTGAAACTTTGTCAGTCCCTGAACATAACCATAAAAATAAAACTACAAAATTATATTTTTATTTTATTGAAGTAAAAAAATCTTAAGTAAGACATATTCAGAGAGAGGGAGAGTTTACTTGCAATTTACATTTCAATTCCAAAAAATGCATGATCAGTGACTGACTGGCAAATTTTAGATAAGCTGAGTCAATAATTGACTCAATATTTGACTTTCCCCCACTGTAAACAAAAATATGTAATACATTGAAAAACACAAATATTCTAGTAATTAATTATTGAAGAATATTTTTTAGATAGGTAATTTAAATATTTTTAAAAATGAGAAAAATTATGTTAATTGTTGATGTTAAAAATTTCATTTTAAAGAAATTTTAGAATGCATTATTTTAATGATTTACATAAGAATTTCAGTTGATTAAGAGTGTAATTAAATTTGTTAAAATTATGATTTAAAGATTAAAATTGTGTGATTAAAATCCTTAAAACCCTGTTTGAAATACTGGTAATTTTTGCCACTGGCAAAAATTGTGGCAAAAACTATTTTTGCCGGGGTAGTTTTTTCCTCGGTTTTTACCATGGTTTTTTCCACTTCGGCAAAAATTGGCCAACCCTGATTACATGCAAAAAAAAAAAAAAAAAAAAAATCTTAATTATTTTTTGTCATAGGAAATCAGCACTTAATTTTGTTAAACTTGTGTTTGATCATGTAGTTAAAACAGTGCATTACTAAATAAAATTAATAAAAAAGCGCAAAGAAAATTATTTAATGAAATTGAAAGAAGTTTTAAAAAAGTAAAAATTATGATCATTTTGACGACAGCAATAGACTTGGAACAAGATTAATAACAATAATCTAAAAAACAAATCTCTTATTACAGAAACTTACATTTACCAGATAATTTTCATCTTAAAGACACTTAAAAAAAAAAAAAAAAAAAAAAAAGTATAAGACCCATTATTCAGGACCCGCAAGATCGGAAGTATTCAGAATTTTGGTATGTTCCAGAATTTGGGGGGGTTTATTTTATTTCTTTTATTAATTTTTTTGAATTATAAAACACGACTCACTAACAACAGAACACATATAAAAAAAAATTACGTTTTTGCACCTGTTATTTAACTAAATATTCCTTTTTTCTTCTTCTTCTTTCTTTCATATAATTGTATTAAATTTATATATTATATTAAAAGCGTTGCCGAAGCAAACACCGAGCATCAACTTAAAAAAAGATGAAAATACTAGCAGTAAGTGATGTTAGTTACATGCTTTTATAACACCAGCTCATTTCACATTCAAAACTACACACTCTCCCTTTTCAGCAAATCAGAGAGCTACAGCACAACACTCATCTGATGTCACCTGCTCACATCTGCGGCAACTGCACAGAAATTGAAGCAAACTCCACAGTCAACTCCATGCTCCAAGGTTCACTGGCATTCTCGCCTGCTATGACGTCATTAAATACTAGCAAATCAAAGGAAAGGGTATATACATGCTTTAGTGTAAAGCTCAGGCAAAAACAAAGTTTATTTACATTCATAACGAGAGATTGTGAGTGAAAAATTTGATTGAGGAGCAGTAAGTAAAGCTAATTTTTCTATCACTGCCCTCCCCCCCCCCCCCCCCCCACCCACCTCAATAAATTTAAGTGAAACAGCTTCCTCTAAAAAAAAAAAACCTCAAAAAAATTAACATTAAATTTGATGTTATACTTATTTATTAGTTATTTGACATTAGTATACTTAGTTATTTGACCTTATAATCACCATGCTGTTACAGCAAAGCACAGGATACTACCAGTATGTTCAAGAAGTCCATTTACAACAAACTTCAAAAGTTGCAATTCAACAAAAAGTTGAAAAATTTATTACAATGACTGTATTAAAAAAAAAAAAAAAAAAAAAAAAAAAAAACTTTATTCACTCTTTATATGAGCACAAATTCAGCATCACATTAGCATACAAAATATTGCAAAATCTATAAGAAAAAAAACTTCAAAATGAAATTGATAAAAAATAAATATACTAAAGAAAGTATTGAATTATAAATGATTATGACATGAACAGACTCACGCGGGCCCTACATTCACACAATATGTAATTTTATGCAAAGAAAACTCAGTATGCAATGAGATACAGAATCAATCCCCTATAAAAATAGTGTTTATAAATTTCAAAACGTAATTTTTAATAAGCAGCTTTGTGAAGGTATCGGCCAAGTTCTGCTTACTAGAAACAAATTTAAGTTCAAATATACCTTTTAATAACCATTCCCTAATAAAATACAATTTTACATTTATGTGTTTAGCTCTATTGGAGATCTGCAAAATTCAATCGCGGCTTAGTTATCTGCAAGTAATGTGGGTAATTCAGGTTGATCTTTAATAGTTTTATATTTAAAACATTCCAATAAAATTTCACTAAACCATTTCAATTCTTTTACACAGTCACACATTGCCAAAAATTCTGCTCCCATTGTGGACAAAGTAACTCCTTTTTCTTTAAAAATACGCCACAAAATCAGGCTTTTATCGAGGAAAACAATTTGTCTTCCCAATGAAACATAATCGTCTCTGTTCGATGCATAGTCAGAATCAGAGTACGCTTTTAAATGTGAACTGTTGCAAAAAAGATTTAATTTTAAATGTTTTGTATATTTAATATAACCCGAGCGATGTAAAAGTCACTCCCAATGAATCAACCCGGTATTATTTTAAAACTATGAGAAGATATTATTAGTGATCTTTAAAAGCACAAACATAAATAAGAAAGTTTCTAGAATAGACTTTTTAGAAATGGTTTGTTGGGAACTTAATAAACCACAAATAGAACGCCGATCAGCAAACACTTGTCTTCCTCAAGAGCTGTGTTCCTCAAGAGCCTCTCGGGCAAATGTTGTTCTTCAGAAGACACCTCAAAAACCAGAATGATCAAACCCTCAGGCAATCATGGTCGATGTTATGAATGTGGAAGGCAAAGAGACAAAACTACACAAAAATATTGTTCAAAATATTTTATTTGGATATGTAGTGAACATTTAAAAGAAGTGTGTGTAAATTGTTTTGAAATTTAAGTATGTTATGTATTTACTTTGCTTTTCATAATTGTATTGCTCTAAAATTGGTGTAACATTTAAATATAAATTTTGAATGTGTATTTTGTTGTTTTAGAAAACTATTTTAATTAAAATTTTTTTTAAAAGTAGAATGAAATAGTATATTGAAAATGGGTGACATGTCACTCTCACGACTAAACACAAAACAAATTTTCGCGCGCCTAATGCAGGGTTAAATAAATTTGCAGCAAATACATTAACACTGTACTTAATATTGTTTTATGAATCATGTACCAGTATTTTATTTTCTGCAGTTTTGTTGATTTTTTAGGATTATGAAATTTATTTTTTTAGTTTTCTTCTTTTAATAAATTTAAAATATTTTATTCATCCCCCCCCCCTCTCACTTCTCCTTCACGTCTGAATTTGTTCTGCAATGGCTGTTCTCCTGTGGGTTTAAAAGAGAGGAAATTCTTCCTTAATCATACATGCATTAGAAATTTCAAGTTTCTCATCTGATATTTAATTCCAGCATGCCTTTATTACTTTCCGAACACTATAGTGAGGAAAGTATTGTAATCATGTCAAAAATCCGAATTCGAGATTTTTACTTTCCGAACACTATAGTGAGGAAAGTATTGTAATCATGTCAAAAATCCGAATTCGAGATTTTGATGTTTCTATACGTTTTGAGGTCCCCTGAGTCCGTTTTCACTATTTTTACGATGATGTATGTATGTGTGTGTGTATGTGTGTATGTGTGTATGTCTGTGGGTGAACACGCTAGCGTCTAAACGCTTCGTTCGATTAACCTGAAAGTTGGTACGCATATTGTAAGTCACCATAGTACGAACCCTATAGATTTTGGTGAATCTAGCACTTATAGTTTTTTTACAGGGACACAAAGAAAAATTCTTTATCATTATGGCCTATGGGAGCAAAATCTTAAAAGTGCGATAGCATCTATACGCCTTATTCAATTGAGCAAAAATTTTATACACATATTATAGATCACAAATACTCAATCTGTATAGATTTTGGAGAATCTAGCACTTATAGTTTTTTTTACAGGGACACAAAGAGAAATTCTTTATCATTATGCCTATGGGGCCAAATTTTTAAAAATGTGATAGTGTCTAAACGCCTTATTAATCCGAGCAAAAAAATTGTACACATGTTATAGATCACAGTTGAACTAACTGTATAGATTTTGGTGAATCTAGCACTTACAGTTTTTTTACAGGGACACAAAGAAAAATTCTTTATCATTATGGCCTATGGGACTAAATTTTTAAAAGTACGATAGCATCTAAACGCCTTATTGAATTCAGCTGAAAATTTATATGAGTATTATAAATCACTGTTGCACTAACTATAAGCATTTTGGTGAATCTAACATTTATAGGTTTTTACAGGGACACAACGAAAATTTCTTTGTCATTATGATCTATGGGCTCAAAGTTCAGTAGCGTTAAATAAAACAACGTGTAATAGATGGAGAAAAATACTCAAACACTCTATTATGGTTTTCTCTCTTTTGTTTGTTTAACAACTACTCTTTCTTTACTTTATCTACAAAACTGTTAATTACTCAATGTTCGGAAAGTCGAGTGGAGTCACTCCAGATTTTTTTTATTTAGTTTAATGCATGTGATTATAACAGTTTTTGATGTTCATTGTAATAACTGTATTCTTTCTTTATTAATTAAAAACTATGAATTAGGAATATAAATATGAAAGAAGGTTTCAAGCATTTATTTTAGTTGTGTGTATCTACATGTCACATAAACAAGTTTCTCAAAAGAAAATTTTTAATGTTTTCATTCGATCAATAGTGTGTTTTATAGATCATTGCATTATATGTTATAAAGATCTTACACTGTATTTACCATGAAAGACTTTCAGAACCACATATATGTTAAAATATATGCTTTTGATAATATTTTTTTTTTTATGATTATTATTTTTTTTTTTTTTTTTTTTTTTTTACACCTACTCAATGTTCCAGTAATTGACACTGCCAGTTTTTCATTTTACCAGTAATTAGCATCTTATGCTCCAGTGTTTGACACTGCTAGTTTTTCATTTTACCAGTTATTGGCACCCTACATTTCAGTGTTTGACATACAATGTCAAAATTCTTATATGTAAAACATGTGCTTTTATTTTTTTTTCTTATTAATTATTTTGGGAAAGATGTCAATTACTGGAGCATATCAATCACTGGAGCACCTACCCTACGCATTAAAAAATAAATAAATAAATGACTTTTTCATAGTTAGAGATATTTTATTTAATTGTTAAGAAAAAACATATTCAATATCATTTGATAAAACGTATGCAGTTATGATTACAATATTACTCTCAGCATATTTACTCTCAATATTTAACTTGTTCTCAAAATGGAAAACAAAAATCTGATCTTGTACAGAAATCAAATAACAATCAAAATACATTTTATCATGATGAGAAATTAATTTTTGTTTCTGAATTCGAAAACATAAAAATCTGATCATAACAGAAATCAAGAAAAGAATAGGAATGTATTTTCTCGGGATGAGAAATTAAATTTTGTTCTCAAATTTGATAAATTATGTTTTTTTTTTTTTTTTTTTTTTAAGGGGGGGGGGGGGTAAGAACACACAAAATTTCTGACATGATAATGTTTTAACTTTTGAAAACCACGCACTGGTGCGCTTTTATACCAATAATTAAATTTTAAACACTGATGTGTTTTTTATATAGACATTATTTTCGGAATCGAAACTTTTCTTTTAAAAAAGAACACAAAGAAAATTATGTCATAATATTATTATAAATTTCAAAACCATCCACTGGTGTGCTTTAATACCAATAATTAAATTTATATTGACATTTTTATGAGCATTATACACATTATACACAGAACATTATACACATTATACATGACATTTTTATGAGCATTATACACATTTTAATTTTATGAGCCAGGCTGGCTGTACCCTTAAACATGAAAAAGCTTTGATGGCCTTTATACGCTTATATGCTGTGAAAGCAAAGCTAAAACATAAATAATATAACCCTGTACTGATGTACAGTATTCAGTTAGAAAATTGATTATTTTCAACTAATTATCATATTGGAATGGAGATAGTAAAAAAAAAAATAGAGAGAACACCCACATCTTTTTTTTCAGCATCAAAGAATCTCGCCGTGCCTCCAAAAAAATTATACACGTAGACTGTACCGTATTGGAAAGGTTCAGGACTTCGTAAGCACCACACGAATGTGAACAAGATCAGGACTTCGTTGTTGACACAGCACTTTTATTTGAAGATGTAGACTAACATGAAAACATTAAATTCACACAAAGATAAAAAATATATATGGGTAGATTAATTAATCATGACATTTTAACAAGTTCTTGAGCTTTTTGAAAAGAAAAAGTAATAGATGTTCTCTTTTTTCTCCAGCTCACAGGCTGGTACAAACCACCGCTCACTTCGATTTTTTACATTTTTACTTCCATTACCCTACTACCGTAGGTAATGGAAGTATTGTATTCGGTCTGAAAATTCGATATCGGGTTTTCACCTGATTTACACGTTTTAAGGTCCCCTGAGTCCAAAAAAGTGGTTTTTGGCAATTGGTCAGTGTGTATGTATGTGTGTGTGTGTGTGTGTGTGTGTGTGTGTGTGTATGTATGTGGAGAATCTTCTGGCTATTATAGCTCAGAAACTAATAAAGATAGAGCTACGAAACTTTAGAATTCAAATACGTCTGGCCTACAGATGAAATTTCCAAATTTTGGTGAAAATTGAAAAACCGGAAGTGGGACATCGGAAACCGGAAGTTGGACCGTAAGTCCGTATCTCAAAAACGGCTCTAATGATTTTCTTCAAACTTGCTATATAAACACTCTATTAGATGTCCTTTCGAATGATATAGTTGGTTAGTTCAAGAAAATTGATAGGCGTCCTGTATAAATAGCTCAATTTCAGGCCTCCCAAGGGCGTTCCTTTAAAAACGGTTGTACGGATTTTTTTCAAACTCGCCATTTTAACTCAATTTTAAATATGCTTTTGTATGTAATTATTGTTTTCCTGTCAATAATTGAGTTTAACCGGAAATGGGACATCGGAAACCGGAAGTGGGACCGTAAGTCCGTATCTCAAAAACGGCTCTAACGATTTTCTTCAAATTTGCTATATAAACACTCTATCAGATATCCTTTCGAATGATATAGTTGGTTAGTTCATGAAAATTGATAGGCGTCCTGTATAAATAGCTCAATTTCAGGCCTCGCAAAGGCGTTCCTTTAAAAACGGTTGTACGGATTTTTTTCAAACTCGCCATTTTAACTCACTTTTAAATATGCTTTTGTATGTAATTATTGTTTTCCGGTCAATAATTGATTTTTTGTAAACGTTGGTATCTCAAAAACGGCTCTAACGATTTTCTTTTTTGGTCACTTTTATGTTTTCTGATCACATTATCTCTCAAAAATGCATGTAATACATGTAATAGCGGGTAATGGAAGTCGTGTGGTTGTTTCACACCAGATTTTTTATCTTGAAAATGAAACATTAAAATGAAATTGTAAAAGGTCAAATTTTGAAAACTGAGTAGTAATTTAACTACTATATATACATTTTTTTTTTTTTTTTTTAGATTCTTGATGTAGATGTTAGTCAATTACAGCCTAAAGAAGTTGATTTACCTGAAGTTGTTTTAACTGTGCAGATTTATACTCCAGAAAGAAGATTGGATCCCAAAGTTGTAAATTACATGAAAATGCCAGCATTTCATGTTAGTATTTATTGCTTAATTTTCTTTTTGTTACTTGATTTTTTTTTTTTTTAGAAGACTAATGTATTATTTTAATTAATTACCAAGACTAACGTATTATTTTAATTTTATATTTTTAAATGATTAATTAAAGCTGTTACCATGGTTTTTATATTTTCAGTGATCTTTATTATCGTTTGCACGTGATGTAAGCATCAGATTATAAATTAAAGCAATTAAAGCTATAAGAAAAGTCGGCTTCATCACAATTGACAAAAAATCATTTTTTAACTTGTAACTTTTAAGCAATTGAAGTTATCGAAAAAGGTTAAATACAAAAGTTATTATTTAGGCTAAGGCGGTAATTCGCCTGATTTGAAGTATTTTCCTATTTTCAATATTAAAGAAATTATGGGCAAATGAAAATTTCCACCCCCTTTGAGCTTGATTCCCCATCTACGAATCCCCATCCGATCATTACTGTCCTTACAACATATTCCAAGCTGGTTAAATTTAAATAAAAATTACTCCAGTTATAGTGTTCACAACTTAACATGGGAAAAAGTGTTATACATATACAGTAGCCGCCGCTTTATAAAATCACGTTTGTTTTCATCAAAATGATTTTAATAGCAGCTGATTTTTATGTACGGCGAACATGCCCGAACTCAATGAAAGAGTATTCATTATCTAAATATGGAAAGAAATTCTTCGCTCTTTCATCTCTCATCTAGCCATCCGTAGGAATGAAGTTTTCGTTATTTATCATTCATGAAAAATTTTTCAGCTTTTAAGGACAAAATTACTTAAAAGATGGAAATTTTCTTTGACCTGGCATTCTTATACCTATCTACAAGTCTTCGTTGATGACTTTTGCTTTTCCTATTCATTTTTGCTTGTGGTTCACTCTTCCGTTTGATGCAATTTAGGAACTAATATCCTTTTTATTCCTATGTTTACATGAAGAAAATTGAGAATTTTCAAGCTTCGATGTCGAATTCCTTTGACTTTACATTTGAAGGAAACGATAATAGTTTACCAAAGTTTTATGCTTTACCTTCAAAATAAAATATATCAGCTTGCATAACTTGCAGCTAAGTTGTTTCAAAATAAGAACTAGAAACTCTATTTGAATATTTAAAGACAGAAAAAAAAATACTCATTGGCCAACCATTTGGCGAATTCATTCCTTGAATTCATAACTACAACTGCAACACATGGCGAGGCGTGTTTTTTTTTCAGGCGTAAAATTTTTGACGAAGAGTAATAATTTGATGGCTTGCTATGTTTTGTTTCTTTTTTTAATTTCAAAAATCCAGTGAGAAAATATAATTCGTTGTTCAGCTTACATACATGGTCATTTTTAATGTTGAAGAAGTTTTCTTTTGAGTTTATTAACCAGCGGTGCTGATTTTATTAAGCGGCGGTTTCTATTGATTTGATTCTGGACCCAGCAATTTGATCAGATTAAGCGGCTGATTTTATTAACTAGTGATTTTATAAAGCGGCGGGTACTGTATATATATAAACTTTTGAACGGAGGGTGGTTTTGGGTTCTAGGGGGTCAGGATCGGTGAAGATATGAAGAAATTTTTCAGAAGTCGTGTCATGAGAACCATTGCAATAGGTAGATGTCCTATTATAAGGAATCTACCTAATCTATTTATTAATTTGAAACATGTTTTTGTCTGTCTCCACTATATTGAGAGAACTACTTGGTGTAAAAATTTGGTTGAGGTGTCTAAAGAAAGGGCTTGGTCTGTAGATGTGCTATGAAAAGAGAAAAATAAAAAAAAGTCGAACGGTTTCGTTAAAAACACGTTTACGAGCTTAACTAAGCTCCAAATTACTTCACGGTGAAGAAATTGTACATATGGGAACTAGAGTCGAATACTAAAAAATCACTTTCTGCGAATTTGGAATTTTTGATTTTAAAGGGGGAAAGTATATTTGGAGAGGGGGGAAAGGGGGGAAATTAGTTTGAGAGGGAAATCCGTTCTAGACCCACACATGTAGCACCTCATTTTAAAGGTCTTGAAATTTCATGTCGATTGTGGATGTTTGTATACAATATAGTACGGCCCCTGGTGGTGAAAAATGGAACTAGGTGATTTTGCTGTGGACCCTATCATGTTACATCTTATTTTAAAGGTCTTGGTATTTCCTGACCGTTGGTGATGTTCGTGCAGAACACACTGCGCCCCCTGGCGGTGAAAGTGCAACTAAAGGATTTTGCAGTTGACACCACCAGTGACACCTTATTTGAAAAGTCTTGGAAATTCAAGGCGATTGGTGGTGTTCGTATACAACATACTGCACCCCCTGGTGGAGGAAAGTGGATTTTGCAATGCGTGCGTAGCATGCATGCCTGCTATACAGTGCAGCAGCCACAGGCAGAGGTAACACGAGTAAGAGGTTCGCTCGGTTCAAGGTTCATTTTTGAGAATTTTTTCATGTTATTAGCGGCCTGTATATATGCTGCCGCAGGCACCGGGTCACGAGCCAGAGTTCCATTCTGTTTGAGGTTTTTTTTTTTTTTTTTTTGTTACAGATGATTTTTTTTTTTTTTTTGTGATGCTTTCATTTAAAAATAGAAATTCAAACAAAATCGAGTTAGATATAAAACCATACAAATTTAAGGTTCATTTAAGGTTATTATCATGGGCCCAGGCATTGCCGGGCGGGTTCGTTTGGTTCCAGGTTAATTTTTTGGAATCTTTTTACATTATTAGCGGCCAGCGTATGCGCTGCCGCAGGCACCGGGGTCACAAGGCAGAGTTTCGTTCGGTTCGAGGTAATTTTTTTTTTGTTACAGCTGATTATTTTTTCGTGATGCTTTCATTTAAAAACAGAAATTCAAACTAAATCGAGTTAAAGGTATAAAATCATACAAATTTAAGGTATCATGGGCCCAGGCAACACCAGGCGGGTTTGTTTGGTTCCAGGTTAATTTTTGGGAATATTTTTATGTTATTAGTGGCCGGCGTATGCGCTGCCGAAGGCACCAGGGTCACAAGGCATAGTTTCGTTCGGTTCGAGGTAATTTTTTTGTTACAGCTGATTATTTTTTCATGATGCTTTTATTTAAAAATAGAAATTTAAACAAAATCGAGTTAAAGGTGTAAAACCATACAAATTTAAGGTTCATTTAAGGTTATTACCATGGGCCCGGGAAACGCCGGACGGGTCAGCTAATATGTATAGTCTTAGTATTAAACGAAATAGAAAATGAAAGATAGGAACTGTTTATTTGGAGTCAGTTTCATGTTGCATTGACTGTACTTTGTAGAAAGTGATGTCATATATAGTATTTCTATTTATAAGCATTTTTAAGCACTTTCTTTATTTAAGTGAAATGTTGTAAATTATATTAGATGTTTTAACTTGAAATATATTTAAATAATGATGCGACGTTTTTTTAAACATTACGGTCGATAAAATGATCGTCGAATTCGACGGGTTCCAGCTAGTAGTAAATGATTCACAGATTACAGCTTCTAATTTTAATTGTTGAAGAAAAAGAAAGAGCTGTACTTTTCAACTTTATGGTATTTGGTGTATTCCTTTATTATTAGCGCTATTACTGTCTGTTCAAACAAAAAATTACTTGATAAAGAACTTAATACTATTATAAAATTCACTCAGTAACAATATTAAAAAAAAAAAAAAAATCAGTTTTTTTTTTTTTTGTTGTTAAAAGTAAAAAAATTAATAACTTTGTTTAAATTATCACATAGTTATAGTTCAAGCATTCATTTTAAAGGTATTGACGTGAGCTTTCGGAAGATACCCATCTTGAAAATTTACCCCCCCCCTGCACAATTTTTTTTTCCTAATTAACTACTACTATTATCAATTACGATCACAGGTTAAGAATAGCTCTCATTATGTACACTTATACAAAATTTTGTCCTATGCTACCATGTTAAAAATTTAGAAAAAGTACGATCACAGCGCCACCTGTTGAGCTATTGATCCCCAAATCTAATCAGAACCAGTTTATTTCAGGGGCCAACTAAATACCAAGTTTGGTTAAATTTCGTTAAATAATAAAAAATAAATAAATAAATAAAAACCACATTTTTTTTCTTCATTAAAAGTAAAAAAAAAATGCTAACTTTGTTTTAAACTATCATAGATTTATAGTTCAACCATTCGTTTTAAAGGTATTGACGAGACCTTTCGAGAGATACCTATGTTGAAAATTTACTCCCTTTGAGGGGAGACTTCCAAACCAGGGGTATTGGCGAGGCTCCTACACATACAAAAAATTTTTCCCAGTTGACTATCTCTATTATAAATAATTCTTGTAAATTTCATAATGATTACTAAAAAATAATTCTCTTTATGCACATTTATACAAAATTTTGTCCTATATCACCATGTTAAAAATTTAGAAAATGCGGGATAGCAACACAACCTGTAAGACAATTTTTACCAAAAGTTGATAGGCACTAATTTATGTCAAGGTGCAACTACATACCAATTTGTATGAAATTCTGTGCAGTAGTTCCTGAGATACAGTTGCTACAAAATTTTGTCACACACAGACTGACAGACAGACAGACATTTTCTAAAAATGGTCAAATCGTGTTCTACAGCTCTCAAAACGTGTAAATCTATCAATAACCCAAGGTCGAAAATTTTTACGAATCCAATACTTTCTTCTATTGAATATAGAAGAAAGTAATAACCACTAAAGTAGGATATAAAAAAGGTCTCTTCGATAAATGATACAAAAATAGAATTAAAAAATTAAATGTAATTGAAAGCTATCAGAAAACTGAACCGAATTTTACCCCTGCAATTTCTTATGAATGAGGAATATCAAGCAAAATAAAAAGTGTTCCCAGAAAAATAAATGTTAAAATACCAATAAAACTAAACAAAAATATTTATTAAACCATAAGAAACGATAAAGATAAAACCGATCCACTTGAAACCCCAGGTATTTATGAAATCCACTTTGTAAAAGGTAAACAACACTACCGGTAGTTACATAGGAATGACCAAACGTAAAATTAAAAACAGAATCAAAGAATATATCTCCGATATTAAATTTGGCAGAATAATCACCGCACTAACAAAAACTAATGCCACAGAAAACATTAAAATAAACTTGGGGGATGTTCAAAATTAGCAAACTTTAACAATCCAACTTATGTTCTATATCATGAAACTATTGAAATTTTGTCTAAATCAAATTCATGTACTGGCAACGATCTAGCCCAAGACATAGACCGTAACTGGTGCTGCATCTTGAAGTACTGCGCAAGAACAAGATGTAAACAGTTGAAAGAAAGCTCCCACAGTAGAGCCACTGAGGATGGGAGGGGCAAGTGCTATGGATGAATTTAGGGAAGCAAGTGAAGTTTTCTTAACATATTTATGAGATGGTAGGCTTCTTTGGATTTTAGTAATTAAGAAATCATTCATATTAAAAATTCAGAAAATTGTTTGGTGCTGTCATCTATCAGCAAAAGGTAAAACCAAATGAAAAAATCACATTTGGTATTTATGCATTCTGTATTTTTTAAATTGAATGATAAATTTTGAGATATGGATGTGTATAAAAAAAATTACTTAACAATAAAATTTCAACTGATAAAAGAATTAATGTGTTATATAATCTATCAAAATAGACTTAAAAATCGATCACTGAACAGGAACTCAAGATTGTATTGCATAAAATCAAAGATAAATTTTAGTTGAGAACTAAAAGCACAGGAAAAAAAAGGAAAGAAAGAAACAAACAGACATATTTTAGAAATGTTTTTCCTTTTTGAATTATATTCATATATTTTCTTTTACTGAAAATTTTAATAATTTTAGCATACAAATACTGCAATAAATGAATGTTTGTTTTTTAAGTTAATTTTTTTATTTAAGTTATTGCCTTAATTTTGTTTATTCAATTTGAAATAGAAAATGTAAATAAAATAAAAATATTGAACTAAATGTTTATGAATGAATCCTAATATTTAATTTTAAATTTAAATTAAACTATTTTCTGAATAATTAGACAAATACCAAATAAATTTAATTTTTTAGAAACTATTAAAAGTCCAGAATTTCTCCAATCCTAAGCATTCTGGTTTTTCAGCTTTGTACTGTATATATATTCATTTGTTGAATATTATAGTTTTCATATATGATTTATAATACATTTTAAACAACTTTACATTTTATTATTTAATTTCAGGTAGATCAAGAACTTCTAGTGCTTGGGTGTCAGTATTTAACTGAGTTGCGAGACATAATTGATTGTGTTTCTGACAAAGCAATTCCTGGAGAACATAGTGATAATCCTAATTCTCTACCAGCAATTACTTGCAAAGTAAGTGAAGTTTGCCAATTTATTGAATATATATTTTGTTTAGTAAAATGATTTAGATCAAGTTTGCCATTTAAAGTAGGATAGACTCTGAGTTTTATTTTTTAAGTAAAATTAGTAGAAATTTGTGCTGTTGCTAAAGGTAGAAAATAAAGATAGTTTTATTAATGTGTATACCGTTTGTAAAAATTTATACATCTGAATCATTTTTAGCTACTGAGTGTAACCTTCTTCTTTTTTTTTTTTTTTTTTTTTTGTAGAAGGGAGAGGGGGGAGATCTGAGTCTAGCTGCTCTGGTGTAATATCTTTTAGAGGGGGCTGCCAAAAATATATTGCCTAGGGCTGCTAAAATTGTAAAGCTGGCCCTGCTTATATGAAGTATAGGGAAGTATAGTAATCCCGATTTGCAAAATGGATTTTGTATTTTACATTGCTCAAAAACGAATGATCGTAGAATGTTGCAAATTTGTACGTGTGACTCTCATGATGTCTAGTTGTACACCTGCAAATTTCGTCTTAACACGAGCTCTCATTTTAAAAATATCAGCAATTTCACATGATTTTTCGTGACGTCTTTATGTATGTATGTATGTATGTGTGTATCTGGCATAACTCAAAAACAGTTGGACGTAGAAAGTTGTGAATTGGTACATAGGTTTGTTATAGTTTGCTATACATAGGTTTGTTATAACATCTAGTTGTGCACCTCCCTTTTTGGACTTTGTATGATTTTCCTTTTTGGAGATAGATAGGAAAATTAGGTTCATAATGAAAAAAAATACAAAGGTTTTGGCCATAATGTATAAAAAAATGGTAATAACTCAAAAACGGTTTGGACAAATCTTGCAATCGATTTTTAACTGACTTCCCGTCTAGCTAGACATTTGAAACTTTCAGAAAAGCTCAAAACACGTTGACAATGCATTTAAAAAATATTTTTAACCAACTGTTTCGGATACCTGCTGCCTTTAGCAGCGTTTATATGATTCAACAGAAAATTAATTTAACTAACTTCCCAAATAGCTAGACATTTGAAACTTTCAGAATAGTTCAGAACACGGTGAAAATGCTTTTTTTTTTAAATACTTTTAGCTAACTGTTTCGGGTCTCTGCAGCCTTCGGCAGCGTTATCAGTACAAATCTTGCAATCGATTTTTAACTTCCCGACTAGCTAGACATTTGAAACTTTCAGAAAAGCTCAAAAGATGGTGACAGTGCATTTTTTAAATATTTTTAGCCAATTGTTTCGGGTTACTGCTGCCTTTGGCAGCATTTATATGGTTCAACCGAAAATTTATTTAACTTTTTTCCTGACTAGCTAGAGATTTGAAACTTTCAGAATAGTTCAGAACACAGTGAAAATACATTTTTTTAAATACTTTTAGTGAACTGTTTCGGATCCCTGCTGCCTTTGTCAGCATTACCAGTACAAATTTTGCAATATATTTTTAACTAACTTCCTGACTAGCTAGATATTTGAAATTTTCAGAAAAGCTTAGAGATTAATGGCGATAATGCATATTTTAAATATTTTTAGCCAACTGTCTCCGGTCCAATGACAATGTTTTTTTAACATTATGTATATTTCTAAAGGTGTATAAAGAAGTCATGTGGTGCCCACATCAATTTTTTTTTTATTTTAGAGTTATGATTGAAGATTCCCCATATACACTGGCATACTTGCCAACTTTTCCGGTTTTCCCGGAAGACTTCCGGTTTTTTAACGTATCTTCCGGTCTTCCGGACAGATGATGAAATCTTCCGTTTTTAAAAAAATCGCGGATATCGTTCGTTTTAAAAAGAAACCCAAATGTTCTACGAAAACTCCTGATTCCCAATCGTTTTCCATCCATAACATAAATGTCAATATTCATTTCAAACTTACTTTATGAGATTCTAGAACATTTAAAGAAATAGAATTGTTAAATATTTCTTGCTGATGTAATTATTTTTTGCCCCCCCCCCCCTTTATTTATCTACAATTAGTGATCAGCAATCAAATGTTCTGCAGAAGTCTTTTCTTTCCTAATCTTTATCCATCTGCAACATAAATAATAATATTAATTTTAAAGTTATTACATTAGATTCTAGAAGTAGAGTTGACAGATTTCTTACTCTGTAATTATTTTTGTGTTCCTCCCCCCCCCCCCTCCCATCCTTTCCCTGGATTGTGATCAATTCTAGAAACAATAAAGCAATGGAAGTGCTCAATATTTCTTACATATGTAATTATTTTTAGATCTTTATTGCTGAATGTAATGAATCTGTTTATTTTTCATCAATTAAATTAAATATTTGTATGTCATATTTATACCAAATGTGTAAACATGGGGAAAAAATGAAGAATAATGTTTTCAGGTAGGAAAATTTTTCCCAAATCAATTTAAGAATATTAATACTCAGTTGGTTTTATGCACGTTTGAAACTGATAATTAGCTACTGCTACTATTTCTTATATGTATGATTAATGCACATACACAAAAATCATATTCTATATTTATTTAAAAAATTTGTTGTACTTTAACTTAACTAAGTTTTTTTGTCTATTGTTAAATAAATTTCTTACAGATTCTGTTTTGTAGATATTTATATGTTGAAAAGGAATAACTTCTTTTAAAACTTTTATATATTTAGAATAATCAATTTATTGTAAAACATTTTTATAGATTGCTTCTAAATATTAAAATTGTAAAACTGTATTGTTTAATACGTCAAAGAGAAAAAAAAAAATCTTCCCTTTTTTTATGAAATCTTCTGGTTTTTCAACAAAAATCTTCCCCTTTTTTTATTAAAATTGGTTGGCAAGTATGCACTGACATATTTCTAAAAACCACTTTTTTGGACTGAGCTTTTAAATATATAAGATGAAAAAGAAAATCGAATTCTTTGACCTGATACAATGCTCATTATCAGTGGTATTTGGGTGATCAAAGTAAAAGTATATTATTATTGAAAAAGAAGGCACAAAAAAAGTGAATTCTTTCACTATTCACTTCTGTTATGGGCATTCCTGAATAACTTCAATCATGTAAAAAAAATAAGCTTTTATTAAAAGCCTTTTTCTTTTTTCTTTTCTTTTTATATATATATATATATATATATATATACAAATTCTTAATGATATCTACACTTCATATGATAGTTATTCAGTTATTTATTTTCAGGAATAAGTAATTTTTTTCTTTTTTAACAGGATATATATAAATCTGGATTCTTTTATATTAATAATGTTTTTTACAATGACATGAGAGATAAAGATTGTCGAGACTACAGTGAGTAAGTATAGAAAATTTACATATTTGAGTGCAAAATATTTATGTAATTTTAGATAAAGAGAGTGATTCACATTCAGTGTGCGACACCATACTGGTGTACTATACATATTTGCATTCCTCCACTTTAATAAAAAACAACATATATATCAGGGGTAGCCCACCCAGTGAGATTTTGTGGCCAGCAGCTGAATTCAAGAATTTTATATAATGGTATCTTCTGGAGAAAAGCAACACTAGATGATATTTATAGTTGTAGGAAATACATAATATTTGTTGAAATATCAGGTTTCCCCAGGACTTGCCTTTTTTCAAGAATTCTCACACTAGTATTCCTTAAAAATAAATTTATTCTTAAAGATATATACTTATTTTATAACAAAAATATATCTTCAAAGTTAGTGACTTAATAAAATTAAGGGCAGTGGGAACCTTGTATGTGTGTGCGTACACACACTCACAGTACACTCACTGCCCGAATAAATTGCAATGTGGCCCTCAAGCTCTTTTGAATTGGACAAGCCTGATATAGATAATATACCTGGACAGTATATCAATACACAACATGAATCGCTATTTGAATCTTACATTGTCAAACTAATGTTATTTTTCTGTAAGGTAAATACACCATGCATCACAGCGCATTTATTCAGTAAGGGTTTAGCAATATAATGTACTTAAATTTAACACAGAGGAAATAACTCACACTACCACTTGAAATGTACTTTGAGAGACTTCCATATATAGCCCTTAAATAAATCTGAGTTTCTTTGGAAGGCTCTGTGAAAAAATGATCGTTTTTCATATCGTATTTTATATAAAACATACTTCTGTGTTTATAGAGGGGGGGGGGGGGGAAGTTGTTTGTTGTATTTTATTTCATGCAGTCTGTAGGTGTTAAAATGTAACAACAAGAAATTTCGCTCATAAACATATAATGTATAATTTGAATACTTTTGTACCCATGAGCAAAATTTTCTGTTTCTAACTGCAGCAAAATGAAATTTGTCTATGTTCCAAGATTGCTGAATTAAGTCTAGTATTGCAAGAAGTATTAGCAAATCATAAAACATGTAAAATTTACATCTAGAAAGATAATGAATTAAGAATATACAACAAGTGTGTCATCTAGCTACAAAATCAGCCATCTCCAAAAAACAAAGTTTTTGGGGAAAGCTGATTTTTTGTCACACTTAGCCAAAATAAGATTGGAACTAAAACTCTAGTTTTATAGTCATTAAGGCAGTATATTTGAAAACTCGAAATAAGGTGGCAGGATCATGTGAAGACAGGGAATTATTTAAGTTTTATTTTGTATTTGTCCACCTATGCAACTTACTTTAGAGTTGGCCAGTTTTTCAACAAACCAGAACTTAATTTTTGCTAAATTTATTGTGAATATTACATCTTTAGGGTTGCAAATACACAAAATGTTTTGTGTCAATTAAATTTTATTGCAAATTAACTGATTTCTGTCATCTGATTTTTTTTAAAACTGATATCTATAACAAAAATAACTCCAGAAAATTATGAAAATGTATGACAAACGGTCCCAAATGCATTAATCACGAGTTATTCTTTAATATAGTGGAAATCATTTGATTTGTGAACAAACTTGTTTAAACATTTCACTAAAACCTGCTGAATCATTAAAGGCATATTATTAAATTACTAACATATTATGTTGGAATGATCATGATGATTAATTAATCATAATGTGCTAACTATAATGCTATTATGTTATTACAAAGTGATAGTACATTACCTTTGAACTTTGGCTTTGTTCCTTTCCTGTGTTGCAAGGTCACTTTTCCTTTTCTTTGATTGATTAAAAGATACTTCTTTTATAAACTTCTCCGTAGTCGAAGAAAACACAAAATTCAACTATTAGAAACTTTGTGTGCACCAAGAAAGAGCTGTCACTTGCAAGAGAAAGCATAACACTAACCTAATCAATAAGTGTGTTGCTGTAGTTCGATGAAGTAGAAGCACGATCTAGCAGATATGAAGATAACCGGTTTTGAAACTTGCTTTGCTAGCTTTAAGATTTGACTGATTTTGCAGCACATTGTGTTTTTCAAACTCAAGTAACACAGGGAATTGATTAGCTTTGGCATGTTTTCTTGTTTTCAGTTGTTAAAAACGTTTACTTAGAACTTAAAAAACTGGAAAAAGCACATTTTCCAATTTCAAGGAGTTGGTAGGTTTTGCAACTAGATGACACAAGCACTGTAGTCTTGGGACATAATGTAAATTATATTTGTATTTTTAGCATAGCTTTACTTTTTAAGATGTAAAATTAATCTGCAAATGCTTGCTGCCATGCTGTACTATTTTTGCTACTGGGCTTTTGAGTGTCCCTATACAAGAACTATTATTTGCCTAATTTCTACAAAATTTCCAAATAATATCCTTACATGATAAAGATTTAGAATATTGAATTTAGATTTTTGAATTGTTTTGATAATATTCACAAGACAAACCAACTGCAAGGAACTTAATTTTTGAAATTCAACTGACCTCAAAATGAGTAAATATATCGAAAATCCAATTTCAAAAAACAATACTTTCTCTACGATACACTGGTAAAAGAAAGTTTAAAAAAAAAAAAAAAAAAAATTCTAATTAAATTTTGTTTTGAGAGGAAAATACTTTCTAAGGACTATTAATGAAAAATATATATTTCTATTAATTTTTAAAAATGAAAGATAAACATTTTCTAAGATTCATGGTAGCTCGATACATTTGGTGATTTCAAGCCTAGAACTAAAATCACTAAATAAAAATGAAACTTAAAATAATAATATAGTAAAATTAAACAAAACTTAAAATGATTTTTTTTTTTTTTTTTTTTTTTTTTAAATCAACATTTATCCACAGGAAGTTTGACCAGTTCATAAATTTGTCTTTTCAGTTCACCTAATGCAGTTTTTAAGTTTACTGCTCTTAATTTATTATCAGTACTTTTATATATATTGGTCCCTCTTGCCATTTGCACACAAATTTTGAGTTTGAATTTTTCACCTGTTGCCCATTTGCAACTGAGTGAGTGTCTTTAGAGATCACAATTTTCTGAATGATTGAGACCTGCAAAACTAGTTTTTACCAATCACAAATGAAAGCAACTAAATCAAATACCGAATCGTCAAAAATCCCCACCGAAATTTACTTATTCTATCCCCTATAACCAAGGAACTTTTAATAAAATAAAAAATGCTGCCAATAAATTAAATTTAAATATACCAATTAAACCTAATCCAAATATTTTTCTAGTTATAATGTGTGATAAAGATTTAATTCCCCCCCCCCTCGAAACAGCCAGTGTTTATAAAATCCCCTTCCAATACCAAAATAGTGAAATAGGTTGCTGTATAGGTATAATAAAAATAAAAAACCATGTAAAAGAACATCGGAGCGATATAAAAAATGCCACTGCCCTTGCTAGAACTTACCAAGAAAACATCGATACAAAATTTAATGACGTCACCAAAATTGCTAATTATAACATGTTTACATGTTTTTTAAAGAAACTGTCAAAAGAATTCATAACTGTACCGCCATAAATGACCCCGAGTCCGCCGGAATCGATATACAGTGGCGTCACCTACTTGAAGGTAAAGATCAAGAAGAGGAGTTAGACAGTCACTATCTACTACAGCAAGATACATTGATGAAAAGGAGGGCCCTTCTGTAAAAAGCTTTTGCAAATGCAATGAAGCAAGCAAGTAAGGTGTTTACATATTAAGTTAAATTACACAAACGAAAGTTCAGGAATACTTATTAATTCTGAGCCAATAAGAAAATGACTGAGTTAGGACTGAATAATCACTTGAGCTCTCAGAAACAGCAACCAAAGGACAGGGATTCAGCACTGCTTCGGTTTCTGCCAAAAATGTAGAAAATTTTTCTTGTGAAAGGATTTGGGTGCCTATAACATGTCTCATGTAACATTTCACAAGTTTAACAGCTGCCTGCAAAGGGAGAAGCAGATGGAACATTCATTCTCCATTTAACACATTTATTTGTCAAATAATTACCATTTCTATTGCAGAAGCTTTTAAATAAGTTTTTACTCTTATGAAATTGGTCCCACAGCCACAATCACTAAAAATTTCAACTTTCATATTGTTGAATATTTCCTTGTTACTTACAGGGATGAGATTTTTCAGCTTTTTTGCACATTTAGCTTTACAGCTTTTTTTATTTTTTTCAGCTTTTTTTATGTTTCTAATGTGTATTTTTTTTTTTTTTTTTTTTTTTTTTAATGCATTGAAGATTAAAATAAATCTCTTGCTCTAATATAATAGATTTTTTCATCAGTGGCTCCAACTTGTATGGGCCTGTGGGGCACGAGTACACCCAATAATTTTTGCTCTTCCAGCTCGCTCAATTTTCATTATTCTCATTTATTACTTATTTATATTTTTGAAGCCTAAAAAGTGTTTTCTTTGAAAAAAGTTAGGAATACAAGCCATAAAAGTAACTTTGGCGGACCCAAATTTAAATGAATATAAATTAAAACTTCATATTTTACAAATAAATTATGATCAGAGTGTAAATTCTTTTAAATATGTATTAGGTTTTGAAATAAGAAATTTTTGGTGATAGCAACAGACATTTCACGGAAAATATATTGCACACCCTCCTTCACTCTGCAGTGAAACTAGACCAGATGAAGGTCCATCATAACTTTATACTTTAAATAGTGTTGAATTAATGTATCCTTATCCGGCTTCATCCCTCTCCAAGAAAAAAAAAAAAAAATCTGTAGTCACTCTACTCGACTTTCCGAACATAAAGTAATTACTTAGCGATTGGATAGAAAAAACTAGTATGTTGTGATCACCACATAACTTTCTTCTATATTTTCGTATAAAAATTCACTCAGTAAAAATAATTTATTAAAATTATTATTTAAAAAAGTTATCTTCCATGATAATGCAGAGAATTTCCATATTAGAGAAGTAGTATAACACTAAATATCCAAAAAAAGTCTATTTTATTCTCAATATTACAATTTTTTTTTTTTTTTTTTAAGAAAAAAAATCAATAACTTTATTTTAAATTATTGCGTATTGATGGTTCAACCATTTGTTTTAAAGGTATTGGCGAGCTCTTTTGAAAGATACCCATCATGAAAATTTACTCCCCTCGAGGGGAACTCTCCCCTCCCCCAGGGTGGAAGGAAAGGCTCCTACATACACAATTTTTTTTTTCCCCCAGTTGACTATCTCTATTACAAATAATTCTTTGAAATTTCATAATGATCATTAAAAAATAATTCTCTTTATGCACATTTATACAAAATTTTGTCCTTTACCACCATGTTAAAAATTTAGAAAAAGCTTGATGGCAATGCAAGCTTTTGGACAATTTTTACCAAAAGTTGATAGGCACTAATTTATGTCAATGTGTAACTAAATACCAATTTGTATGAAATTCTGTGCAGTGGTACCTGACATACAGTTGCCACAAAATTTTGTCACACACACACAGAGAGAGAGAGAGAAAGACAGGCAGATAGACATTTTCTAAAAATAGTTAAATCGTATTCTACAGCTCTCAAAATGTGTAAATCCATCAAAAACCAAAGGCCAAAATTTTTTACGAATCCAATACTTTCTTCTATTGAATATAGAAGAAAGTAATAAAGAAAGAGAACTTTTTTAAATAAACAAACAAGAAAATTATAATCGTGTTTCAGTATTTTTCTCTATATAGTATGTAGTTTATTTTATCATCATTGTACTTAAAGGAAATTTGAGCCCATAGATCATAAAGATAGTCATTCGTTCTGTTTCTGTAAAAATCCATAAATCCTAGATTAACCAAACTCAATACATTTCATGCAACATTGGCTTTTAACATGTATATAAACTTTCAGCTGAATCGGATAAAACACTATCGTCTAAGCCTCTATCACACTTTAAAAAAAATTTTAGCCCATAAACCTAATGACAAAAATTTTTTGTTGTGTATTTGTAAAAAACTACAAGTGCTATATTCTGTAAAATTTATAATGTTCGTGTGACTGGGATCTATAACATGTAAATTTTTAGTTCATTTGAATAAGGCGTTTAGACGCTGTCTCATTTTAAATAATTTAAAACCATAGGCCATAATGATAAAGAATTTTTTCTTGTGTCTCAGTACAAATCTATAAGTGCTAGAGTCCCCAAAATTTTACACTTCGTTCATTGGTGACCTATAACATATACATAAATTTTCAGCTCAGTTGGGTAAAGCATTTAGATAATATCGCACTTAAATCATTTCAGCCCATAATTAAGAAAAGATTCTGTAACTGGCATCTAGAATGTAAATTGTTGCTCTAGAAAAAATAGCTCCATGTCATCCTTATAAATTTTAGTTCCCTTTAAAAGCGCATTCTAGAAACCCCTATATGAATTCTAGAGAGTTTGTCTATCTTATTGAGGTTAAAACCTATTTCAAAATATCTCCAAATAAATGCAAACACAAGAGTTGAGTTTCCAAAACTATAATCTTGATTTATGACCCAATTCTAGATAATCAAGCGAAAATTTATCGCCATACAAAAGATTCTGAATATTGTTGACTAGAATATGTTGACTAGAAATTTTCTATCATTTTGTCTATTCAGTCTCATGCGCATAGTTCGGAAATCTATATCTTTTAGAAAATGACCATTTATTCATTCTAGATGAAGGTGGTATATTTTTTTTCTCAGTGTAGACATTAATGATAAAGAATTTTTTGTTGTGTGCTTGTAAAAATCTATAAGTGCTACATTCACCAAAATCTATACAGTTTGTGTGAAAGTGACCTATAACGTTTGTTATAAATTTTCAGTTTATTTGAATAAGGTGTTTAGACATTACCGCACTTTAAATAATTTGAGCCCTTAGACCATAATGAAGAATTTCTTGTTATGTCCGTGTAAAAAAAAAATATAATTGCTAGATTCACCAAAATCAATAAGGTTCATGCTACAATGATCTACAAACCTACAACACATGACACATGTACTAACTTCCAGCACATTGGAACAAAGCATTTAGACGCTATCGTGTTCACTCACACACATACACATTCATATATCACCATAAAAATAGCAAAACTGAACTCAGCACCTCAAAATGTAAAGCTACACCAAAATCTCAAATTGAAATTTTTGTCATGATTACAATACTTTCCTTACATAATATGTTCAAATAGTAAAAATCTTTATAGCATTGTTCCTTTTACACCAAAACATTTGAGCCCACCCGATCTTTTTCAAAAGTTGGTGCCACTGTTTGTCATCAAAATTCTAGCATTTCATTTCAATATCTTGCCTTTGCATACAGTTTCAGCTTTTTTGTATATTTGCTAATCTCATCCCTGTACTAAATAAGGTACATATTTCCACTTTTTCTCCAGGTACTATTATATAGACTTTTCACAAGTGGAAATCACTCATAAGTTTTACATTATGGCAAGAAGATAAGGAAAATCTATATACAGTAGAGATCCAGGAATCTGTCAACCTAAAATCTGCCGAAGTCCAAAATCCACACAGCTTGTCAGATACAAACAAACAATGAAATTCACTATTAATAAGTTACAAAACTGCAAATCAGAATTTTTGAAAAAGATCTTGAATACAGATTTTATGTTTGCTTTTTATGATTTCAAAAAAGAAAAAAAATAATAATATAAAAGACTGCAAGAGCCAAGTTGCTGCTAATGAAATTATTAACAGTATATTAAATTCATCAAAAGCAAATAATGATTATTGTGATATAATGATATTAATCAGGTAAATAATAACAAACTAATTCCCCGAAACATTACATAATATTCTTCATACCCAAAACCCGAAAACTATATTAAATTTAATGATGCATCTGAAAATCATGCTGATTGTAATAAGCTGATTGTAATCCAAATATTACAGTATGGTTTTTTTTCTAAACCATAGCAGCCAAAAAAGAGTAGAACTTACAAACTTATAAGCTTTGTAAACCTAAGAGTACTTTGAAAGAAGAGAAATTACACCGAGCTCCTTTCACATAACGATATGGTGGAACTCCACAACTGGCACAGGGAGACCCTGGCTGCACATTGCCTAACTAGAGAGTTAAAAATTCCAGAAATTTTGAGGCAGTGGAAAAAAAAGTTTTTTCCTGTTTTTTTTTTTTTTTTTTTTTTTTTTGTGGAAAAATTGGAAAAAATGTGAAAAATTGAATTTTTACAGATAAAAATAGGGTTTCTTAATAGTTATACTATCTTAGAACAGAAACATACAAAAAGCTTTTACTGTTAAAAAATGAGCGTTTCTGTTTCATAACTGCCAGTACCTTTCCTTGTACAAAACACCAAAAACTAGTTAAATCATCTTTTAACCATTAATTTTGCATAGGGTGTTTTTTTTTCCCATCAACTTGAACCTGATTTCTTCATACCCGAAACCCGAAAACTATATTAAATTTAATGATTCATCTGAAAATCATGTGCAAAACTTTTTAAAGTTATAAAATAAAATAAATTTTCATTCTCACAGAGTTAGTAAATCATATAAAAAATTTTAAATGGAGTTACTGATACACTAAGTTGTAAATTTAAAAATTTGAAAAACAGATTAATAATTTTTAACTATTTATGCGTGTTATGTACTTCAAGAGTACAAAAATATGCTTTAAGTTTTATATATATATATTATAGGAGAGAGTAGGAATGAATGGGACATTTTTCATGTTTTTACTGATAATGTTCACCAAATGTAATTCAGGATTTTATAACATTGCTCATAAGTACACTTCAGTAATCAGTTACATATAAACTTACTAATTTTAATAAAAAGTTATCATTTTTAATTAGTAATTATATAATATATATATATATATATATATATATATATATATGCATGTGCATTGTCCCATTCATTCCCACCTATGGGGATGGATGGGACAGGACTGGAATTAATAAAGAAATGGAAAGTAAATAAATTTTTTAAGTTAAATTGGTTTATGTGATTTTATTACACATTATGAATTTACTGAAATTAACATAAACTGATGTATTGACTCAAATTAACATCAAAAGGCAAAAGTCCTTTGGTTCAGACAGTTCCTAGTGCTCTAGGCTTTGGTAATTTAATCTAATAAGATCTAATCTAAAAATAAATAAATAAATAAGGCACTAGAAAGAGATAAATCATTATAATAGAGTGCAAATTATCCAGATAAATTTTTGTTTCCGACTGATTGGGAAAAATCAGCATTCTATTATGTATTACATTAATAATCACCAGGATTTATTTAATGAGCTTGATTGAAATTGTGATTTTAATCAAATTATTATTAGTTTATTTATTTAATTTTTTTATATATTGATTTAAGTTGCATTGAATATTCTAACTTATATTAATCATAATTATTATAAACAAAAATCAGAACAATTAATTTCAATCCATTTTTCTCTAAATCTATGCTACTTTTATAATTCCATGTTATAACCACTGAACTACAGGTTATAAAAATATTGGAAATCTATTTAAGATTTGTTTTAATATAATTCTTGTGTACAATTTTAAATTAGCACATAGTGGGGAATGTCCCATTCATCCCAACAGGAAATAGACTTAATGAACAATTGTCAATATTATTCTTGAATATCATAAACACAATAAAAGATTATGCCTTTCACCATGTAACAGTTATATTAACTTTAAACAAATAGTTAATGTCTTAACTACTACCTATGAATCAGTAAAAACTTACTTTGGCAGCTGAAAAACACACTTTAATTTTTTTTCTGCCCTTCTATGGATAGCACAATTCTGAAACTACACTTGATGAACTACACTTGACTACTATTCCTTACTATAAAAAAATTTCTGAATCTATTGCCAAAGCTTTACGCACTGTTAATATATCTGTATCCTATAAACCCCAATTTCTAATTTATAATTTCCTGTCTAATTTTAAACCTATTATCCCCCCTTTTCCCGTACAGGTGTTATTTATAATATCCCTTGCAAATCTTGCAGTTCAGTTTAATTGGTGAAACTGGCCGTTCCCTTCAAACCCAAATTCTCGAACACGAACATAAAAGAAATTTCAAAAACCACAATATACATTCTAAAATAGTGCAACATGCCATAGAAACCAACCATCTACCTGATTTTAGCAACACTAAAATAATCATATCTAACTGTTCAAATTACCATTCAAGAATTTTCTTTGAGGGCTGGCATACGAAGCAACAGTTTTCCCCGCTTAATAAGGCATGCGCAGTTCTCACTGAATACACTGTACTCTGTTAAAAAGGTTCTCTTGTTCTACTCAACGAATTACTTTTTGATGTTTTACTGATGAGGAGCCTGTAAAAGGCTCGAAACGTTTAAATTTATGTTTTGTGTATTTTAATGTTTTAAATTGTATATTTTTAGTATATATTGTCTCAGTTTTTGATGTGATTAAAGTTTAATATAATTATATATGAGAGTGATGATTTTTAAATATTTTAAATAATGTGAAGTGTTAAAAATTAAGAATAACTTTAAAAAAATATGACAATGTGCAAAAGTTCGGAGAATGTTTGAACCTTCCCCCTCTTTCCATATGGCTACAGTCTTGTATAGAACTGTTATCTGATTGCAAAATTTTTAAATTATTTTATTTTATAATAAACTATTTCATTGGTGATTTAATTTGATATAATTAAAAAAAAAATTGATATTTGTGAACTGTTTGATTGAATTATTTTGTATTAGTTTATATATATATATATTATTAATATTATTTATTTGTTTAGAGTTATCATAAAATGGAGCAAAAATCGTGGCATTGGTCCATTTGAAAAAGCAGTGATGGAAAAAACCCGTTTTATTGATTTGAGTTTTAAACTAGGTTATCCATATTTATATCTTCATCAAGGAGAATGTGAACATATAATTGTTTTTGCAGATTTGCGGTAAATATTTTAATTTTTACTTTTTCTATCTTACTTTAAAAATTTTAATTTAATATTTAAGAAAAATATGAATATTTAATTAAAAGAATTTATTGTATTCCTCCTTTATGTTTTTAACACAATTAAGATTTATTATCAAATGTATTTTGCATTTGTTGTAGTTTTAAATTCAACATTTCAGTTTGCAGTTTTAAGTTTAACTGTAATTTATTGTTATTAATAATAAAGTACTTTTTCTCTGCTTTCTATTTTTGTTGATTTCTAAATAAAAGCCTGTAACTCAATATATACATAATGAGCGATACAGGATGAACTTAAATTATTGCTCCTATTATTATTATTATTATTATTTTTATACATTGGATCAATGATACAGTTTATTTTGATATCTGAAATTACTATGCAGGTATATCAGTAGGAATGCTGTTGCTGTTTAGTCTAAAAACATGGTTTCTTTAAAAGAAAAGGCACAATGTATTGTGCGGCTGGCTGACAATGAATCTGTACAACAGAGTGTTATTGTTGTAATGCATTGAAGGCTACACAAATGTTTTCAACAGTTTCTATAGATATCTGGTCATTCAGCACTTTAACCTTTTTTGATTGTATCTGTTTTTAAAAATTTGCATTCAAAATTTTATCAACTTCACCTTTCTGATTTACCAGAGCAAATTGAAAACTCCCACTGTACCCTTTTTGGTTATTTCATCTCAGCCACTCATATGACACACTGCCCCTTTTCTTGTACAAAAACCATGTTTCCAGATCAAACAACAGCTGTGCCTCCTAGCATCAAGAACACTTTCACTGGTTTAACATATCTGCAAAAGTAAATTAAAATCAAGGCAATCTCTAGAATAAGAATGTTGTAAAATCATGGTAATCATTTATGTTCCTCCTATGTAATGATGTTCTGTGATATCTGTTATTTGACGTGATGTGAAGATAATAATAAATACTCGTTCTTTCATTCACAAACCAAAACTATATTAAACATACAATACACAGATGTAAATATGCGTGGAAAACATGAGGTGCGATAAATCATTGCGAATAAATAATAAACAATATAATGTGAAGTAACAATGCGAAAATAATGCGAAAGATAATAATGTGAAAGATAGCATGCAACATGGGTGTTTGTGTTCAGGGGCTACCCCTGATTTCAGAGTTTTTAACCTAATCCATCTGTATCTTATATTTTCTATAAAGTTATCTTTTGTTTTCTTTGATTGTTCATTTGTCATCCAGATGATATAGGAACAAATTATAAAAAGATTAAGGGCTTCTGATCTAAATTTGAGTATCATTAGTTGATAATCCTGGGGTTTTATTTATTTTAGGATGTAATTTTCAGGGTTTTTACCAGTGAGTCACAAACACCCTTGATGCAAGCTACCGTGCGGATGAAAAAGAATAAACTGTTCTTTTTCGTTTCTGTTTGAGTAGAGTTGAGATGTTCGTACCTGTTGAACAGAAAAAGTAAAGATGAGATGAAAACAGTTAAATAGAAAGTGTCATTGAGTGCTGAGTTTGATTATGTTAAGAATCGAATATGACTGGATGGTGGGAATCGAACAATATCTTTGATGTGATGTTGCTAAAAACTACATATTACAACTTGATTTAAAATGTTCAGATAAAATGTATCTAATTTACATGATTAGATACTATTTGGTGGAGATTTAATAAATAGAGAGACTATAATCATTTTACAAAAATTAATTTTAAGTTCTATGTTGCTATCACAATTTTTTAAGTTAATTATATTAGCTTCATTGCAATTTAAAATTTACATATTACATTCGAAAAATCATTTTTTATGGATACTTTTATAGTTCAATCATAGTTTAAAACTTTCTCTAACACAACTGTCTTTATTTAAATATTTTCAAACTTTTAATTTGACAAAAAATGTATAAATTATTTGGGCAGATTTTAATGCATTTTGACAAAAATATAATCTTTTTAAATCTTGATGTGTGTGCACATTTCTACTGATACTGATGTCCTCATCCCCCCCATCCCTCGAAGAAGTATCACTTATTTCAATGCACATTAAAATAAGATTCCTTGACATTAATTGAAAAAAAGGCTGGAAAAAATTTAATGTACTTACTGAAAACTGCATTAACAGAAACTGAAACTGATTGAGGGATACCTGTTTAAGTAAACAAATTCTCTATACAAATATATAAAGTTAGTGTCCAATTCTTTTAATGTGGAAAGGTTGAATTTCTTTCTATGAGTCCTTTTATCTTAGTAAATAATTGGATTTCATTATTGTTGCTGTTTTAAATACAGTGCTATCTGTAGAAGCAGGAGAAGAAAAATTCCCTCTCTTATAAAATATCAATGATTAAAATATAGTTATAAAAATAAGACATCTCATGCTTTCCTTTCCCCTCATAAATATTATTAGTATTTTGAGTATTGTTGTTTGTTGTCTCAATCCTTATAATATCAGTGTATATCAAAAATTTTAATTGCAGAGGTGGAAAATCTGCTACAATTTCAAAGACTTGCTATAATCTGCTACAAAAACATCAAAATTCAACAGTCTGTGCCAAAAATGAAATTTCATTATCAAAAATAATTTTTTTTTTTTTAAGAGATTTTATGAATACGTCGAGAATGGCAATTTTCTTTGGGTAACAAAACAAGAAAGGAAATCAGAAATTTATGCTAGCTGCTAATTGGTTAGACAAATTTCCTAAGATGTTATAGTATGGGGCAATCTTTTTTTTTTAACATCTGTTTTTGTTTTGACATGTGGAGGTGATTAACATATCTGAGTCATTTCTTGCTAAAAGAATCTTTTAATAATAATCATAATAAAATTACCCTATGATTGTCAATGATATCAAAAGGTATGTATATTTATTTATTTATTTATTAAAAAAAAAAAAAAAAAAAAAAAGTATATAGTACGAAACTGAAAATTCAGAATCGTTGCGTGAAATTTTAGTCAAAACAAATATCCCTCATGGAATAACTTGAAGTTTATATGCCAGCTATGATAGGTAAAATTGTGTCCGAAAGAAAGAAATGTTTGAATAATATTAATGATAATAAAAAATCTATTTGCATGGAAAAATTTTTAGTATACATTACAATATAAGAAAATCTGGCAAAGTAAATATTTAGAACTTAGCTTTAAACGTAAAAAGTTTATCTTTGATTTTATTCAGCGATTAAAAGATCATTTTTCAAGACCATTTTGATGCAGTTAAGTTATACATTTTATCCTGTTAACAAAATTAGGACTTTCTTCTTTATTTTTTTTTCCTTCTCTAATCTTATCTTAATTGAGTTAGAGCTTTCAGATTCCCTCTTTAAGTATCACTATGTTACAAAATATATCCTACAAATGTTGAATTAAATAAACAATTTTCAGTTTCCTTCGTCCAGTTCACTAAACAAACTGTTGTGCTCTTTGACCTTGAAACCTGTGACGCATCAGGAGCACCCGCTCTTTTGTGGAAGCGAAGTCAAATATTTCCGCCAAAACACGAACAGTTTTAAGTTTTAATTACTACATTACTGAAAGTAAAGATAAAAATTAGGACAGTAATATTTTGATATTCCTATTTGTAAGTGTTATTTTCTTAAATAGGATTTTTGAAGAATTATTATTATCTTAATTTTTTTTCTTCCCCTTTTTCTATTTTTAGGCTTTTTAATAAAGATGATGTGAATAACAGGAATGCTTATCCAAGGTACACACAAATAAAAACATCAAAACGTATCCAATGCATGGTTTGTCGGGAATTTACAGCTATGTAAGTTTTATTCAAGAAAATTTAATATTATGTTAATAATATTCTCAGCTTTAAACACTTTAACAAAATACGTTGTAAGTAGCTCTGTCTGTATTTTAACTTTAAAAATGTTCTTGGGCTATTGACAAAGGGAAGACTGAATATGGGAAATGAAATTTTGTTTAATAATTAATAAATTCATTACATGGTGTTCAGCAACCTGAAAAACAGATGATTTTATGTTTCTTAAAATAGCTGGGCATTATCAGGAAATGGTGGAATTAGACACAAATTAAAAATTTAAAAAACTCGCTTTATTTTAAAATATACTAAAAACTCTAGTTCAGTAGAAGGATGTAAATAGTACACTTTCTTTCCCTAATTGATCGGACACTTTCGATTTCAGACTATTTGTTAAGTATCTCAAAAAGTACTGGATGAATCATCGTGAAACTTCAGGAGTGCAAAAAGAAACATGTCATGCTGCATAGATTTCGGCATAAATTTTGCTCCAGAAGCAAAAGGGAGAGCAGTAAAACATTAAAAGTAAAAATGTTTGAGAATCATCCAGTAAAAAGGATTACTTGAAATGCATTCTGGCTGTAGCATGTGATTGTGAGGCTTCTTCTAATTATTTATAGAAATTTGTATGAGTCTACCACATATATTCATAGAGATATAATAGTTTATTTAAAAAATTTCCAAAAATAAATAAATGCTGTTTTCTAAATTATAATGTGAAGTGTATTGAAATTGAATCCAGTGCACTGTATTAAACCCATTGCAAAACTAAGCATGCACAAGCATTGAAAAATATACATTTGTATAATTTAATAGCCAAAAGTATTGAGCTACATACATGATAATCTCAAACAAATATTGCATAAATTCAAGAAAATGTCAGTAATAGAATGAACTGAATTTCAGTTCCTCTTAAAGAAAAGCTAACTATGATGGATTTTACTCTGAGATCAATGAAGAAATATATACACTAAAGCACCGTTTATACATTTTTCAACAGACTGTTCCTAAAAAAGATATAACTTGGGGCTTGGGGGGAAAAAACATGCAACCAAAAATTTATCTTGTCATACTGATACATAATAAACAGTTAAATAATAATAAAGATCTAATACATTTCCATGATTTCCTTTTATCTGTTCCATTAAGACAGTTTTTAAATGATATTTAAAATAATTTAACTAGTCATCAATAGTTAAGAATAATTAAAATTTATACACATTCAGTGTTGATATAGGAATATTAAATTTTTTTGTTAATTTAAATCTGTTTAATGTTTCATTTTCCTCAACTTCCCTTATGATTTCAATTGTATTTTTTAAAGACAATGCCTGTCATTTTTCCAATTGAAGATAATACTTTCACAAATAGTGAAAGTGAAAGAAAACATTGTTTCTTCAAAAGTAAGTTGTCAAGTGAACATGATAAAGAAATAGAAAATATTCAAGTATCCTATTCAAATGTATAAATCTAAATGCATAATAAATCTAGAAGTTTATAAAAGGCATGTAAAGCTTTAAGGGATTCCTTTAATTTAAATACTGTTCTTGAATAGCAATTAAAGGACAGAGTAAGAGGTCAAAGGAAGCAGTAACTTTAGTTTCTGTCAAAGAAATCCCAGGTATACCTATCAATCGACCCTGTCCCCGTCTCCTAGTTTTTGCATTCCCCTAAAATTCCCTAGGCTGTTGTACTCTATATTGGTAGTTCTAAGAAAAAGTAATTGGAAAAGATGGGGGGGGAGGGGGGGGTTACAGAGAGAAAAAAAAAAGCTTCTCTGAAATCAATTTTAAACTTTGAATTCTTCAAGAAAAAAAAAATTGTGAATGAAATTAAGAATTTACTTGTGTTTGTATAAACGAAAGATTTTAACTTTAGAATATAATGGGATGATTTGGGACTGAAGTTAAAAAATGTATAAATGAGAAGCATATGAAAGATGTACCATTGTATTCAATTTATTGAGAATTATTTAAAACAAAATTTAAGACAGTTTAAACCTAATGTATTAAACAAAACAATGATTTTGCTCGAGTTAAAAACACAATCAGTCCTACATTCATTCATTCATAAAAAGATAATTTGAGAATTGATTACTCTCTATTATTAACCAAATATCAAACATAATTTTTTTTTAATCATACTATAAGTTACTTTCGAGAAAAGTAGTATATTACATCTGCAAAGAAGACTGTTTTTCATATCACTTGTAGTTGCTCAAAAATTTAGATTCCCCATAGTACTGTCTTATCTAAAAGGATAGTTCTATATCTACAAGGTAACTATTATCCAACTGACAGAGTATAAAATAGTAAACATTTAACATGTTATTTTCTTGCATTACTGTTCACAAAGAAACTTCACTTAGAAACATAAGGAAAAGCATGGATTGGTTTAGAAAGTAACATCGTCTTAGTACTACCCAACATCATGTATAATTCATATGGTTTAAATGAATTGGCTTTGGTGTAAATAGATAATATTATGTTGGTAAAGCCCTTTAAATTCAACACACAAAATATTCCTGTCACCAAAGGAAAACTACAAGAGACCAACCAATATTCCCTATTTAGGAATGATTGTGTTCAAGGTCTACCCTGATTTCAGAGGTTTTAATCTGATCCATTTATATTTTCATATTTCTTACAAAGTTATCTTTTGTTTTTATTGGTATTGACATGTAAGATGTCAATCTACAGAGTAATTGCAGTGAAGCTATTTAAATTTAACTGAAAAAGCAAATTATTTATAATGTACCTGATAAAACAAATTGATGGAAAATAATTGGACAAAAATAATGGAAACACTTTCATTTTTTTACATTTTGTTGGATATCTCAAGAAATTCGTAATGTGTTGTTCTTGAATTTTGGGAATAAGGAAAGCATGTCTTTCCAGCAAAGATTTTGTCACGAATGCCTTTAGGGAGCAAACAACAAATCCAATAAAATAAAAAATATTTGTGATTACCCGATATCTGGAATCCATTCATCTGCAAATTTTAGATGTGGTTATAAATGTTATATTTTATACATGTGTAAAGTTTTGTGAGGCTAGCTTGAATAAAGTGCAAAAATTTTTCGGAAGTTTTTACTTTGATTTTCATGAAACATGACAATATACCTTTAAATCATTATACTGTAGTTTAAAACAAATACATTTAATATTCAAAAAGATATTCACAGTTATAGTAAATAATTTATTACTGTGCATGTGCAGACTGTAGCAAAATAAACTTTGATATAGTATAATACTCAACTGTATAGAATACTCAACTGTTTATGGTAGCCAAAAGTAAATATTTTGAGTTAAACATTTTTTTTTTTTTTTCATCATTCAAGAATTATGATCTGGAAGAGGCTATTTAGCACAATAAAGAGCTAAGGCCATCTATTATTACATTTAATCTCATTAAAAAAAATTTTAAAGGGCTTTGTTATTTTATTTATTTATTATGTATTTTTAACATTTGCTGTCAGAGGTCCACACGGGGTACAATGGACCACTAAGAACTGGGGTGCAATGGACCCTGGTCCATTTACCCCAGTTCTGTCATAATAAACTGATTTACAAAATTTACGTTTTTGAAAAATTCTTTCTAAATGTGCCATATGCTCCTCTTCATTTTCAGAAAATATAATGATATCATCAAAATAATTACAAACAAAATCAATTTTGTATTTTTGTAAAATTCTCCTTATGGTATGATTAAATATGGCAGGTGCATTTTTTAAGCCAAAGGGTAATACAAGCCATTCATATAAGCCCAAAGTAGTTGCAAAAGCTAATTTCTCTGTGTCTTGCGGGTGGATAGGAATATGCCAATATCCATTAGCCCCAAAACTTTTTTCATTTAAGTATTTCATACTAAATAATCAAGGAAATTATGTTGCGATGGAATGAAGCTCAATGCTTCATCTCTCCTCATTCAACTATGGGAAAAAATTGCCGAATTACAGTAATTTGATTCTTCAAAAAGTTTTCATTTCTTAAAGAGTGATAAACAAAGTGTGAATATGTCACACTAAATAATCAACGGGATCGCGATGGATATTATTTCTGTGTGTGTTGATCATCAGCAAGAAAACTGTATTTCTCAACACCAAATTCTTGTCGTTAACGATCAAGCAACTGCAATTACCAGCTAGCTAATCATCGTTAAACAATCGCCGTTAAGAGAGCATACTTCTACTTTTGCAAAGCGGAGCCTCCTTTCACCCAAGTTACAATAACACAGTGACTCAAAAAAGAGAGATATTCCTCTTTTGGACTTACACCGCTTTTTCCCAAGTTCTTTTTTGTCTGCTTCATCTGGTGCTGTGAAGTGAGAATTGCCAGATGCCTCTTATCACTTCTCAATAACTTTGCCCCTAAATTTTAAAGTGTTTACTCACAGGAAGATCAACATGCTTATTAAAAACATTTTCAAAGATGGAACAAGTGTTGTAATTAGGCAAAGAGCGATTAACAGTTAGATATTTTTTTATTTTTATTCAGGCAATACGAAATAAATTTATTTTGTGAAGGATTTTTTTTTTTTTTTTTTTTTTTTTTGTCACAAGTAATTTACGAATAATTTTTAGTTTATTTATTTTTCCAATACGTCACATATATATATACAGTGAAACCTCTCTAAGTTGGACACCTACGGTTCCAAGAAAAAGTGTCCAACTTATAGGGGTTAGATATAATGTTAATGGATACATTCCGTTCCGCGAAAAAGCGTCCAACTTAGAGGGGTGTCCAACTTGAGAGGTTTCACTGTATATATATATATATATATATATATATATATATATATATATATATAATATATTCAAGTTCTTTGAAAATTTATTTATATAGCGATCAGCAAAGTAACAGCAAGAAAAGCCTCCTTGTATAATTTAATATAAATATCATTCAGATTTTTAGATATATGCTTTTAAGTTAAATGCAACAAAATTAGTATATAAAATAAAATTTATGAGTTTGAGAAATCGGAAATTTATGTGCTTAAATTATTAAAAACATCGGCTTGAGGAGTAGTAATCTTTTCTTAGTGTTTCAGAGCATGCTAAGATTCAAATATCATGCTACACCACTGATTTTCACATATTTCTTGATTAATCGTCAAATAAATATAAGAACTTATTCTTTTATACAATTTTTTAGTGTATGATGTTTTTTTAACAAATAAAAATTTCACAAATAAGTTTTTTATTCATGTAATACATCTTTTCAGTAACGCATAAAAAACAGACTATTTTTATGTTTTCCTGACTTTGTTGATAAGCAGTTATGTGTTTCATATTTATTATCATTCCTAACACAAATGAATTTTTAAAATCGATAGCACCATATTTCTTTCCTTTTTTAATCTCATTTTATTTTTTTAAAGAATTTCTAATTGCCATAACTATTAAAAAAAAAAGTACTTTTTAAGGACCTTTAAAAAACATATATAAAAAGTAAGGAGTTTTTAAGGGCTTTCAAAAATGTATAAAATGTAAGGAGTTTTTAAGGACTTTATTGATTTTTAAGGACTGTTTAAGCACCTGTACG
The DNA here is from genome assembly GCA_963930645.1 of Salticus scenicus. Lineage (NCBI taxonomy): Eukaryota > Metazoa > Arthropoda > Arachnida > Araneae > Salticidae > Salticus > Salticus scenicus. The sequence goes on along the minus strand of OZ005653.1, from coordinate 61,764,304 downwards.
CACCATGTAAATAAAAAAAAAAGATTGGGGGTTTTGAGTCTAAATAATTTGAGCATTAGTTGATATGAGTTTTTACCTTTGAGTCTTATCTATGCTTATTAACTAATATCGTACGAAATCTTCCATCCAAACTAAGGAGTTTTCAGGTTGTTCAAACACTCACATCATCACATTTTTAGTCATTTCTTGATGACATACTTTCTAAATATTATCACTTTTCAAAATCAAGGATAAAATTCAGTTTTTCAGAATCTCACTGCACAAAACTCGACTGTAGACCAGTCAACTGCTTCTCTTGGCATTCAAGCTGTAAATGCCTAAAAACCCTGCTAAAACAAAACTCCTTGTCTCCCCAACAAAAAACTTTTCACCCAATCAACTAACACCATGAACTTGTCAAGATTGGACATCACTTTCAGCACTGACCCTCCCTTCAAGATCAAAAATATGCATGTGTACACACTGTCAAAAAAATAAATACTTATAGTAGAAATTCAAAAGCCATGTTTTAAAATACTTACTTTACTGGTGAAGATTTTATTTCAAGTATGTAAATTTATTGGAATATTTCATTCTATATGAGGTGACACACAAAATCTCAGTAAAATAAAAATTTATTATTAATTTAATGGAATACTTTTTGCAAAAGAAAAATGAAAAATATTCATATTTAAAAAAGTAGCAATTTTTAAAACAAGCTTTGTGTACATCAATAAAATTCGAATAACAGATGTTTATATGTTGAAGCAAAATTTCCTTTGCTTATTAATATATAAATTATATACAATGTTGTATCCTTCAGATAATATGTGCAACAGGCAACCACTAAACATCAGAATTGTACGAAGTATTACTTACTTGGGACACTCACAAACTCTGACATGCCAATTGTAACCAAACTTTACGGGTAGTTAAAGGGTATGAAGATGCACACTACTACCAATTTATACTGGCAAACGTTACTTCAGTACAGAGATATTGGTGTTTGAAGTTAGAACTATTTTTTTCCCATTATTGTGATATCATTCACTAGATTTATTTGACTTTTCTATTTCTTTTCCCTCACCAAAGATGTGCTGTTTATTTATTTAAATTGTATTTTTTAATCGTTGGCACGTACATATTTTTCTTGCTCTAGAATTTGTTTTATTTAAAAGATTTGAAAAATAACATTGTGTTTTTAGATAAGAGAGATTTCAATTAGAATTTTTAATAGTTTATTTAATTCCTATTTTATTACATAACATGATATAGCAATTAGTAACACAGAAAATAGCTAATACTGTATTGATAGAATGATTGTGATTACATTGCTGGTATCAAAATTGTCTGCTTTCTCTATCTCAATACTTTTATTAATGAATTTATACAGCAAAATATAGAAGAAAGTTTTGTAGTGACCACAACATACTAGTTTCTAATAGCCATGTCGTGAAGGAATATTTTCAGGTCTATTTTGGTAGAATTTTACAAACACTTACGTCTACATTTTCTTGCAAGCAATCTGAAATATAATTTTAATAAATAAATCAAAAGTGTGTGTTTGGTGGGGGAAAAAAGGAAAAGTGAAATAGAGAAATATATTGGATGACATCACAATATTGGAAAAAAACTTCAAACACAAATATCTTTGTCCCCTTTAACTACCTGTAAAGTTTGGTTACATACGATCAGTGTGTCACAGTTCGTGAGTGTCCCTAGTTAAAAGAACACAACTCAGAAACATGAAACACACATGCAGAAATAAACAGATAGAAATTTAACATCAGGTAAATGTATCAAAACAAGGGAATTAAGGAACAAGTATGAGGCATTTCTTAAGTTTTATAATAAAAAGCCTACATCTATTCACTCTGTGGTCCATTCGACTGTGCACCCAGTCATCTTCAGGGAACTGTCGTGATCTGCCTTTTTCTTTTATTTTCTTTGAGCATAGCCATCTGTTGACCATTATTCAATAATGGCCAACGAGCAGAGCTGCAATGACTGACAGGCCAATGAGCATTTAGACGACAGATGGCATGCTATGCTCGAAGAAAATAAAAGGAAGAAGAGGCAGAGGTCGAATGGACCACGGACTGAATAGAAGTAGGATTTTTATTATAAAACTTAAGTAAATTTTTGCTTCAGTTTAATATATAAATATGAGGCATTTCATTAATGTAACTTTTTAATAGATATGTTTTTAGTAATGCTTTGAGCAGGAGTTAAGGAGTGGTAACTTCCTATTGAATGACATAGAAAGGAAGTGGTCTTTATAGAACATATTAATTTTAAATTGAGCAGGGCAAAAAACTGTAGATTAACCTATTTTTTAAGAATCTGTAACTTTTGTCCTGCTCACTTCTAAATTTTGTAGCAGAAAACAGACTGCTTCTGTATTCTCTCCTTTTAGTATTCTAGCTCAGTGTAATAATGTGGGCAAGTATTTATTCTAATTATAATTTTATTCTGTTTCAGGTGGGTTGTTTATGACAATAAACGTCTTCCAGAAACTCCATACTTTTTTTGTAAAGATTGCTTTCTCAAGTTTAATTATGATAAAGATGGTAACAAAATTGGTGAATTCAAGGCTTACTATTTCCCAGATCGTTCAAAACTATTTTGATGCATAATTTTAACCTGTTTTTCATGTAATACTAAAATAATGGTATGAGTGAAAGATAAGAAAAAAAATCTGACCACAATGTATAAAATGAGATTAAAGTTTTGTTTTTATTTAGCATGTTTTGATTGTCATTATTTGTTATAAACTGCAATTACCCCTCTATCTTTAATCACGATTACTATATATATGAATATACAGGGTGTTTATAAAGTCCCGGACCAATTTTGATGTTTAATAACTCATAAAATAATGAAGATATAAACAAACTTATGGCATTTATTGATGGAATAACTCATATTTTCTTTTCAGGTTTAAATATCTTTACTTTTGTAAATATCATCTGCGCGTGTGGTTAATTTCAGATAATTTCATTTTCCAGTCTAAATATCTGTACTTTTCTAAATATCGTCTGCTTATTAATTGCATTTTTCTCTCTTTTGTTTTTGGCTGAAAACCCCCATGAATACCGTGGGGCACAAAGGGATTCCCCAAAGGTTAATGTGTGCTGTGGACTAATGCACGACCGAGTCATTGGGCCTTTCTTTTTTACAGAAAAGACGGTCTCATCAGTCGTATAATTAGACATGTTGGAAATCTTCGTATTTCCACAACTAGAAGAGCTTCAGCCACATGTCTTTTTGCAACAAGATAGTGCACCACCTCATTAGGGTACCATCGTTCGTAGTTCTTTGAATGACCATTTTCCAGGAAATGGATTGGGCGAGGAGGTCCAATTCCTTGGCCACCCAGATCACCTGATATAACGCCGCTGGACTTTTTCCTTTGGGGATTTGCAAAGGACAATCCCCACTAGCACATAACATTGTTTCGACGTTTTTATAACTAATTTTTCACTGTTCAGACTTATTTTCAACGCTATAACAACGTTATGTGCTACCTGGTATGTTTACAGGAGGAGAGTGTCAAACATTGATGACCTAAAAGCCAGAATTACAACTGCAATAGCCTCTGTGGATGCCGACATGCTTGCCACTACCTGGCGTGAAATTGACTATCGACTTGATACAATTTTTTTTATTATTATTATTATTATTAAAATCACACAATCAACTGTGGAAGAAAATCATATTTATTGAAATTTTATTTTTCCGACTGAGTGAAAATAATGCCTGGACCGGGACTCGAACCCCGGATCTTTGACTTACAAGGTCAAGGCTCTACCAATTGAGCTATCCAGACCGACACCCCGGTCAGCATTACTCACTCACACAACCTTTAGGCAGAAACATCTCTGGTCTATCATGTACATAGGTTAGCAGAAAATAAGCCGCAGGAAATGGAAAACAGAAATGGAAAAAGTTAAAAATGCTTAATAATAAAAACAAAAATGTAATTTCCAATTACAGTCTTTAATCTATCTGGACATTTTTTTTTCCCTTGTAAATCTTAATGCTAATCATACTATATTCTATACAAACATTTTTTTATGCAATAAACGTTTTCTATAAATATCAATTTCATCATGGTTTGTGCACAATAAAGGTATTAAAGTATGGTTTATAGAATTAGAAAACCTTTCATAGAATGTAATACTTTAGAATTCTTTCAGGTGTCCATGTACACTAACCATTGGTGATATTTACTCTAATTTTCAATGGGGAATATCCTATAGTGAATTTGAATAAACATATATATGTTTCAAGGAATTTCATCAATATTTACAGGATTTAGAGCACCAACAGACATTAACTTAAGTCAAACATTTTTCTTCTTTTTTGAAAAGTGTTAATTAAACATTGTGCAGCCAAAAATATTTTATTCTATAATCAGGGTTCCCAGTGGCCACTAAAAAGCAACTATTTGCTACTAAAATCACCCCCAGGCTACTATGGCAACTATTTTTGTGTAAAAGTGGCTTTAAAAAAGCTACTATTTTCTGGTTAGTCAGCACTATTTTCAGGAAAATGGAGACTATTTTAAACAAAAAATTGTTTTCTGCTATTTTTTCTGTGCCTTCACTGCATTTTTACTTCCATTAACACATTACTGTAGGTAATGGGAATATTTATTATATTGGGTCAAAAAATTAAATTTCAAGTTAATCTGATTTACATTTTTTCAGGTCTCATGTGCCCAAACAAGTGGTTTTCGGCAATTGGTGTGTAGGGGGGAGGATTGAGAGAGACATTCTGACTACTATATATCCAAAACTATATAAAACGAGGAAACTTCAGACTTGAGGCAGGTCTGGTGTACATATGATTTTTCCAACTTTTGTTGAAAATTGAAAAACCGGAAGTGTAACATTAGAAACCGAAAGTGGGATTGAACAACTATATATAAACACCCTATTAGATGTCCTTTCATATGTATAAGTTGGTTAGTTCAGAAAAACTGATAGGTTTTCTGTATAAGTAGCTGTAGGTCAATTTGAGTTTCTTGCAAAGCGGCTGTATGAATATTTTACAAACTCGCCATATTAACTCCCTTTTAGATATCCTTTCATATATAATTGTTGTTTTCCAGTCAACAATTGAATTTGCCATGTTTTGGTGAAAGTATCTCAAAAATGGCTCTGATGATTTTCTAGAAAATTGTTATATAAATCTTTTTATTTTCCATCGTTATTGCAGGAAAAATAACAATCATCCTGATTAAGTAGGTCAGTTTTAGATCTCGAAAATTGGTGTCTTCCAAAAAAAAAAAAAAAAACTCTCTACCGATTTATTTTGTATTTTTAAATCTCACTACAAAACTCTATTTTATATGCCTTTACACATGTATCAGTTTTCTTTTACAAAAAAGGTATCTAATTTCTTAGGTCAATTTTATATTTTCTGACCACATTGTCTCCAAAAACTGCTTAAATATTATATTTATATTGAATTTTTTTAATCAAAAACTACTATTTTTGGATCAGAGTGGCTACTATTTCAGACTCAGTGGCTACTATTTTGGCCACTATTTCATACATTAAAGGCAACTAAAGTAACTATTTTTGAGTGTCTTTCATGCTGGGAACCCTGTATAATACATATTTTGATGGGGGGATATTTCGTGTGTGTGGGGGGGGGAGGGGGGGGGGTTCCAATAGGGAGGGAAAAAAAGATTTTATTATTTAATAAATGATTTGTATAATTTTGAAGGAGAAAAAAGGTAGATTGTTTTCTCAGATAGGGGGAGGAGACTTTTTTCTCCTTTAAAATTTTACAAATCATTTAAGTAACATTGTATTTAATAATAATCTTTTTTTTTTCCCTAATGGGAAAACGATTTTTTTTATTTAATACATGTTACTTAAATGAAATTATAAAGATGAAAAAATTAAAGTTACATGTTTTAAAGTTTTTTTTTTTTTTTTTTTTTTTTTGTATTTTTTGAGTAAATTGGAGTGTAAAGGTTGAAAATATATATATATTTTTTTTAACCAACTAGGTGAAAAATACCAGAGCCGGGAATCGAACCCGGGCACCTCCGCTTAACGCACGGATGCTCTACCACTGAGCTACCCTGGCTGACAACCAGCTAGGCATTTCTCACATAATATTCGTTGGCCAAGTCACCGAGTCTGCAAACGCAGCTGTATCAAGTGACAATAATCACAGCACAACTCCATAGACCACGAAATTTCAATTTAGAAATATTTATACATGAATTCAACAACCGTGAATATTCATTTTTTAAGTAAATTGGAGTGTAAAGGTTGATATTTTTTTTTATTTACCAACTATGTGAAAAATACCAGAGCCGGGAATCAAACCCGGGCACCTCCGCTTAACGCACGGATGCTCTACCACTGAGCTACCCTGGCTGACAACCAGCTTGGCATTTCTCACGTAATATTCCTTGGCCAGGTCACAGAGTTTGCAAATGTGAGAAATGCCTAGCTGGTTGTGAGCCAGGGTAGCTCAGTGGTAGAGCATCCGTGCGTTAAGCAGAGGTGCCCGGGTTCGATTCCCGGCTCTGGTATTTTTCACATAGTTGGTAAATTTAAAAAAAATATATATCAACCTTTACACTCCAATTTACTTAAAAAATGAGTATTCACGGTTGATGAATTCATGTATAAATATTTCTAAATTGAAATTTCGTGGTCTATGGAGTTGTGCTGCGATTAATATTGTCACTTGATACAGCTGCGTTTGCAGACTCGGTGACTTGGCCAACGAATATTATGGGAGAAATGCCTAGCTGGTTGTCAGCCAGGGTAGCTCAGTGGTAGAGCATCCGTGCGTTAAGTGGAGGTGCCCGGGTTCGATTCCCGGCTCTGGTATTTTTCACATAGTTGGTAATTAAAAAAAAAAATATCAACCTTTTACATTCTAATTTACTTAAAAAATGAATATTCACGGTTGATGAATTCATGTATAAATATTTCTAAATTGAAATTTCGTGGTCTATGGAGTTGTGCTGCGATTAATATTGTCACTTGATACAGCTGCGTTTGCAGACTCGTTGACTTGGTCAACAAATATTATGTGAGAAATGCCTAGCTGGTTGTCAGCCAGGGTAGCTCAGTGGTAGAGCATCCGTGCGTTAAGCGGAGGTGCCCGGGTTCAATTCCCGGCTCTGGTATTTTTCACATAGTTGGTAAATTAAAAAAAAATCAACCTTTACACTCCAATTTACTTAAAAAATGAATATTCACGGTTGATGAATTCATGTATAAATATTTCTAAATTGAAATTTCGTGGTCTATGGAGTTGTGCTGTGATTAATATTGTCACTTAATACAGCTGTGTTTGCAGACTCGGTGACTTGGCCAACGAATATTATGTAAGAAATACCTAGCTGGTTGTCAGCCAGGGTAGCTCAGTGATAGAGCATTCGTGCGTTAAGCGGAGGTGCCCGGGTTCGTTTCCCGGCTCTGGTATTTTTCACATAGTTGGTAAAAAAAAAAAATCAACCTTTACACTCCAATTTACTTAAACAATGAATATTCACGGTTGATGAATTCATGTATAAACATTTCTAAATTGAAATTTTGTGGTCTATGGAGTTGTGTTGCGATTAATATTGTCACTTGATACAGCTGCGTTTGCAGACTTGGTGACTTGGCCAAGGAATATTATTTGAGAAATGCCTAGCTGGTTGTCTGCCAGGGTAGCTCAGTGGTAGAGCATCCGTGCGTTAAGCAGAGGTGCCGGGGTTCGATTCCCGGCTCTGGTATTTTTCACATAGTTGGTAAATGAAAAAATATATATATCGGCCTTTACACTTCAATTTACTTAAAAAATGAATATTCACGGTTGATGAATTCATGTATAAATATTTCTAAAGTTTTTATTTTTTTATATTTCTTGATTACTAAACATTTAGTTTTTATCACTAATTTCCTCTAATTTCATAAGAAGAAATTTCATTGTCAAAGAAAATTGTATGTTACAGCAATCATAGGAAAAAATCTATAATATTAAAACACAAAACATTTTCTGTAAGACCAAAATCGTACGATCTGGGCATGCACGAAAAAATTTTGAACCAATTCGGAACAGGAATATTCCTTTCTCTTTATGCAGCGCAATACGAATACCGATGATAAAGATCAAGCAGACGACATGAATATTTCCTATATCTATTCTATGGCAGATGCCTAATTAAAGCTCAATCATAAAAATAATTCACACGATCAATTCATTGATTCATACTTTCCTAGGAAGTATATTAAAAACAAAACAATTCGCGAATATTTATCGGTTACATGATCGGTGTACATTTTCGCCGAAAATTTCTTTATACAAGATGTGGTGCCATCTGCCGTCATTTAAAAATAATATTATTCTTAAAAGATAAAAAGAAAAAATCTTTTAAAATTAATAAATTGTCTTTAAAAGTTAACTTTTATCAGTTGAAAAATTTGTTTAGAAAAGATGGAGATAGATATTTAAAATCAAAGATTTATTTTTTACTCTATTATAATCTCTATCTCTGATACTTCATTTCATTTCGATACCATATTACAGTAGAAATAATTTAAAAAGAATAACATTAAAATATTGATATTTTATATGAGTAAAAATTTGCATAGTATAATTTATTATTAAACATTTAATGAGCAAATTAATTTACTAAAGTATTAAATTCATTCTTATTTATTTATTTTTAACAGTATGCTTTTGTTGAAATATACTATTTTAATAGAATAAAGTGTTATAATACTATTCCAGTAAAAACAAATTTTAACTTTATTCTGATTTGCAGTTTATTTTTAGAATACAATGAATTAATATTTTGGATTATATCCAAGTGGTTTTACAAATTTGGGAAGGAAAAATCAGAATCAAAACTATTATTTTATACTTAAAATGCACTTATTGTCTTGGCAAATTAGAATTAATGATATATTTTACAAGTGAATGAAATCTTTGTCTTTTATTAAAAAACTGGGACCTGTTATTGTTGATAGTAAGTTAATATAATTATAATCTGGTAGTAAATCTTTGTATTCATTCGTTTTGCGTGAAAAGCAACGAATAAATTTCACAGTAAACATAAAACGAGTGCAGTTCTTTAGATTATTACTCAATTTGGTGTGACAGGGAGGAATTCTATTGTGGGATTAATTTACATGCTTGATGCTTTGATAATATCACAAATATTGATACTATCTCATTAAGAAATATTGATTCTTTCGATAATTTATATAAATTCTGCCTTTCTTTTAATTACTCCTAACATTCTTTTGGTCATATTTAGAGTAAAATTAGGAAAACCTTGGGATTTTATTTTTATTATATGGAGTATGCTTAAATTTTGTATATTGAAATTTCATGAAATTTATCCCTCCTCCCTCCAACCAAAAGATAATTGATTAAAGCAGGGGGTTTTAAACTGGTTAAGGACAATGAGAAATATTAAAGCAAGGGTGTTTTAAATTTTATGCCGTGAGAAGATTTTAGTTGCACATCATCCGTCAAATTTTGACGGGTATTAACTAGTATATATATTTTTTGAGAAGATAAAAATAATCACATATCTCAAGAATAAACAATGAAAAAAAGAGCCTAAAACTAGTCAATTTGTACTGAAATATAATCAGAATCCTATTCCTGTACACCATGTACTTATATGAGGTTGTGTCACTAAAGTGTTATGATAAGAGCAAGAGCTCTCCTGACAGTAACTTAAGTGGCGTCAAATAACAAGTGTGGTTTCTCTGGCAGTTCTATTCATGACTGTACTCTGTAACGTCCCCGTAGAACGAAGAAATGACAGATTCTCACAGTGTTTGGCTGTGGTGTACACTCCTTCTCATATTTATAAGGACACTTTATATTTTGAAATAACTAATGTAAAAATAATTGTGAACAAGATTATACTAACAAGGAAACTCTTTCAAATGATAATCACCGATTTCCTTCAAAAAATTACAGAATATAGTTTATGTTGCACTTAATTCACTGGTAAAAAAATTAGCTGCTGAATCGCAACAGGAAAGCCTAAAAAAATTATTAAACTTTATGTTTTGAACGCCAAATACGAAAAAAGTCATCGCCAAATCACATTAACCTTCCTTAAATGATGCCAAAGAGCTTAAGTATAGGAGGGTAGTATTTTCTATCGCTCTAGGGGGTTGCTGAAGCAAGGAAGCCATCCCCTCTGCGGAGGATAAAAATTAAGATGTCATGTCTCCGGAACATCTCGAAGTGTGAATATAAGGCAGTCTTTAATTTCCCACTGCGTAGCAATAGTGCGACGTTAAAGCCCACCAACACTCAAGATATTTTCTGAAATCTAGAAATTTCTATTTAGAAAAAGTGACATTATGTTTTATGTTAGATTCAATATTTTTATTATTTTATGTAATGTTTCAAAATTGCATTTATTTAAAATAATGCAATTTCAGTTTCAAAGTTACTTTTACATTACTCCAGCTTATATATAATCTGGAGTAAATTAATGTTTGAATCTCTCGGCATGTGCATTTATATAAATTTGCAGACAATTAAAAAAATAATCTGATTTATAGGTACGTTGGCTACGTTTTACGTCGCACTAGTGCTATGTAATGGGCATTGGCAACCAATATGAATTATAATATTTGATTGAACATTTAGTAATTTGAATAGCTGATTGAAATTAATACTCAAATAAATCAATCAAAATTAAAATAGTTAAGATATTTGAGGTTGAGTAGGTTTGAAGTTTTAATTAACACTACAGCTATGCAAAGGCGACAGTCTGGGACATATTCCTAGAGATGGTCCTTAGATGTGCTATTACAATTTTGATCTTTTACGGAGGGTTTATTAAAAATTGGAAAATTATGTGCATAACTACTACTTTATGGCTTCTTGCATTTCTGGCAATTTATTTTATATATGTTTACAAATAATAATATAAAGAATTTTGTAAAAATATGCATTAGAATTTCATAAGGTTGGTTGGGTTTTACGTCACACTAGTGCTGCGCAATGAATTTCATAGGGAATTTTTAGAATTATTAACTGTGAAATCTTGTTGTTTTAAAAATAATTGTTCTGCTGAATGCAGACCCTCTGTAGCCGAGTGAATATGTCACCCTTGCTAATCGCCTTCAAGTGTAAAAGAATGGGTTCGATTCCCCAGCTGACCTAGAGTGTTTTTTTATTTTTTGTATTTTAATCCGGTTATGTTATATCTGTCCTCATCTCTACAAAATTTACAGGGGTATGGGGCGGAGGATGTTGAGTCAAACATACAAATCGGATGTAACTATTAAAAATAAATAACATACAGTCGGTAACAAAAGTGTTCGAACACTAGCAAAAATTCCTATGTAAAAAAAGTACACTTCGTACGGTTTTATTAAATAAATCCTTGTCGAATCCTATTCTTAGTCAGTGTAAGAACATGATTCGATAAGGATTTATTTAACAAAACCGTATGAAGTGCACTTTTTTTGCATAGGAATTTTTGCTAGTGTTCGGACACTTTTGTTACCGACTGTACGCAGAATGCAGTTATTTATCACCTGCAGATGTCACCGGATCATCCTCAGAAGCCCATCGCAAACTGTCGCCAATTGCCCATAGTGCAGTACTAGTGCGACGTTAAACCCAATCAACAAACAGGTCGAAATTTAGGGTAGAATCATAAATCGTCTCCAATTGCTCATTGCGTAGCTCTAATGAGATACTGGATCCACACAACTCATAGTCTGTTGAGTTGCTTGTTCGTCGAAGGTTGGTACTGCCCAATAAAATGATCTGACTTATAAGAAAAAAATGTGTTCGGATACGAAATGCTTTCATTTTAGTTAAAAAAAAAACAGCTTTGTGTTTTAATATATGTTTTATTTTATTTAAATTTATATATAAGTCTTGATCATATATTTTTTAAATGTCGTTATTAAAAACTTGGTGTTAATGCTCTTGCAATTGTTATTGACACAGCTTATTCAATTGAAATATTAAATATTATTTAGAATTTCGACTAAGTAAGTCTCAATCTGGTAAATTATCTGCTTTTTGTTAACTATTCTGAATTCTCAAGTGCTCGACAGCCTATGGAGTTGGTTACGTTTATTAAATAGAAAGAAGAACATCTACATTTATTAAATCTTCATTGCAATGAAATTCCGAAGAATGCAGTCGCCAAACAGGCGCTTTTTTGGAAATATTGCAGACATGCTTGCATTTTTTATAGCTTATCTATTGCGACTCAGCAGCTAATATTTTAGGAAGATGCTATTCATGATTGAATCTTATGCCAGAATTTTTTTCAAGAAAATCGGCGATTATCACTTCAAAGAGTTTCCTTGAACTTAATGCATGCACTTAATATATCTAGTATTCTAAAAACCAAAATTGCTATAATTTTTTTAATATGAAACAAAATTAATAAAAAATAATGCAAAACATGTTTTTCTCCACGTTTTTAGATGTTCATAATTATAAGGACAATCCAGATTTTTTCGTTTTATTTAACTTACTAGCAGATAAATTACAGTTGACATGCGAATTTGTTAACTACTGGGCTAGATTAATTCATATATAAGCCTTCAAATTTTCTTGGACGGACATTACTGATAATTCCTCGAAAAAAAGAACGTTCAAGTAGTGAAGTATAATAAATGTATTTTTTAAGCGGAAGGATAATTTCAATCCGCCGAATTTCTAATGAAATTCGAAGATCTAAAATTGCTGAAGGAAATGTGATCAAACCTTGAACTGCTGGTTCGATAGGAGAGAGATTTGATGCAAAATCAGAGTTGTTTTACAGAGCTCGAAGACTCATAATTCCTTTTACTGTTCTACTCATAATGACTGCTGCTGAATTTGCTCGTAATTTTTAACGAAAGGTTGGTGTCCACATTTATGCATGTTTAAAATAATTAATAATATGTTAAAATGAATAAAAAACTTGTAATAATCAATCAGCATTTAATTGGGGAAAGAACGTCTGTGTTAAAGTTGAATAAAGGCAATATTAAATGGTAAAATGTTGCATTTTTGGATGAAAAACATTTTATTCTTGATTAACCAAATGGTTTTAACAGTTACTGGCACGATCTGAATATAGCGAAAAACAGAGAAGATTTTTTAAAGGCAGATATGAATCGGGCATTTTAAAGGTGGATCTACGGTGCTCTGGGGAGCTGCTTCTACTGAAGGCAGAATGAATTTAGTAATTTTTTCTATTATTATGAACATCAAGAGAATATCCGCAAATTTTAAACGTGAAATTATCAGATTTTTGTTTGATTTTGGGGGGGTAATAATATTTTTTTCTACAAGACTTACATTTTTGCTCTACTTTTAGAGCAATAGGGAATAGTTTGAAGAAAGAAACTTCTGTATTATTGCCTTTCCCATGGCCTAAAAGTTGAAAAAACCTTAACTTATGATATTAGAAAAGTGCATGCAAGTGGAAAGCAATTTTAAATAGTTTAAATGTATTAAGAATATCATATATGCTATACGAAATGGTATTGAAACTTAATATTAAAAAAAAAATGTATATTTATATATACCAGAGAGAATGTCTGACTGTTTCACCCTAAAAAGAGATCCCATAAAATATTAATTTAAAGAATAACTGAAAAAAATTACTAAAATTCGAGCTGTCCTTATAATTGTGAACACCTGAAAAATCATCTTTTTACCATATTTAAAGTTTTTTAAGATAGAAAAACGATAAAACTTTTTAAATATACTCTATTAATGAAATTCAAATTAATTTAAAATATATTTATTTAAATAATAGTGTTCAGTGTTTAGTTAATATAGAAAAATGGGTGTCCTTATAATTATGAGAAGGAGTGTATTGTTACTTTCTTCTATATGTGATATAGAGAAAGTATTGTATTCGTAAAAATTTTCGACCTCCGTTTTTTGATGGATTTACACATTTTGGGATGTCCTGAACACGAATTGATAATTTTTAGAAAATGTCTGTCTGTGTGTATATCATGATATTTTGGACACTGTATCTCATGAACCAATGAATGAAATTCAACCAAACTTGGTATTTAGTTGGACCCTGACATAAACTGGTGCTGATTAGATTTGGGGATCAAACGCTCAATAGGTGGCGCTGTGATTGCATTTTTTCTAAACTTCTAACATGGCAGTATAGGACAAAATTTCCTATAAATGTGCATAATGAGAGTTATTTTAAACTTGTGATTGTAAAATTAATATGAAATATTGATAATAGTAGTAGCTAACTAGAAAAACATTTTTGTGCATGTGGGGGCATCGGTTCCCCCGCGTAGGGGGGTGAATTTTCAAAATGGGTATCTTTCGAAAGGTCTCGTCAACACCTTTAAAACGAATGGTTGAACTATAAATCTGTGATAATTTAAAACAAAGTTATCAATTTTTTTTACTTTTAACAGAAAAAAAGTCGTGTGTGTGTATATATATATATATATTTTTTTTTTTTAAACGAAATTTAACCAAACTTGGTATTTAGTTGGCGCCTGGCATAAACTGGTGCTGATTAGATTTAAAGATCAATCGCTCAGCAGGTGGTGCTGTGATCACATTTTTTCTAAATTTTTAACATGGCAGTATAGGACAAAATTTCGTATAAATGTACAGTCAGGGAAAAAAAAAACGCAGCACTCGACGTAACTTCATTGCTAATAGATGTAAAAAAATGTAATAGGTATCATTCGACGGGGAATTGTGAGTAGTTTCAGAAAATGAAATGAAATTTTGAATTGGGGGTCGTCTACATATTAAAACACGCACCAACTTTGATTTTTTCAATGGTAATGCCCCATTTTTATTTTATATTTGAATTCCAGGGATCGCGACAACGCGCAAAAGTATATTAGTTGTATATTTTACTTATTTTTTCACAGAGTTATAAGCGTTCAAAGTTTGAAAGTGCTAATGTTAAATTCATATTTCAAACTTTTATTAATATCTTCACAAAAAATAATTTGATCGATATAATTCTTTTTTTACAAGATACAGTGAAGAAACCCAAACATAATCCATCATTACTTTTGATTCTGAAAAAATTTTTTAATTTTGAAAAATATTAATAAATTCATATTTATAAAAATTATGAATTATGACCTATACTAATTTTTACATAAAATGAATCCTAATGCTGAAAAATATGGGTGTGCAAATTTGCAGCTCATTCCAGTTATTAGTTTTCGAGATATAAATAAATCTTTCTTTTGGAGTGGTTTAGGGGGCCGTCTCTTTTAAAGTTTTGCATGAGATAACGAATCAAATCTTAAAAAATAACAAGGAAAATTAAACAAAATATGTTTATTTTTTATTTACGGGTCAAATTATATAACAACAACGTCAAACGCAAAGAAATAAAATAAAAATGATGATTTTTAGACATTAGTGTTAGCATCAAGAATTCCTGTTTTCTAAAGAAGACAAACTCCGCCTTCATCGTTCTTCAAAACAAAACAATACAGAAAAGAAAAGTAAATGTGACATTGAGTATTCGTGTTAAACCCCTTATTTTATGTTGACAAAAATATGAACAAGTGGTATTTACTTCATCGATTACTGGTGATAAATTTTGAATCTTTTAAACGAACACTAGAAGAAAAAAATAACTAAATAGGCGGGGTTTACTGTTTTAAATAGAAAAATTGGTAAATGTAAAAATTGGCAAATAAAAAAAAAAGAATGGAATTGGAATGCAAGACAGACTTGTAAAATCGTTTCTTAAGGTAAAGGCTTAATCATTTGCTTCATATATTGCTTTTTTTTTCTTTTTTTTTTTTTGTAGGGAGAGGATTATTATTTTAAGGAAAATTTTAATATATTTTGAAAATTTTAATATATTTTAACTTTATGTATTTTTTAAACATAGTTTTATTTTTATAAATATATTTTAAGACATTTTGCGACCGCAGGATTTTGTAATTTTGACAGTAAGATCCGCCTAAAGGCGTTATTCTCTCAAAATAAAGTATTTCAGAACAAATTTTCTGCATTCACAATTATATTACAAATAGATATACAGTATAATTATATTCTTTCTAATCAATATATTTCTATCCATAATATATTTTATTGCAAAAATATGAACACTGGGTACACACTTAAGAAATAAGTAACACGCAAATTACGAAAGAAACGCCTACTAAAAAGTTACAGATTTTCAAATGATGTGAATCTATGTCAGCAGTCGCGAAAGGGTTAATTAAGAAATTATATTTTCATAGAAATTATAAAACGAATCGTACAGTTCCAAAGAGTTCAACTGATACAAAACTGGTAATTGCGATTAAAAATGTTTACTATTTACTTCATAAACCCTTACAATAATTTATCCGTAGTTTATGCGTTGTTGTATATATACATCTATATTATTTCATTTTATATTTTATGTTACACCTACGAAAGAAAAACCAAGCTTTATTGGTGATTACTACAGCCATAATAGACACTTTTACTTGAAAAATATTGCACTTTTTTCAAAGAGTACAGTCTGGACAAATCGCAAGTGTAATGTATTTAAATAGATGTAAAATTATTTAAAAAAGTACTGAAGTATAAACAAATCTAAGAAACTGAATTCAGGATAATTAAGAAATTGAAAAAGTAAACCTTTTTTATTAATTTTTATCATTCTTTTTTTCCTGAAACATTTCCGGTGTAAAACATTAAAATTTATCTGTTTCTTATAGGATCTTAATTTTATTTTTCTACATTTACAGATAACCCCCTAACACATTTTTGATTATAACTCTATAAATACTAAATATAAAGTATACAAACAGTATACTTTTCCACACTGCCAGACTCTCAGAAATTCGAATATGAAGTCAAAATTGGGTGTTGCTATTGAAAAAAATCAAAGTTAGCGCTCATTTCAATATGTAGATAACCCCTAATTGAAAATTCGCCAGCATTTTCAAAAAGTGCATTTAATTTCCTGTTGAATGGTGTCTATTAATTTTTTCTGCGTCAATTAATAATGAAATTACAGTGAGTGCTGATTTCCCCCCCCCCCTCCCCCTCCGACTGTACACAATGAGAGTTATTTTAAACTTATGATTGTAAAATCAATATGAATTATTGATAATAATAGTAGTTAACTAGGAAAAATTTTTTGTAAATGTGGGGACATCGGTTCCCCCTCGGAAGGGGGGGGGGTAAATTTTCAAGATGGAAATCTTTCGAAAGGTCTCATCAATACCTTTAAAACGAATGGTTGAACTATAAATTTGTGATAATTTAAAACAAAGTTATCGATTTTTTTTTACTTTTAACAAAAGAAAACTTAGGAAAAAAATCGTAAATTTTTTTTAATTTAATATTGAGAATAAAAATGGACTTTTTTTTTTATATTTAGTGTTATACTACTACTCTAATATGGAAATCGTCTGCATTATCATGAAAGATAATTTTTTTAAATAATAATTTTAATAAATTATTTTTACTGAATGAATTTGTATAGGAAAATGTAGAAGAAAGTCATGTGGTGACCACAACATACTAGTTTTTACTTGGCAAGAATGCAGCAGAAACTTATGACGATACATAATAGATTTGGTGCATTTATATACCACAGAAGCTGAGACATAACTTTTCAATAAACAGGGTAGCAGCAATACAATCTGTCGGCTGATAAAAATGACTCAAAATTCTTAAGACATTCTATTAATTATTAAATGGTTATTAATGGTTACTAATTATTAGTATTAATTACAAAAATGTCACTAATTATGTCCAACGTTAAATAAATGCATATGCTTATTGTAAATTAAATAAATAATAATATATATATACAGGTCATTTAAATTTTACCAAATAAGGGTAAATATGATACGGACTATTATATATGTTCAGATATTTAACCCGTTAGTAGTCGCTAGTTGGTCGATTTGCCGCCCATCCTTCAGTTTTGCCAGATTTTTTTATTCAATGTCCACCAAAAATTTTTAGAAGTAGCACTTGACATACATAAAACGCGAATGAAATCGAAGGAACGTCGATCACATAACTTTGGTGAGTTAAATAAAAAGTGCGCAATTTGTAATAGGTGGTGCTGTCTATAGCGACTACTAAAGGGTTAAAATATATATATGAAAGGGATAAAAATAAATAAATTTAAATTATTAAAAAACCCAAATTAAGTCAAAATTCGCTGACGGTAATGCAATTTGCAACCTTCTCTGCATCAAGCTGCATATTAATTAATCCCAGAAATTCCTTTTAAGAGCCCAGACGATTTAAAGAACCAATCAGCAGCTCAGAAAATTAGGTATAAAAGCCCAAACATTAAACAAACGGAGACTTCTTGCCACGATTTTGACTTGTTAAACACTTCCACGCTGCAGCCCTCCTCCGAAATTACAAAGGAGTGATAGTTTTCCAAACAAAATACGCTGGTAGGCGATCACAGAAGTTTCCAGAGATAGTCTAAGCCTTGCCATGTTGAAGAAAATAAAGCAGTTTCATTGAATATCTCGTAGTATTTATTGTGTGCCTGACGGACAGCTCGTCATTGTACACCCCGATGTTACATATATATGCTACAGCTGTTTTTATTATGCAAAATTTGGTGTGGATCCTTTATAATTATTTTATGTCATGACTATATATTTATTTTTTTGTATGGGATGTGTGCCTTGTGTAATATTCTTTGAAGTTCTTTATATTTTTTACATTTTTAAAGAAAATTATATTCTTATAAGGATAATGTCATCTAGTTTGATAATAAATATTTTATCTCATGTAACCCCAAAAACATAAAAATTTTCTCCCTTAGTAAAAATTTTTCTGTGTGAAGGGGAGAAACATGTGATGTAGAAATCACACATATTTTTAATATGTTTATTTAATATTTATAAAAATAGTGACCTTACTAAACTGCTCCATTACTTTCACAAGCTGCTTTTTGCCTGAGGGCCCTCTGTGTCGTCAGTCATGGCTTGAGTGGAAAGTGGCTGGACTTCAAAAAGTTCGTCATCGCTTGTAATCAGGTGGTGCACCACTGTGTGTCAATTCCCGTTTTAGATTCGTGGTCATTCAAAGGCATCACGGTTACGAATAACTTCAATTGTTTCGCGGAAAAAGGCATATGTAGAGTTATTATAATTAGCGATTTTTATTACGTCATGATAAGTTTTAGCTTTTTCATAAGTTTATCATGAAAATAGCATCGATGTTCAATTCAATAACGTAATAAAAATTGCAAATTAAAATAACCCTACATATGCCTTTTTCCGCATAACAATTGAAATTATTCGTAATCGTGATGCCGTGAATGACCAGAAATCTAAAACCGGAATTGACTTACAGTGGCACCACCTGATCACAGACAACGATAAACTTTTTGAAGTCCAGCCACTTTCCACTCAAGCAGCTTATGAAAGTAATGGAGCAGTCTAGTAAGGTCACTATTTTTATAAATATTGATTAAAGCTTCGTTTTTAAATAATTTAAAGTTATGTTTAATTTTTATTCAAATCTACTTTATCGTTTTATACAATAATTCACTCTTGCTTTCAATATTAATCTTTAATAACTGCTGAATTGTTTCTTCATCAATAAAATAATAATAAAAAAAAAGAAATGTAAAAGAAAATTATTTCTGCAAGCAAAATCTCATATCTTTCGTCTTATAAAAAATAACACATGGCTCATTTTATTTATGTTCTTCGTAAATCATAGTTGTCTTATTTCTAATTTAATTTATTCTGTTAGACAAAATTATCCTTGAACACAAATTATAGCTATATTTTCTGTATCTGTCCATTGCGGTTTCCTTTTCCATAACTAATGTCTGGTGAAATCTTGGGGTTTTCATGTTATGGCAATCCTACTCTGGGTATTCAAAAATTATTAGCTCGAGTATAACGTATCTTTAAAAACCACTTTTTATGTGTTCTTGCTGGTGATGAAATAAAAATGTCAATATGTAATGATTAATTGAAATTGGCTGGAACTTTATCATTCTTCTCTTATCGCTCCTGCTTACAGCACTCACCAATGTAGGCACCTTTCCTTCTTATTTTATGCTACAAATCAATAAAACTACATTGTGCACAGTATTGTGTCCATCTTTATTGGTTGGTGGAATTTGCTTTTTTAACACCTCTGGATAGAATCTTGGGTATTTTAGTGGAAGTGATATAAATCAGATGTCTGGCGGCATACAACGCAAGAAAAAGAAAACTGTTTCAGTTATAAGGAAATGTGGTCTAGTGGAAAGCGTTGAAATGAAAACTTCACTACTTACATTTTGTCTACCTGAAAAAAACTTCTCTACATACCTGTATTATCCTATGGAAAATTACTTAACTGCCACTAAAGATACTTCACTACAGGGACCAATAATAATAATAAAAAAAGACATGAAAATCTGACATTGACAGATTTTAATTTAGTGCCAGAGGCCTACTGCTAAACTTGTTAATATCGACAAATTCTTCTTTAGTTAATTCGTGATGATCTAAATTCCATGATAAAGTTTTCATTAAATCAAACCAATGTGTTTCAGCTGCAGATACTGTAACAAATAACGTTGGAAGTCCAAACTGTCTTATAGCCGCAAAACAACATTTTTTTCTCTTTTTCCCAATGAGGGGGAGGTGTGCCTTAGGGGGGACTCATGTGAAAGGTGTGCCTTGGGGGGGTCTCATGTCAAAGTTGTACCTTGGGGGGGGACTCATGTCAAAGTTGGGCCTTGGGGAGGACTCATGTCAAAGTTGGGCCTGGGGGGAACCTCATGTCAAAGTTGGGCCTTGGGGGGAACCTCATGTCAAAGTTGGGCCTGGGGGATACTCATGTCAAAATTGTGCCTTGGGGGGACTTCATTCAATAAACCGACTGAAATAGGCCCTTAGAACTATTAAGAGTGACGTATAAAAATTCGACAACGCTGGGCCTTGGGGGGACTCATGTCAAAGTTGTATCTTGGGGGGACTTCATTCAATAAACCGACTGAAATAAGCCCTTAGCACTATTAAGAGTGACGTATAAAAATTCGACAATGCTGGGCCTTGGGGGGACTCATGTCAAAGTTGGGCCTGGAGGGGGGACTCATGTCAAAGTTGTGCCTTGGGGGGACTTCATTCAATAAACCGACTGAAATAGGCCCTTAGCACTATTAAGAGTGACGTATAAAAATTCGACAACGCTGAGCCTTTGGGGGACTCATGTCAAAGTTGTACCTTGGGGGGGACTCATGTCAAAGTTGGGCCTGCGGGGGATTCATGTCAAAGTTGGGCCTTGGGGGGACTTCATTCAATAAACCGATTGAAATAGGCCCTTAGCAGTATTAAGAGTGAAGTATAAAAATTCGACAACGCTGGGCCTTCGGGGGACTCATGTCAAAGTTGTACCTTGGGGGGGGGGGGGACTCATGTCAAAGTTGTGCCTTGGGGGGACGGGACTTCATTCAATAAATCCCCATTCAATAAACCGACTGAAATAGGCCCTTAGTACTATTAAGAGTGACGTATAAAAATTCGACAACGCTGGGCCTTGGTGGGGACTCATGTCAAAGATGGGCCTGGGGGGGGGGCTCATATCAAAGTTGTGCCTCGGGGGGACTTCATTCAATAAACCGACTGAAATAGGCCCTTAGCACTATTAAGAGTGACGTATAAAAATTCGACAACGCTGGGCCTTTGGGGGACCCGTCAAAGTTGTACCTTGGGGGGGGACTTCATTCAATAAATCCCCATTCAATAAACCGACTGATATAGGCCCTTCGCACTATTAAGAGTGACGTATAAAAATTCGACAACGCTGGGCCTTGGGGGGGACTCATGTCAAAGTTGTGCCTTGGGGGGACTTCATTCAATAAACCGACTGAAATAGGCCCTTAGCACTAATTAAGAGTTTATTATAAAAATTCGACAACTGTACCGACTGAAATAGGCCTCTAGCACTAAAAAAATCAAAGTGTTTGGCATCACCCTGTAAAAAGTAGTACTTTATATCCAATCTGGCTGTAGCATGTGATTATATGACTCTTCTTTATTATCAGTATAAATTTTCATGTCTCTACCGGGAGATCCTGTAATCAGGGAGATATAGGGGTTTCTTTGAAAAATTGCAAAAATTATTTTCATGTTTTTTGCTATAACATGCGAGGCATTAAAAACCCAGAGAATCTATTTTCATGAAACTCGACATACAATATTAGATAGAGCATACTGCACTCAAAATGAAAAAATATTAAATATCTGATGAAATATGAGCATATTTACTAAATTTTTAACTTCTATGTTGCACTATGCTGTGTCCAATATTGTACGTCAAGTTACCTGAAAATAGTTGTGCTGAGTTTTTATTACGTTACACGTTACAGCTGAAAAAGTTTACAATTTTTTTTAAATAAACCTTTATATATTAAAATTTTATTTTTCTGACTGAGTGAAAATAATGCCTGGACCGGGACTCGAACCCCGGATCTTTGACTTACAAGGTCAAGGCTCTACCAATTGAGCTATCCAGGCCGACATCCCGGTCAGCATTACTCACTCGGACAACCTTTTAGGCAGAAACATCTCTGGTCTATCATATAGATAGACCAACAGAAAATAAGCCGCAGAAAGTGGAAAACACCATTAGATAATGGGAGAAAGAAATACTTTTTTTTTTTTTTTTAATTAAAATCACACAATCAACTGTGGAAGATCCAAAGATCCGGGGTTTGAGTCCCGGTCCAGGCATTATTTTCACTCAGTCGGAAAAATAAAATTCCAATTAATATGATTTTCTTCCACAGTTTATTGTGTGAATAAAAAAAAAAAAAAACCTTTATATCTCCCTGATTACATGCGATAGACATAAAAATTTATACAGCTAATAAAAAAGAGCTCCATAATCACAGATTGCATTTCAAGCATTACTTTTTACAGGGTAATGCCAACACTTTCATTTTTATTTTTTACTGGTCCCATTTTTTTCACTTTTGGCACAAAACTGAATGTATGAGGTATAACATGTTCTTTACACTCCTGAAGTTTCAAGATGATTTGTTTAATACTTTTTGAGATATTTTCAAAAATGTCTGAAATCGAAAGAGTCCAGTCATTAATGGAAAGGTAGTGTATTTTATCATTTGTATCTTTACACTCCTGAAGTTTCCAGATGATTTGTTTAATACTTTTTGAGATATTTAAAAAAATGTCTGAAATCGCAAGTGTCCAGTCATTAATGGAAAGGTAGTGTATTTTATCAATTAGTATATTGATATGAATAATTATTTATTATTTGCTATTGAATGCTTTCTGTCATGGAATAAGTATTGAATGTTTAGAAAAATTGCTTTGTGGAGCTTACTGGAGAATATTCTCAGATTGAAAATTAAATTGTAAAGAAAACATGAAACACTAAATAATTTTTAACTTCTACATTGCAGTATGCTGTGTCTAATATTGTACGTCAAGTTTCTGAAAATAGTTTTGTGCTGGGTTTTTAATACCTTGCGTGTTACGGCTAAAAAAGATATTTTTTTTTTTTTTTTTTTTTAAAGAAACCTTTATATCTCCCTGATTACATGCAAGAGACATAAAAATTTATACAGCTAATAAAGAAGAGCCCCATAATCACATGCTACAACCAGATTGCATTTCAAGCATATTTTTACAGGGCGATGCCAACACTTCCATTTTTATTTATTTTTTTTACTGGTCCCTCTTTCGCTTTCGGCACAAAACTTAAACTGAAATGTATGAGGTATAACATGTTCTTTGCACTCGTGAAGTTTCAAGATGATTTGTTTAATACTTTTTGAGATATTTTTAAAAATGTCTGACATCGAAAGTGTCCAGTCATTAATGGAAAGGTAGTGTATTTTATCATTTGTATATTATAAAACTCTGTTTAATTTAAATTTGCTAACTTTTTAGAGCAATTTTATTTTTAAACTAGAGCTATTTACGATTTAGAAATTTTTTTCAAGAATACTAATTTTCATGCACACTCCATCAAATTATTGATTAATTGAAAATCGTCAAAATAATAGATGATAAACCTGTGGCTTATATATAGAATAAAACTTACAGAAATATGAATTATGTGAAGTAGATTTCTTAAGTAAACCCCCAATTATTTTATAGAAAATCTTTGAGGAGAATACTCTTTAAACGTCAAATTTTAGTGATGCTTTTGTTACAAATGCAAATCTGTAGGCATTAAAAAAATTTAAATTTGTATATCGATATAATTTTTTGCTATTGAATGCTTTCTGTCATGGAATAAGTATTGAACGTTTAGAAAAATTGCTTTGTGGAGCTCACTGGTGAATATTCTCAGATTGAAAATTATTAATTGTAAAGAAAACATGAAATAAAGTTTGTTTATTCTAGTTATGCATGTCAAACTGAATAAATTTTAAAATTTATGACATAAATATGAAATTTTTTTTTTGTTGAAGATTTCAAAAAGCAAGAAGCAAATTATAATAAATAAATGAAAACCTTACATACTTCTTGATTAAAGCCTGAGTTACTTTCGGGAAGGGGCCCCTCCCATCATCAGAGGCTGCACGGTGGCGGCTTGCTTTGCTGTGTTGACGTTACCGACTTGATCTTTAGTAGTTCTGATGGTTCTACACCAGTTACGGTTAATTTCCTGTGCTGGGTCGTTGCCATTACAGGTAAGTGGATTAAACAAAATTTCGATAGTTTCGCGATTCGCGGCGTATGTTGCGTTGTTAAAATCTGCCAGTTTGCGAGTTTCGTTAAAATTTATTTTTATGGATTCGGTGGCGTTTATTTTGGTAAGTGCGGTGGTAGTTTTTCCAAATTTAATGTCAGCTGAATGCTCTTTTATACGGTTTTTTATTTTTCGTTTGGTCATGCCTATGTAATAACCGGTTTCATTATTTGTTTTGGTATAAGGGATACTGTAAATTCCGGAGGTTTCCAAAGGATTTATTTTGTCTTTTTCATTTCTGATGGTCTGGTAAATATTTTTATTTGGTTTAATTGGAATTCTTACATTAATTTTGTTGGCTGCATTTTTAATTTTTTGGGAAACTCCGCGGTCGTACGTAATGGCTGGAGTGAAACTTAGTTTAGGATTTTGAAAGTTATTTATAACATTAAGTTTTTTTATTCTTTTCCGGTATAGTTTGTCTATTAAATCCTTTTTGTAGCCTGCTTTAGTAGCGATTTTTCTGATTACGTTGAGTTCTTTGTTTAGTAGATTTTTATTTGAACAAACGGTGATGGCGCGATTAATATAAGATTGGATGGTATTGATTTTATATTGATAGGGGGTTTTACTATTATGATGAATAATTTCGGTACTACTATTCGGTTTACGGTAAACTGTGGTTTCTAGGGAATGGTTATGGGTTTTAATTATACTGACGTCAAGGTAATTAAGAATATTGTTATTTTCAATTTCGTGGGTGAACTGGATATTTTTATCGAGTTTGTTTAATCTTTCAAGTATGGTCGGAATATTATTTTGGGGGTTAATGATTGCAAATACGTCATCGACGTATCTGAACCAGCAGAATATTTCATTTTTAAATTTTTCTAATATAGTGTCTTCTAAGATTCGTAATTTTAATTCCGCGACTGTACCTGAAATGGCGGACCCCATTGGGACGCCTTTCTGTTGTTTATAAAATATATCGTTGAAACGGTAATAATTTTCTCTTAAAACCAAGTTACTTGCAGCGATTAAAGTGTTAACTATTTCAGGGTCTTTAAATTGATTCTTAATTTTTAAATTAATTATTTCGGAGATTTCATCTAAGTCTATTGAAGGATAAAGGTTAATTACATCGAAACTTACGAGGGTTTGGTTTTGGTTGATTTTGATATCGCGAATTTTATTGATGAAATCTTCAGTTGAATGCAGACTGTTTTCTGAGGGGGGGGAGAATCATATTATAAATTTTATCCATATATTTTTCTAAGAAATAACCTGGGCCTTCACATTTACTTACGATAGGTCGCATTGTTGGAGGTATTTTGTGATCTTTGTATCTACCATATATTCTAGGGGTATTAGATGCATGGTTATTATAATGGGGGGGTTTATTATCTGGCCATTTACCTTCTTTGATAAGTTTTTTAATTTTATCGTTTAGTTTATTGTTGGGGTCATTTTTTAGTTTTTCAGAGCCTATTTCTTGAATAGTTTTTTCCATTTGATTAATATAGTCAGATCTGTTCATAATAACTAATTTTCTGGTTTTGTCAGTTAGCATGCAAGTTATATTTTCGTTATTTTTTAGGTTTATTAGTGCTTTACGATCTTCACTATTGATATTATTAGTTTTCATTTTTTCAATAAGTTCGTTTTGGGCAAGATTTCTAATTTTATCGCGATGGGTATCGGGAATTTTGTTAATGGCGGTTTCAATCCTAGCAATGCTATCTTTAATGTTAATTGGTTGTTCTAGAATAAATTTATGTCCTAATTTTAATAGTGAATCTGTATGGGTATCAATTTTAAGGTCTGAGAGGTTAATATATTCGCGAGTTTCGTAGTTCGGGATATTATTTAGGTTACGTTTTGAAATCAAATTTCTAAGTTTCTTATTATGCTTTCTAATTGCCAAGTTTTCTTCTATTTTACCAAAAGTTAGTATTTTATTTCTCATTTCTTGAAAGGTGTTTTCGTCAACTAAGTTTCTCATTTTATGTTCAATATCCAAGAGTTCATTTTTAAGTCTGTAAAAGTTTGTTTTTTTCTGATGAATGGTTTTATTAATAATCCTATTTTCAAAGTCACGGACTTCATTTTTATAGTATCTAGTTAACGTTCTATTGTTGATTTTAACGAAACGGGGGGTGACTTTAAAAAATTTACAGTCATATAGAAAATTTCTATGTTGATCCTCTTTTACGAATTTTTTATATGTTTTTTTCCAATGGGTAAAAAGTTTTTGTTCAGTATTCATGACGGAGATAGCCGAAGGCGAAAGTCAAAAGATGGTAAGTATCGGAAAAAAAAATAGATAAAATGGCAGAATCTGAATAAAACGAAACGCCAAAAAGCACGTGAAAACGTCAATGAAAAATACATTAAAAACGGCGAAGGAGACAAAATAAGCGCACTAAAGTTACAAAATATTAATACGGACAGAGGTAAATGTTCTTAAGAAACCAACCATACGGTACGTTATCGTTAAAAACTGAATAAACAGATGGTAAGTATCGGAAAAAAAAAAAAAAAAAATGGCGGAATTCGAATGAAACGAAACACCCGAAAGCACGCAAAAACGCCAAATAAATACATTAAAAACAGTAAAGGAAACAAAATAAACGCACAAAAGTTACATAATATTAATACAGACGGAGATAAATGTTTTTAAGAAAGTAAACATACGATACGTTACCGTTAAAAACAGAATAGAAAAGAGATATTTAAGTAATGGCACGTGCCCAGCAACAGGACAACATAAGCATGCGCTAAACGCCACGTTTTAACTTTCAAAAAGTCCAGGTAAGACATTTAAATTGAAGATTTCAAAAAGCAAGAAGCAAATTATAATAAATAAATGAAAACCTTACATACTTCTTGATTAAAGCCTGAGTTACCTACTGTTCGGGAGGGGCCCCTTCCCGAAAGTAACCCAGGCTTTAATCAAGAAGTATGTAAGGTTTTCATTTATTTATTATAATTTGCTTCTTGCTTTTTGAAATCTTCAATTTAAATGTCTTACCTGGACTTTTTGAAAGTTAAAACGTGGCGTTTAGCGCATGCTTATGTTGTCCTGTTGCTGGGCACGTGCCATTACTTAAATATCTCTTTTCTATTCTGTTTTTAACGGTAACGTATCGTATGTTTACTTTCTTAAAAACATTTATCTCCGTCTGTATTAATATTATGTAACTTTTGTGCGTTTATTTTGTTTCCTTTACTGTTTTTAATGTATTTATTTGGCGTTTTTGCGTGCTTTCGGGTGTTTCGTTTCATTCGAATTCCGCCATTTTTTTTTTTTTTTTTTCCGATACTTACCATCTGTTTATTCAGTTTTTAACGATAACGTACCGTATGGTTGGTTTCTTAAGAACATTTACCTCTGTCCGTATTAATATTTTGTAACTTTAGTGCGCTTATTTTGTCTCCTTTGCCGTTTTTAATGTATTTTTCATTGACGTTTTCACGTGCTTTTTGGCGTTTCGTTTTATTCAGATTCTGCCATTTTATCTATTTTTTTTTCCGATACTTACCATCTTTTGACTTTCGCCTTCGGCTATCTCCGTCATGAATACTGAACAAAAACTTTTTACCCATTGGAAAAAAACATATAAAAAATTCGTAAAAGAGGATCAACATAGAAATTTTCTATATGACTGTAAATTTTTTAAAGTCACCCCCCGTTTCATTAAAATCAACAATAGAACGTTAACTAGATACTATAAAAATGAAGTCCGTGACTTTGAAAATAGGATTATTAATAAAACCATTCATCAGAAAAAAACAAACTTTTACAGACTTAAAAATGAACTCTTGGATATTGAACATAAAATGAGAAACTTAGTTGACGAAAACACCTTTCAAGAAATGAGAAATAAAATACTAACTTTTGGTAAAATAGAAGAAAACTTGGCAATTAGAAAGCATAATAAGAAACTTAGAAATTTGATTTCAAAACGTAACCTAAATAATATCCCGAACTACGAAACTCGCGAATATATTAACCTCTCAGACCTTAAAATTGATACCCATACAGATTCACTATTAAAATTAGGACATAAATTTATTCTAGAACAACCAATTAACATTAAAGATAGCATTGCTAGGATTGAAACCGCCATTAACAAAATTCCCGATACCCATCGCGATAAAATTAGAAATCTTGCCCAAAACGAACTTATTGAAAAAATGAAAACTAATAATATCAATAGTGAAGATCGTAAAGCACTAATAAACCTAAAAAATAACGAAAATATAACTTGCATGCTAACTGACAAAACCAGAAAATTAGTTATTATGAACAGATCTGACTATATTAATCAAATGGAAAAAACTATTCAAGAAATAGGCTCTGAAAAACTAAAAAATGACCCCAACAATAAACTAAACGATAAAATTAAAAAACTTATCAAAGAAGGTAAATGGCCAGATAATAAACCCCCCCATTATAATAACCATGCATCTAATACCCCTAGAATATATGGTAGATACAAAGATCACAAAATACCTCCAACAATGCGACCTATCGTAAGTAAATGTGAAGGCCCAGGTTATTTCTTAGAAAAATATATGGATAAAATTTATAATATGATTCTCCCCCCCTCAGAAAACAGTCTGCATTCAACTGAAGATTTCATCAATAAAATTCGCGATATCAAAATCAACCAAAACCAAACCCTCGTAAGTTTCGATGTAATTAACCTTTATCCTTCAATAGACTTAGATGAAATCTCCGAAATAATTAATTTAAAAATTAAGAATCAATTTAAAGACCCTGAAATAGTTAACACTTTAATCGCTGCAAGTAACTTGGTTTTAAGAGAAAATTATTACCGTTTCAACGATATATTTTATAAACAACAGAAAGGCGTCCCAATGGGGTCCGCCATTTCAGGTACAGTCGCGGAATTAAAATTACGAATCTTAGAAGACACTATATTAGAAAAATTTAAAAATGAAATATTCTGCTGGTTCAGATACGTCGATGACGTATTTGCAATCATTAACCCCCAAAATAATATTCCGACCATACTTGAAAGATTAAACAAACTCGATAAAAATATCCAGTTCACCCACGAAATTGAAAATAACAATATTCTTAATTACCTTGACGTCAGTATAATTAAAACCCATAACCATTCCCTAGAAACCACAGTTTACCGTAAACCGAATAGTAGTACCGAAATTATTCATCATAATAGTAAAACCCCCTATCAATATAAAATCAATACCATCCAATCTTATATTAATCGCGCCATCACCGTTTGTTCAAATAAAAATCTACTAAACAAAGAACTCAACGTAATCAGAAAAATCGCTACTAAAGCAGGCTACAAAAAGGATTTAATAGACAAACTATACCGGAAAAGAATAAAAAAACTTAATGTTATAAATAACTTTCAAAATCCTAAACTAAGTTTCACTCCAGCCATTACGTACGACCGCGGAGTTTCCCAAAAAATTAAAAATGCAGCCAACAAAATTAATGTAAGAATTCCAATTAAACCAAATAAAAATATTTACCAGACCATCAGAAATGAAAAAGACAAAATAAATCCTTTGGAAACCTCCGGAATTTACAGTATCCCTTATACCAAAACAAATAATGAAACCGGTTATTACATAGGCATGACCAAACGAAAAATAAAAAACCGTATAAAAGAGCATTCAGCTGACATTAAATTTGGAAAAACTACCACCGCACTTACCAAAATAAACGCCACCGAATCCATAAAAATAAATTTTAACGAAACTCGCAAACTGGCAGATTTTAACAACGCAACATACGCCGCGAATCGCGAAACTATCGAAATTTTGTTTAATCCACTTACCTGTAATGGCAACGACCCAGCACAGGAAATTAACCGTAACTGGTGTAGAACCATCAGAACTACTAAAGATCAAGTCGGTAACGTCAACACAGCAAAGCAAGCCGCCACCGTGCAGCCTCTGATGATGGGAGGGGCCCCTTCCCGAAAGTAACTCAGGCTTTAATCAAGAAGTATGTAAGGTTTTCATTTATTTATTATTTTTTTTTTTGTATTTAAGAAAAATAAGAATATTCTGCGAATTTGGACCTTCGGAGTATATCCTCAGAATATTCTTGTTCTCAGAGAATATTTCTCACCTCACATTTGCAACACAAGAATTTTGAAAATTTGCACTTTTTACCCACTTTTGTAGCCCTGTATATCAAAAACAGAGAGATAGGCACTTAATAATTGGCATACATTAATTTCTCTGCAAGACAAATAAATGAGCCCAATTTCATAAATATCTGAGGAGACTCTGGTTTTTAGCTGTGTTGATTTTAACATGGAATGACTCAGAAAGCTAGTTTGTTCCAATGAATCTGAAAAGTGCATGGTACACAGATGTAGGAGACACTGAAATAGGAATTGCTTTCCAATGAATTAGAAATTAATGAAATTTCTTACAAACAAAGGGTGAAAACTGATGGTGCATAACTGAAAACAGTTATTACATCAGTAGATGAATTTGTTGAAATTTCAGTTGAAAAACACTCTGCATTATGCACCCATCACAAAAGCACAGAGTAAGTACTTTAGCAAAATGAAAGGTGAATTGAATGAAGGTACTGCTATTATTCTAGCAGATTTTTCTGAAAACTATACTTGTATCATGCAGGATGCTATCCAAAGTGTCCACAAGAAAGAGCAGATGACAATTCATCCTTTTCTAGCATATATAAAGGACACTACAAAGGATAAGCTGATGTCTATTCCTGTGTGTGTAATCAGTGACCATTTGGTCTGATACAACAACATTTTGGACTTCCCAAAAAGTAATTGTTCAAAATTTAATTAAAGAAGTGCCACAAATTAAACACAAAGTGTTTCAGTGATGGATCATCTGCACAATATAAAAATTAAAAAAACTTTATTAATCTCTGTCATCATGAAAAAGTGAATGGTGTGAAAGCTGAATGGCACTTTTTTTGCATCTTGCCATTGAAAAGGAGCTTGTGATGGCATAGGTGGTACCATCAAACGTATGACAACCAAAGCCAACCTTCAGCGGCCATATAAAGACCAAATATTAAATGCATCCGATTTATATAAATTTACGAAGGATTCTATTAAAGGAATCAAAACCTTTTTTTTGTAGAAAAATCTGAAATTGAGATTGTTCATAGTCAATTAGCAGCGAAGTATCAAATTGCAGATACAATTAAAAGAACAAGGTCAAATCACAGCTTTGTTCCTATAAACGAAACAATTATTGGTTTTCAGGGTATCAGATTACTCCACAACGTTCCTAGCTGTTTTAGGCAGCAAAACCAAACCACTGACACTTCAGAATGAACAATATGTTGCTTACAAATATGGAATCTACTAGTGGATTGGACAAATTGTGGAGTGCTGTGATGAATATAATGACTGTAAAATTATACTTATGCATCCTCATGGTCCAAGTACTTCATATATGTGGCATGAACCTTTGGATGTGTGTTAGATTTCATATGAACATATATAGTGAAAATTTTGTCTGCTCCCTCAACTAACACAGGAAGAACATATAAAATAACTCTATTGAACTATAATTCAAAAATTTTAAGGTGGATTAAATCCAGTTATTTTTTCCTGAGTGTTAAAAATAGTATGTATAAATTTCATTTTTTCTTTATTGAAAATAATTTTGCATTTTGCCCATTTATACTTACATCTATTGAATATAACAGTATATATACTTGATATAATAGTATGATAATATAATAGTATGATGATATAATAGTATATATACTTGAAGAAATATACACTATTTCTTTATTTGTTGTATATTTAAAATATGCAAATTATTGTTCCTTATAAGCTTAAAAAGAACAAATTGTTTATTTCTTAACAGTTTATTAAAGCTGACTATAATCAAAAAGGTATTTTTTTTTTTTTTTTTTTTTTTTTTTTTTTACTTCTCATGTAATAAAAATTTTAAAGTAATAATGAAATGTAATATTGTTTTAGTATTGAATTTATTACAATAGTTTTCACTTCAAGCAGAAAAAAACGAAAGAAAACACAAAAACTCATATGGCAAATTGCATCATTTAGTGCTAGTTGTAGTTGATTGCAATTTTTGAAACTAAGATTATGAAATATATTAGAATGATATCTTATTTTTTAGAAACATTTTCACTAAAATATTTCCTTTAACAAGGAGTTTTATACCTCAATAGCCTGCGTGTATTTTTATTTATATATATATTTTTTTTTTAACAGTCCATTTAATGGCTAAATTCTGATGATTTTTTTTTTTAAATTTTCAAATAAAAAAAAATAGTAAAACAAATATATTTAAACATTGGATTTATATTTCTTACATTAATAGCTTTAATTTTGTACCAAAATTGTTGAATATGAATTATTATTTTTCAAGTTATTGCAACTTTTCACAGTAGTGCCATAACCAAGAAGGCTGAAATTTTGTGAAAATGACAGTTTTTCAAATGTCCATATCGCGGTCAATAATGGTAAAAATGTTTTACAAATTGATATATGAAGGTTTCACTACCATAAGTCTCAATGGTAATTTTTTTTGAAAAAATCTGTTAAGTTACTATGGAGCAACACTCATTGGTTGTCTACACATGGAATGATCCGCATATTTAAATAAAAAAATTAAAAATTTCTTTTTTATAACATTTGTTTTATTCTATTTACAGAAATTGCAACTTTAATCCATTGTAAAAATATATTACTCTCAAGTGGAATACTCATACATTT
Source organism: Salticus scenicus (assembly GCA_963930645.1). Lineage (NCBI taxonomy): Eukaryota > Metazoa > Arthropoda > Arachnida > Araneae > Salticidae > Salticus > Salticus scenicus. The sequence continues at coordinate 61,730,954 of OZ005653.1, read as the reverse complement.
TCAAAAAGTCGAATTTGTTAATAATTGTTTCAAGTTAGAAAATTAGCGTATTCTGATAATTTCTCAACGGAAAGTATTTACTCCAATTGAATTAATATTTTATATGTCTTCAGAACCCTTAAAAATAGCAGAAAAATAAAATTAGTGAAAAATATACGTCACAGTGTTAATAAAAAATATTTGTTGAAATGGTGCGTTTACGCACCTTTGGTTGAAAATGGGTTAATATCAGAGTTTTATTGAACCAATTAATACTGAAAAATAGAAACTTTTTTTTAGACCTGCATAGAGATGGGACACCGACCTATATTGATTTTGTTGAAACTTTTCTATATTCTAATTTTTTCTATAAAAAGGGAGAAAATTTTTTTAGATAAAAGCTCATTTGCTAATAATGTAAATATTTTTCAATAGTAAGATTTAAATTGAAGACAATTTTCATCTTCGTGTATATGTTACCGTTAAAGCTCGAAATCCGTTAATGTGCTGATTAACTAAAATGACCCGTTAAAATGCGGAATCAAGAGTTTTCCACATTTTAACTAGGTAATCTGCACATTAGCGGCTTCTGTGTCGTTAAAGTTCAAATGTTTGTTTCGAGTCTTAGTTTTTTTTTTTTTTTTTACATTCACTATGACATCAAACAGTCATGTGATACAGATACACGAATGACCTTCAAACACAAACTAAAACTGTTACCCCTTGCGCTCCGCTATGATTTGCATTCGGTAAATGCAAAACGTGGAGCATCGAAGCCATGATTAGGTTTCTTTTTCTTGTGACCAACACAAATTTTAAAGTAACAAGTAAGTTATAATTGTTTTAATTTTATTTCTTCTCTTTTTTAATTCTGTCAATATAAGTTTGATAAGCATTTGTCTGCATTTTATTAATGAAATATAATCTTAATTATAAGTTCTCTCTCATCATGGGTGAAAGTAAAAAATTTTCGCTGGACTGAAGTATATATATATATTTTGTAATATTGGGTAAAATATAATAAACTCATACATAATGTGTGTAGATATTAAAAACATACATTTCCAAGGGTTACATTAATAAGCATAGGTATGAAAACTTAGGAAAATTATTTATTTACATAATTTAATTAACATTGATAGGGGCTGACTCAGAAAAAAATTGGGACCTTGTTTTGCCCCTAACAAAGATTAATTCCATAAAATTGGCCTATCTGTATTAGAACACATAAAGACTGAATTCAGTCAATAGACTGAAAACTTTCACCCATGTCTCTCATGTAACTTCATTTTGAATTAGGTCAGGAATATTAAATTTACAACACAGAAATTATTTCCTTCCGAAATAAATCTATTAAACTACAACTTTTTAAAACTAGTTTATTTTAAAATTGATTTAAATTACTATTACTTACTGGGGAAAAAAAAAAAAAAAAAAAAAAAAAAAAGATGCATTAAGTTTTAACTCTGAAAAATATGGCATTCAATATTATGGCATTATTTAATGAATACTTAATATGAAATTTCTATGTTTTTTTTTTTTTTTTTTCCAAGTTTCCTTTATATATTTTATATATCATGATTATATTTTTATTTATTTTTTAATTTTGTTCGCTTTTTCAGATAATTTTGTTGTAATTTATCACATAAAATGTGTTAATAAAGTTTATTTATTTATTGTAAAATTAATATATTTGCTAAACATGTACAGATATATGCATGCTGCAAAATATAGTTTAATAAAGCATTGGAAAACTGCCATTTTAATTTTCATATGTTCTAAAAATTATTAAAGCAGTTTTAATTATTTGAAGTATTTCTAAAATAATGCTTCTGATTTGTCTAATTTAATATTTCTTTAGCAAATTAAAAATTGGTGCATAACGTTTAAAAAAAAAAAAAAAAAAACAGCAATATAAGTGTTAATAAAACTTTTTTTTTTTTTTTTTTTTTTTTTAATTTCAATGGTTAAATATTTTTATTTTGAAAATAAATCGTTACTGTATTACAATTCCAACATTCATTTATAAAATAGAATTTACTGAAAGCTATTAAAGTTATTATATTTCATATTAAAAATGCATAACATCTTCATACTTATATTGACAGAATAAAAAAGATGAAATAAATAAAAAATAAAACAAATATAACTTTAAAACACATAAAAATTAAAACACATACGGATTAAAATAAGTAAAAAAAGAAAGAAAAAAGAAAACTATTTCTTTTTTTCCGAAAGAAAAAATTAAAGACAACACAGCGTGCTGTAAAATTACAACACCAGAGATCTTATTTTCACTTTAACGAGTGCCTAGTAGGTAATGTTCAGATTATCTAGGTAATTCGCAGATTACCTAGGTAATTTGAGAAATGAAACAATTTTCTTCACTTTAACGGATCACTTTAGTTAATGTGCAGATTACCTAGCTAATCTGCAGATTAACCGATTTCTGCACTTTAGTGGTAACATATAAGTATCTCTTGGTACTCAGATTAGTTGTATTCACAAAAAATCATCTAGTTAAATTTTAAATTCCATTTATAATAACACTCTGCATGTGACATACTAAGAATATTTTTGTATTTGATTCATTACAATTTTATTAGAGACTCATCTCCATAATTTATTATAACCTTAAATTTTTTGCAATAGCTAGTTTTTACTTTTTAGATATGAAATTATTATAAAATGGTGCCCCCCCCCCTCCTGCCTAGGCAGATAAGTGCTGTTATTGCTCACAGAGGTCGCTGCTTTATGTACCGTTTTCTCAGTACATGTTACTCCAAATTTCCTGAAATTTTAATCAATTGTTCTGTCCAACAAATTTCTAATTCCCAATACTAACTTTTACAAATGTTAAATACTAATTAAATAAAAAATCACTCATACATCAAGTATATTAAAAATTTATTTCTCAAACACTTAAATATGATGCACAATGTCTACTTTTCATTATGTTCAACCTGACTTAGATGAAATACCTTTGTCCAACCAAAATTACACTAAAATAGATGAAATGATGCAAACACGTAGATAAACATGCCGTTTACTGTAAATAGTTCTAAATGTGCAAAAACAATGCAAAGATTTTTAATATCGACGACCTCCTCCTCCTCCGCCACCTTGATTATCTCGTACACTGTAAAAGAAAAATTAAAACATAAGACTGACAGATTACAAATAAAAATGTAGCATTCATTTTCACAGACATTAACAGTATCACTTTAAAGAGTTTACATATGAAATGCTATCGCCAAGATTAAACAAATTAGAACATTAGAGACAAAAATGGATTATATTATAATCAAACCTTTTTACTCTATTTATAATGATCCCTTGGCTTTAATAAACTTAGTCTCAAATTAACACCCTATGCAACTTTCTTAGATAGTTATAATAATAATAATAAACTACTCACAACATACAAATTCAGTTGTGATGATTTAGAAAAATTCAAAATTTCTGTTAAAAAAATAAAAAATTACCTTTCTTAAAAACACTATTCACAACAAAAAAGTATCACTAGGGAGATAAAAGAAGGCAGGGTTAAAAATCAAATGAAAGAATAAAATCATAATTCAATTTTCTTGGACAGGAATCAGATTTAAAATATCGTATACAGTAGCCACCGCTTCATAAAATCACTGGTTAATGAAATTAACCGCTTTATCTGATCAAATTACTATGTCTGGAATCAAACCAATCCACGCCAGTTAATAAACTCAACAGAAAATCATGTCCACGTCATATGTTAATAATAACAGGAGACTTGGCGTTGGAATATTAAAACACGAAAAAACTACTACGTCAGAAACGGCAAAGAAAATATTGGAAATGCATACAGCTGTTTCGGTAGCCTAAAGCGTACCGTCTTCAGTGCAAAAAGGATTCTGAATCAGGAGAAGTGCTCGTATATATAGGAGAGAGGCCAGATTTAGTTCAACCAATAAGATTACGGGAAAGGTGGGGAGAGTGGCCAATAGGAATTTAGGAAAGTTAGCTGTGTAAACAGTAGAAAAATTAAGAAAATGTGGACTGAATATAAAATTTCCAACAGTCAGACAAATAGGGAATAGCGAAATCACAATTTACAAGGTTTTTAAAATTTTTATAATTTTAAATTTTTTCTCCATTTCACAATGTGCAAATTAGTTAACCGGTTCTACCGATTATGTACTAAAAAGTTTCGTGCCCTCAACCGTCTGAAGTTCCTTTTACAGTGCAAGAGACACCGTATCATCCCTAAATTCATTCAACTGAAATGCAATATTTCTAGTTTCAGTTTTGTTAACAAAGCAGTACTCAGGTCTCATTTTAATATTCTCCGTGCAGTTATTAAGGAAACTCGTACCTCCATCGCCAAAATTGAAAAAGATTTATTCTCTCTGCACTTAAAGTTAGCTTTTGAACGTCCTAATTTTATGTTGATCGATCACAATTCCTGGATTCATTGTGACAACTGCTCTCGTAAACACTCAATTATACAAGATAACTTCACCCGGCTTCGTAATTCACAGAGTCCTATTCATTCGAACGACTTTCCTGTTGTCAATAAAAATGCAATCGTTAATCTTTCCAATGCTGAAATTACCAATAATCAATATTCTGTTCTCAAACTCAATTCAAATTTTGCCATTTATAAACCTCCTCCTTTTCCTCAGTTAATTGCACCGGTTGAAAAAGCTTTCAAAAATTCTCGACTGACTAACCAACAGAAAGAAAATCTTCGTCATTTAATTCTTAATAATGCCAATTTCAATTCTAAAAATTTTAAATCAAATCTCAGCCCTGCAGAAAAAAACGCCTTGAAGGAATTAAAATCTAATGAAAATATCATAATTACTGAAGCTGATAAAGGTGGTCAGATTGTTATTTTGGATAAAAAACAATACATTGAAAGTGTTACCGAATTAATTAATGATGGCCCATATATTCCTCTGCCCCGTGACCACTCTACTCAAGAGTTAAATAAAATTAAATCTGCTATAAAATCTTGCCCCTTGTTATTGGACTCGACTAAATCTCATCTTATCCCTTCTATTGCTAATTGTGCCAGATTTTATGCTTTACCAAAAGTTCACAAACCCAATATTCCATTTCGTCCTATAGTCTCTAATATCGGTACTGCTTCCTATAATTTAGCTAAATTTCTCACCACAATTTTTGCTCCCCTTCTTGCTGCTAATGTTAAGATTTCTGTTAAGAATTCCATAAAATTTGCAAAAAACATTCAAAACTGCCCTCACACTAATCTCACTATGGTTTCTTTTGATGTAAAATCTCTTTTCACTAATGTTCCGATAAGTGGCGCCCTCTGCTGTCTCAAAAATAGATTAAAAGAGTTTCATTTCACATCTTTTGAAAAGAATTAATCTCTCTTACCTGCATTTGTTTATCACAAACCACTTTTTCTTTTCAAAATAAATTCTATCGTCAGTCTGAAGGTTTAGCCATGGGTTTCCCCTCTATCCCCAATTCTCGCAGATATTTACATGCACTATTTCGAAAGCAAGCTTTTTAAGAAAATATCTTTTCCTTTAATTAATTAAATCATTTTAAAAAAGGATAAAACTTAATGTTTTACATATTAAATTACCTTATAAATATCCTTTATAGGACTTAGCAGATTAATTTCGGATGTATTCACATCCATCTTCAGTGCTAAGTTCAAATGAGATGTCGTACGTAGCTGTAAACATCTTTCCCAGTTCTGTAGACTTAGCACTATGAGCTAAGTGAAGTGAGTTAAGCGAAGTGAAGAAATAAGTCTACAGAACCGGGAAAGATGTTTACAGCTACATACGACGTCTCATTTGAACTTAGCACTAAAGATGGATGTGATACATCCGAAATTAATCTGCTAAGTCCTATAAAGGATATTTATAAGGTAATTTAATATGTAAAACATATCTTTTTCCTTTTTGGACCCGATATGTTGACGACACCTTCACGCTTATCGACATATCTCATCACAATATTGACCATGTCTTAGAAACTTTAAATTAAATTGGCAGTAATATCCAATTTACATATGAAATAGAAAATAATGGCTCCCTCCCATTTCTTGATACTCTCGTCTCTCACACTGTAAATGGATTTTCAACCACCGTCTATCGAAAAAATTTTGCTGTCTCCCTTCCTCCCCATGCGCGTTCATGTCACCCACCTAACCAAAAAATGGCTGCTTTCTACACTTTTTAAACCGTGCACTTAATATTTGTTCTAATCCTATTTTATTAAAATCTGAAATTAAATACCTGAAAGCCATTGCAATTGATAGAGGTTATGACCCTTCCATTATAGACAAAGCTATCCAAAAATTACAACTCCCTCGTATTTCGTCTACTAAATCAGTCTCTTCTAATATCAGTATTGTCTTACCCTATTTTCCGAAATCCAGTCAAACCATAGCTAAAATTCTCAAACAATATGATTTTAAAATAATATTTTCGCCTTCCAATAAACTCACCTTTTCTCAGTTAAAAGATCCCATTGATAAGCATAATTCTTGGGGAATTTATAGTATTTCCTGTCAGTGTGGTTTATCATATATTGGTCAAACTAAACGCAGTCTTAAATTTCGTCTAAAAGAACATATGAATTACGTCCGCAAACAAGAAACCAATAAATCGGCTATTTCTAAACATTGCTGGGAGGAAAATCATAATTTTAAATTCAATTCAGCTAAAATAATTTGCAGACCTAAATCCATTCATGAACTCAATTTCTTTGAAGCTTTTCATATTTATAAAAAATTTAAAAACCTTGTAAATTGTGATTTCGCTATATCCTATTTGACTGTTGGAAATTTTATATTCAGTCCACATTTTCTTAATTTTTCTACTGTTTACACAGCTAACTTTCCTAAATTCCTATTGGCCACTCTCCCCACCTTTCCCGTAATCTTATTGGTTGAACTAAATCCAGCCCCTCTCCTATATATACGAGCACTTCTCCTGATTCAGAATCCTTTTTGCACTGAAGACTGTACTCTTTAGGCTACCGAAACAGCTGTATGCATTTCCAATATTTTCTTTGACGTTTCTGACGTAGTAGTTTTTTCGGGTTTTAACACGTCATAGGTTGTTATAGTGAATTCTTCAATTGATTAGTCAATGGTTAATTTTTTTTCTCTTTAAATATTCAAATAGAGTTTTTAGTTCTTATTTTGAAGCAACTTAGAAGTGCGGAAAGACTTAATTCTGGAAGTGAAATTTCGGTAAAGTATAATGGTTTGTCTCAGACATAGCCAAAGGTAAACAACATCAAAGCTTGGAATTTCTCAATTTGCTTTGTGGTAACTTATGAAAAAATATATTAGGGCCTAAATTGTACTGAACTAAAATCAAAACTAAGTTTCTCAATTTGCTTTATGTTAACTTAAAAATAGATATGATATTAGAACCTAAATTGTAGTAAAGAGTGAAGCACAAGCAAAAAGAAATAAGGAATGCAGAATTTGTTGAGGCAGCTCCTCCAGACTGGTTCAAGAATTGCCGGTCAAAGAAAATTTATCTTTTGTATATTTTTGTTTTTAAAAGCTGAAATGTTTTTGCATGAATGATGGGTGGTGAAAGCTTCATTCCTATCGATAACTAGTTTAGGTGCAATTGTATTGTTTACTGCAAATTTACTGCATATGAGCAATACGAGGATTTTGATGGTGATTATTGTAAAACATTCATTTAGCAGATTTGTTGAAAGACTGATTCAGCTGAGATTTTTCAATAATGATGAAACTGCATTGTTTCATTTGTCATTAGAGCACACTCATATGCTCAAAATTGAAAACAATGAACGATACAAGAAAATTAAATAATGAATAACCGATGTTTTGACATGCAATATGAAAGGAATTGTCAAGAATATACTTTCAGTTGTAGTAGGAAGGATGCTTTAAAGGCATAAATAATTTGCCTGTGGATTGCTGCAGTTCCACCTAACACTTCAACTACTTGATAAGGGATCAGTAAATCTAAATGTTGTTATAGAAAGAAATTGATTAGGAAAGCTGTTGCAGATATCTATGTATATGATTATTCTGCAATATTTTCTATAAATACTAAAATAAGTCATAGGAGCAATGCTTTACATAAAAATGTCTTAAAACAGCGTGATGACAAACACAACCATAAAATTCTTAATATGCAGATTTAAGTCAGAAAAAGAATCTCTAGAAAAATGCTCCACCTTTGAAAGTACGGAACAATTTGGCAAAGATTTTCTTTAATATATGAAAACCTCCTAAAATCAGCAGAACTATCTGAAATTGTTGTAATCGAGGAGCAGTTTTCATCTTCATAAATTTCAAGTGAATCAACGTGTAAAAATGAAAATTCTGATTCAGATGAAGAACAGGATTCTGTACTTAAGAGCATTTAATATACAGAAAGCCTTTTATATATTTTCAATATACTCTGAAGGATAGTGAATCGGGGAGTAAACCGGTAATGTATGACCAGTTTTACATTTTTGTTTGAAATATTATACACTTAATTGATCCGTCCAAACAAAGCCCATCAGTATGCATCAGTTTTTCATGAAGCCCAGCATTTTACTAATGTAAAAATATAAACTATTGTATTCATAATATGTATGTATTAATTTTATCAGACTTAGTATAAATGTGCACTAATTTTAAATGGAGTATACCTTTAATTTATTAATTGTAAACGAGCAATTAATTATTTGTCTATCAAAAGTCCATTAATCCCATTAATCTTTACATAAGAAATTTATTTCCGAATTCGGGTGAGAAATACTCTTTTATTCAATTCGGGCATGTTCGCTGGATATAAAAATCAGTCGCTTATTAAAATCATTTTGACCAGAACAAACGTGATTTTATAAAGTGGAAGCTACTTTACTTGGCATTCCATTCCAGTTTAATTTAGATAGATTATGCAATTGTTTTAAAATGGTCATCTTTAAAAGATAAGTGAGATTTTTTTCCTCTTTAGAAGATAAAATTATTTGCTGCTTTAGATGAAGCATAGCTGAAGTGGTTCAAGACACAAAGGAGATTTACCAGCAAATTAACTCATGTTACTTGGAAAGGGCTGATAAATTAATTCATTTCAAGAAAATGCTATTCATGTAATTAAATTGCTATTGTGTATTTCTGCAATTGGCAGTAAAAACATTTTTGCCATTTATTATTGATGATTAAACTTAGGTTATGCCAAAGAGTGCCAAAATTATTATTATTATTTTTTTTTTTTTTTTTTTTTTTTTGGGGGGGGGGGGGATGTTGTCAATTAGTAAATAAACACTTCCCATTTCAGCAGTTGTTGGTTAAAAAAATAAAAAAAACAGCAATTAGTTATGATTAATTGTAATTCTCAATTTTTACATCAGCATTCGAAAAACATAGAGTTTTATTTATCAATCACACACACAAAAAAAATAAATAAATAAATAAAATAAATAAAAAAGCACATTTTTCATTAACTGGCTATGGAAAAGTAGTGTTAGAGGACTACCTTGAATAATTTGAGTAAGAAAAAAGGGATTCCACAGAAAAAGGATAATTTTAAAGTGATAAAATTATTTGGTAATTAAAAAACATAAAAAAATAAAAAAAAGAATATGGTGAATAAGGAACTAGCCACTGGTGAGTAAAAATTTCAATTTAGAGGTCCAGTGGAATGTGCTGTGTATGGTGTCTTTCTAAAGTCCTAACCTCTATTAACACAAGTCTAAGAAAAAGGGGGAGGGGGGGGGGGGGAATCTATCAAAGACAGAATTTAGTTTACTATGGAGGACTATTTTTATTTTTTTCTTATTTTTTGACTATAAAACTGGGCCACATACTTTGACTGAAATGAATTAAAATGAAACGTTGCCACCTAAAATTAATACTTTAGTTAATTAAAAAAAAAAAATCTAATTGCCGTGTCTAAAATCTATTTGCACCCCTGGATTCAGAAAAATCGCCCCATTCATTTGGTACCAAATTTGTAACGATAGGACTGATATTTCTTTTCCCTTAATTTTGGTGTTACACAAAACTGACAACGACATTTTTATCCAGATTGAAAAATTTTAGCCATTTGGAAAATCGCAGACAGTGAATAACAGAAGCGTCGCCTGTCACCTGTAGAGGTGCCAAGTTTCAATAACAGCTATCAGTAATCAGAGTTATACATTTATGAAATGTGAACCACCTCACGGAATATTTTTTACGTACAAATTCACATATAATAACAAATTGCACAGTTTTTGTAAACAAATATATAATATATTAATTAAAAAATTAGAAAATTTTCTGAATAAATATGTATTTCTTTACCTTCTTACAAAATGATTTTTTTTTTTTTTAACCTGCATTTAAGGGGGGGGGGGACTTTTGGCTCTCTTACATTGTTCTTTTCTTTATGCATCTTACGTATTTTGTTTGGTGATACAGTATGTATTTTAAATTTATTAAGGAAAAACAAATAGATTAAACAAGATCAGTAATAAAGCCTAAAAATAATTGCATATGTGAGAAATATTGAGCACTTCTATCACTTTTTTGGTTCTAGCTTTGATCACTAGCTGGGAAGTGGAGGAGTCAAAATATAAATAATTAGATGAATGAGAAGTAAAACAATTTTACTTCTTTATAGGTTCTAGAATCTAATAAAGCAAGTTTAAAATGAATATTGGCATTTATGTTGCTGATGGAGGATCAAGAAAGATTGGCAAACTAAAGACTTCTGCAGAGCTTTTAATTGTCGATAGCTAATTTGAGATAAAGGGGGGGGGGAGGGGGCAAAAAAATTACATCCGCGAGAAATATTGTATAATTCTATTTTTTTATAGTTTCTAGAAGCTAATAAAAGCAAGTTTAAAATGAGTATTGACATTTATGTTGTGGATGGAGAAAAATTGAGAATTGGAAGGCTTCCGCTGTGCGTTTTATCATCGATTGTTAGTAGGCATTCTTTTTTTTTAAACGATCGATACCCGCGATATTTTTAAAAGAGTATAATCCGTAATTTTTATATGTTGTCCGTAATGCCATAATTACTGCCATAAATCTGTAATAATTACGGACAAATCGTAATAATTGACACCACTACACCTGATATATATTTAACATATCAAGTTTGTTGCATTTTATATAACTTATGAAGTTGAAATATAACCTACAAAAATATTTCGCCATCAGTCATCTAATATACAACTGTCTAATATAAAACTGTCTTGTTTGCATAATACAAAAGGTATGAAATGATACCTATCTACATTTTCAATTTAATAATTTGCTTTATTGCACTTTTTTAAAATCTGCATAAAATTTTCTTTTTGAACATAATGTAATAACCATACACTTCGTATTCTGATTTATTATATGAAATAAACAAGCTTTATTTTAATATATGAAATAAAACTATTTGTTAGATCTAAGCAATTTTTTATTAAAAACATGCATTTTGCATTGGGTTAATTCCGCCTTTATATGGAATTACTGCTTTAATGCACAATGGCATAGTTTTATACAGTGTTTTAATATAAATCTCAGAAATTTCAATGTGCCAAATATCACAAATATTTTTTTCTAGTTCTGGCAGAGACAGGCTGCAAATTTCGAATCCTCTCTCCTGCCTTTTTATAGACTAAACATTTTCGAGTGGATCGCGATTAGGACTATTTCCATGTCTGGTAAAGAAGAAATTCTACTATATCCTTCGTGGGATGCAACTTAAAGTGAAAAAAGATATGATTACTTACAGAATTAAAGGTTCTCATGGGAATGGATAGGAAATTTCGACAATTTGAAGTGAATAAACTTAGCACAGACGCCATGTAGTAAGGTGCATTATCATCTTGAAATGCTGTTTGCGGAAATGTCAAAGACACCTCCAAAATAGTCGGTCAGGCACCACTTTTATGAAGATTGTGTTTTATTTTAAGTTAATTGATCCCTTGAGCATAAAAATTTACCCGACTGTTTCAAGAGTTATGCACCCCCGTACCATAATGTACGGAGAATGTATCACTGTTTTAAAAGTGCGATTTTCATTAAGTCGGACATACTTTTGTTGTCAGATCTCCTTGTTTTCTTTAGCTTGAAATAAGAACTTGACTGATCAAAGAGAACCAGTTCAGCCCAATAATTAACTAATAATTTTTTAATTTTTTTAGCCATCTGAGGTCTTGCTTTTTTAATTCTCTTCACTAAGAATGGAAATTTTCAAATTTTCTGTCATTTAAACCCACTTTGTTTAATAGTTGCTGTACTGTAGTTAAAGAAATTATGCTGCTAAACACTTTTCTGAATCTCTTATGTTCTAAATGTAATACAAACTGATTTCATAAGCAATGGCTTTTTAACATACGGTCATCCCGCTTGGATGAGCAACATGGCTGCATAAAAACAAATTTCCAGTTTAAATGGCTAAAAAATTTTATATCTTGCTTAAAAACTCTTTTACAAATATTTCGTTAACATTTAATTATTTTGCCATCGCACGCATCAAAGTATTTTTTGATTTTCTTTCAAAAATTAATACTTTTTGTGGCATTGTTAACTGCTTTATTCTTACCATTATTGAAATAACTTCTAAAATTACAATTTTCCTGACAATTGCATTTTGTTTTGAACACTGGACTCAAAGCTAAAGTGTATGTGGAAGACAACATAATAAAATCTGTTAGAAAATTTGCTTTTTAAACGATAAAATTAGTGGTTGTAGTAAGCAGAAAGGAAAATATCCAAGTGGTTTTTTTTTGGTCGCGTACTGTATATGAACAATTTCCCCTATAGACCTAATGTATTTGAATTCTCTTTAGTGTAGCATCCCTATACGATACAGAGTTTAATCTTCCATGTTATCTGTTTTTGAGTTATGTTGTTAAAAGACACACAAACTGCTAAAAACATGTTTTTCAGATTCAGAGAAGCTAAAAAAATGTGTAAATATAAAACTCAATTTTGAAAATTTGAGCCAAAAAACAATACTTTCTTTGTCATATATACATGGGTAAGAGAAAATAAAAAGGATAAATGTTTAGAAATCTAACACTGTCTTCTAATATAGAAAAAAGTTAAAGTATTATCTCACTCATTCCAACATTTCTTTCAATTCAAACAGAAGAATGATTTTATCAAAGTTGGGGGAAAAAAAAAAAAAGCTTGAGGTTGTTTTGCTGTCTGGGTCAAATATCGTAGTCAAAATACTTAAAAAAAAAAAAAAAAAAGCAAAAATCTCACTTGCTTCAGCATTTGTGATGAAAGCTGAAGCAAAGATTTTTTCCATTTTTAAGCTTTCAGTTTAAATGCTTCAGGTTTATGTATTTTTAATTTAAAACCAACCTTCCACTAAACACATTTTGCCAAACCAGTTCACAGTCAATAACAATATAATATGTGAATATTTCCTAGGATTTCTCTTACCAGGGGCAGGTTCCAGAGGCAAAAATTTATCATCCTTTGCAATCTTTAATGCACTCTGCAGGACAGATTTTATTCAAATTTAAAACACGAGTTTATAGTTATGACAATATGCAAGCATTTTCAGGGAGCTATCTCACCAAGGGCAAGAAATCTATATGCCTATAACATATCTTGTAATTCATTCATTTACTTATATATATATTTTTCTGAACTGATTTTTCTCAAATTTTGCCCATGAATCTATAGTCAGTGGCAATGCATTACACGAATCTTTTAGGAATCTAGTATGACAAGGTCACAGGGGCAAAAATATCTGTGTCAAATATTGCGATCCATTTTTAATGTACTTATGCCAAACCGATTTTACTCAAATTTTAGACATTACTCCATTCCATAGTCAATGACAATATAAAAGTATTTATCTTATCAGGAGTTTTCAGAGAAAAACCTGTCAGTGTCAAATCTACTATTTTTAATCTACTTCTGCTAAATTGAAATTTTTAGTTCATTACAAGAAAAAAATAACTTAATTTTCCCTTAACATTTTTTTGCAGCGCCTAGACAGTCTAATCTTTAGACTGTCTTCAAGCATCTTCTTTACTTTATTTGTCTCTTCACTTAAAATATGTTTTTTTTTCTTTTTTTTTTTTTTTTTTGGTCAATTATTTTAGACAGTCAAAAATAATTAGTCAGTTTGCTTACATTACCAAGTACCAAAGAAGCATAATAAGACAAAATGTGCAATATTTAAGAATATGTGCTTAGTCAAAGAAATGAAAATGTTTATTTGGCACATGTTTGTGGAAGAACAGAGAACTACTACTGACTCAAGGCAAGTATGAACCCTGATTTAAGAAGAAAAGATCATAGAAATGCTTAATCTGAAATCTGCCAATCTCTCAAAAGCTAAAAATCTTATTTCTTGAAGAAAACAGGAGACTTTCTGTGAAAACTGCATTTAGGTCAATGTTCAATTTAAATTTTCCAAAAATATTGCTAAGTAATTGCATAATGTTGAAGTATGCAATTCAATAAAAAACTTTAAGCATGTGGCGTCACATGCTTGAAAGTACCAGCAGCCAAGCGAAACAACACAGCACAGAAACTTCAAGCACCAATGTGCCGTTGATAACGCTGGGGTACCCCGGTGAAAACGTTCCAGCCAAGTAAAACATGGGAGTCTTAAAAGGTTGTATTTTTGTTAATAGTTAAGTTAATTTGGTACTTCATGAAGTGTTTTAGGATAATGAATTATTTTTTATGATTAACAGCTTAAAAACATTATCTTGCCATTACTCACCAGCATGTGTAAGCAAAAGAAAGCAGTAAGTTAGTGAATACAGAAGTTTTTGAAGAAGAAACTTCATAGAGCAGAGACATTGATTATTCATTAGAAAGTAATGAAAATTCTGTAATAACAGAATGTTTTTAGATGAAATTATAATTACATAACCAACAATGAGATTTCTTTGATGAGGGACACAATTTTAAATAGTAAAATTTGCTTATTAACAAATCTACTAGCCTGGATTAGCCTGCCTAGCTGGGTGTCCTTTAAATACCAGAGGAGTAAGTTCTATTGTTTTCGCTAGCAGTTTCCAAAGAGGCAAAAAAAGAAGCTTCTGATGCAAACCATTTTTTTTTTTTTTTTTTTTTTTTTTTTTTTTTTTTTAAGAAATGGCTTCAAGACATTGTAATTCTCTTTTCAAGAGAAAAAAAGTAGAAAGTATCCAAAATATTTCATGCATAATTTGTAGAAATTTTTTCCCATTAGGTAAGTTTATCTAAGTTTAAATAGCTGTTACTTGGCTCAGATCTTTATTGACTGCACCTTGACAGAGTCTCAAGCAAGACATTTGACATCCACACTTTTAGTATTAATTTGCATGAAAATTCAGACTGAAATTTGAAGAATCTGCAATTCATACAGTTTCTTGACAAAAATTGCACCCAATGCAATAATCAAAGGAGATTTTTTTTTTTTTTTAAATAAAGTGTGAAATAAATCTCGTTTTTACATATTTCGACCTCTTAAATATAACATGTCAAAAATGTAAGAGCATCGTTAGTACATACAAAAGACAATCTAAATGACGATATAATCGTCAAAATATTTATTGCTTAACACCATAGATGTTAAATGCAAATAAAATTGTCACACCTTTTTTCTTTTCACCTTCCTTTTAAATTGAATAGTTAGTTTGAATTGCCCGGACTTCTAACAATATGAATGTGATGTTTCAGATTGGCTCAAAGATTTTATGCATACTCAAATACTTTCATTTTGGTCTTAAAGGGAAAAAAAATACAACAATCCTGTTTTAATATACGAGACTTATTTTCAAATAAAAGTATCTTCTCAAGGAATGCAGTTATACAAATACGAAAAGTGTCAGTATCACAATTTTTTCATTAAAACATTTGTAGCTCAATTTAATGCACGCTAAAAGATTATTACCTCTGTTGCATTAAATACTGTCCCATCTGAGCCTGATTTAAAGAACCAGTTATTGTAATAATACGATCATTTGTGCCTTGTGAAGCTTCCTCAATGTTAATTGTAGCAGCTGAATCTCGTCTGATTTTTCTAATCCTTTGCCCGCCTTTGCCTATAATAGCTCCAGCAACCTTTCAAAACAAATGTAAAACATTAGAATTCAAGAATTTAAATTTCCATAAAGAAGCTACATACATTTCTTAACCCACGAGGACGCACTGTGGTACATCAAATTTTTATCCTCCACTATACAATGTCTAAAGAATGTGATCACAAGATTCCTACTTTTCAGTAGCTGATTATTTCCTTGTTTTTAACAATGAGAAGAGAGTTATTTTCGTTTTTCATAATCTACCTCACAACAAAGCAAGTCTGAAGAATGGGATATGCAAATACCCCAGTATCCTATAAGTGAAAGCCTTTTTGCTTTTTTTTTTTTTAAACACCTAATGTAACTTATGCCCAAGACCAAAAGATCCCCCTTAACCCCCTAAAAAAAAAAAAAAAAAAAAAGAAAATACTTGTACTTTTTGTTTTAAGTTTGTTTGTTTAGAGCATTAATATATTTATGTAAAAGCTAACTGAAAATTAGAAAACTGGTATATATTTTATGCTTCTTTATGTTTATAAACATATTTTTCAGAGAAATTATTCAGTAAATTGACTTATTTACTAAATGATTGAAAATTAGAAAATATGAATAAAAGCACGTTTGAGGTAGAAATATACACCAACGTGACTTCATGATTGAATTTAGGTTGCACATCCTGGCGGGTTAAGAGTCATATTACAAAAATGTCTAAGTGCTTAAATAGAAAACTAAATAGACATCAACGACAAAAAGACAAAGTTAAAAATACAATTTGAATATTGAAGTTTTAATAGCATAAAGCATACCGTTATAGGTGGTAAACAGCAAGCTGCTCCTAAATATAACATGGAAGCTGATTCTAGATCAAGATAAACCAGGACACAGAATTGTGGGGATTGTAAAGGGATTAACAAACAGGAAATTGAGAAATGCTGTTCTATGGAAATGGTAAGTGAAAATTTAACAGAATGTGGGGTTTATATTTTTTCCAACAATGAGAGAGGGTACCATGAAATCACAATGTTACAATTTTTATAAAAATGGAAAGCTTCAAGAAAATAAGAGTTCAAAGAAATATTTTTTGTTAAACAATTACAGCTTGTTACAGATTAAGGCCGTCTCCAAAATTTTCCTCATCTGACTATCCGGCACAATATCTCTCCATTAGTTCACTATGAGCAGCTTTCAAACCCTTTTCAACGCTATCCAGCTGAATGGTAGGATAGTGTTATCTTCCTTTATCCTCTATTCTTGAAAATGCTTAATTGTTTTTTAGGATGTGTGGTTTGAGAAATGCATCATATCTTGAAACATGACACCATCAAACTTGCTTTTATTATTTTGACAAAGTTGGGTTCACCATGTTTTTTTATTTCATGATTATATAAAACTCTTCACACATCTTGATGCCCAAAGATCTTTGTTGATTTCTTGTTGCTAAATGTAACTCACGTTTTATAGACTAAACTTCAGCTTGTGTTTCGTTTGACCAATATATATGACAAACCACACTGACAAGAGATTAGATACCAAGTGTTACCCAATGTATGTCAATGTTATATATAGAAGTGTCAAAGTGAAGGTATCCATGTAACAAGTTCAAAATGGAATGAGATATTTTTCAAAGGGGATAATTTTAAAATAATTGTAAATGTCAGTGAGAATTAATGAAAGAAGTTCAGATTGTTGTGCCAGATTCCAAGAATACTTCCATCCAATTTTCAGTAATTTTTCAAGAATCACCCAATGAATTTTCTTTCCTGCTCTTTTTCTTTTTTTAAAAACACTTTACATTAATAGCTTGTGCATAAGGAAAACTTGTCACATATTTCTTTTTAAATAAAATAAGTTGTGTGGAGGAAATAAGTTTTTCGGGATTATTAACTCATATGTAAAAATACTTTTTATTTTAATATTTTGATTACAGCAGTTGTTTTCAGTTAAGCTGGTGCATATCTTTTGGATATTTTTGAGTCTGGGAACATCTCTGGACAATTGGTATATTATATTCTATAATAAAAGCTAAGAACATCAGCTCACTCAATTGTTTTAGGAAAAGAATGTTTTAAAAACTATTAGGAAGTAACGCTATTTACTAGTGAATGTGTTAAACTTAAGACTTAAAGATGGATGGTTTCAATGAATCAAGCATTGTGACCAGGTCTGTTGTACAATAGTAAATTTATTATTTGAATGTATTAGTTCAAGTATTATTTAAATATAAATAAAAAAGTTGAATTTACGTTTCTTATATAAATTCCAATGTTTAACATTCTTTAAATTCAAATGCACTTATTTAAGTACCAAAAAACTGACCAAATCCTGCCATAGCATTTTTCAGCTAAGCTTATTTTTAAAGTTCACTTTTATTTAAATGTTATTCCTCCCAAAAATATTTAATAACATATGTAAATGCAACAACAAGTAAAAGTCAATCTAAATTAAATTTGAAATGACTTACATTTTTTGTAATCCTTTATTTACTTTGAGCTACAATTTAATTATTTATTTACTTTAAACTACTTTTTAATCACCTACATCTACTATACTTTGATCATTAACCCTTTAACCTGAAAGTTAATTATGATCCTTTAAATTTGATTGCCACCATAACTTTGAAAAAAAATGAAAATGTAAGAAATAAATTACTTTTTTCACTATGTTATAAAAGTTTTTCTAAAAATTTTGCATTTGGGACTTAGAGAGGACAAGGTAGATTAAGGAGTTGAATGATCCCTTACAAGGAGACATGCCGAGACCGGTACCGAAACCGAATTTCCAAGATCTCGGCACTCACATTTTCGAGACTCATTTTCCCGTACAATGAATGTATTGGAAGCCAGTAACGGAAATGTAAATAAAAAGTAGAAAAAAGAAATGCTTATCCAATCTCTCTCTCATACAATGCTTTGCGGATTAAGACATTCAGCAATGATAAACTTTTAACATTCATTGGCTTTACACTGAATTTTTTTTTTTTTTTTTTTTTTTTTTTTAAATGCAGCAATTTTTCAATTTATAAATATATTTATCTTAAATTGGCATTAACACTAATTTATATATATAGAAATTATTTTTTCAGACAGTTAACTTACGATATTTATATATTTAAAAAAAAAAAAAAAAAAAAAAAAAAATCATAAGCTTGGTAAATCATAATCTACAAAAAAGACACTTAAAATGTACAAAAAAGCCAAGCTCAAAGAAAGAGAATTGATTAAAGTTGTGTCTAAAAAGCGTGTGATATCAAATCCCCAAGCTTACATTCAAATACTTATTTAATATTCCCTTTTAACTAAATTTTCACATGTGAATCAAGTGCCTTATGATATGTTGATAGAAATCCTTCTTTCCTGTACTAAATACATCATAGCGTGTTTCTGAAAAATATTATTATTATTATTTATGTATGATGGGCTTGGCGGCCATCTTTCAAAGTTTTACGTTAGTTTGAATTCTATAAATCTCATCAATTATAGGATGAGTTGGTTGATTGGTTGGTTAATTGAGTTTTATATCGCACTAGTGCTGCGCAATGAGAAATAATTATAGGATGGCACGATGGGAGTGCGCCAAACTTAACACTGTTAAAACTTAAATTGATTCAACTTGTGTGCTTAACGGGGCTTTTGCGATGTTTTTAATGCATTTTTTTCTTCTTTTTTAATCTGAATATTTCAACCCCTGTTGAATGGAAGAACCATATTATTTTTACGAGATATTTATTCCAAGAAGCTAAATTCAAATTGGGTAAATATAACGGAGGGTGGAAGCTTCTATGCATCCCCTCCCCCCCCTCTCCTTCATGTTTTTATGTTAATTTAAATTTTTATATACTTTATTCCCGGCATTTATAGGATGGAAGTGCACTTAATACTAAATAATTATAAGAAATCATGTTATCGAAATATTTCCGTCTCTGCTGAATGGAATAGCAAAATTAATTTTATATGAGATATATTTTAAGAAACTTCTTTCAAATTGTGTGAATGTTTATTCATTACTTGAAAGATGGCCGCCAAGCCCATCATACATAAATAAAAATAATAATATTTTTCAGAAACACGCTATGATGTATTTAGTACAGGAAAGAAGGATTTCTATCAACATATCATAAGGCACTTGATTCACATGTGAAAATTTAGTTAAAAGGGAATATTAAATAAGTATTTGAATGTAAGCTTGGGGATTTGATATCACACGCTTTTTAGACACAACTTTAATCAATTCTCTTTCTTTGAGCTTGGCTTTTTTGTACATTTTAAGTGTCTTTTTTGTAGATATCATTTATTTTTTTTAAATAGTTTTTATATTTACTGGAATTAACCTGATACTTTACATCAGATATGTCCTGGATTTCAACTCAGCTTTCGTGCGATGTTGTTCTTTGCGTTAAACTGTATTACAAAGTTTTCTTTGCGTTAAACTTTCCATAATTCTGGTTGCTAGACATTATCCATGGGTTTTCTATGCAGACTAGTATGCCGTGTCCATCACAAAACTTTCTTCTACATTTTCCTATACATATTAAAGCAGCACAAATTATTTATTATTTTTTTCATTATGAATGCTGAATATTATCAACTCAGAGAGGTATTGTTGCACAAAATGTTGAACGGAAGTAAATTTTCACCATGCAGATGGCATCCTTTCATTTTTAAAACAAAATTGTAGTATATGAGCTCCACTTATCGGCCGATAGGCATTGAGATTGAATCAGCATAATGTCTCATAATGGCCTTTTCACATATTAAGTTTTGTTTCTTTATATGCAACAGAACCTTTCCTTAAATTGCGAAAATCGCTGTATAGCAGCGCCACATGTTGAGATATTGGTACAAAAGTTGATAAGAACTATAATTTGTAACAATGTAAATTTATTTGTAAATTTATGCAATTCCATGTATTAATTACTCAGATATAGCCTTCTCTGAAATTGCGGCAATCACTGTATAGCAGCACCATGTTGAGCAATTGACACCAAATATTGATAAACGCTATTATACATCAAGGTTCAATTGCATATAAATTTATATGTAATTCTGAGCAATAGCTCCTGATATCTAGTTAGAACAAAACTTTCGCCACACACATAGAACACACACACGCAAATAGAAATTTTCTAAAAATAGTCAAATTGTTTTCAGGAGCTCTTACAACGTGTAAATCCATTAAAAACCGAAAGTCGAAATTCATTTCAATAAAATGACAAGCGAAGCGGGCAAAGCCTGCTAGTATACTATATAGAAGGAAGTAGAAATCTTTATGCATCATAATTATCATTGCCAGATTGAATTGAAGGATATTAAAATTGGATACTATATCGTGTACTGACTTTCTTATTCTAAGGTATGAAAAATATTAAAAAATCAGCAATTCAAGCTATAGATTTGAAACAAATGTTATTCAAAAATATATTCATTTCTGTTTTCAGGGATATAAAATTTAAAATTGTACAAAATAATAAAAGCAAAGATTCTTTGGTTAAAAAAATAACTTATAAAAAGAAAAAGCAGATCAATTTGAAATTAATATTTTTCGGGTAAACTGAGATGAAGCAATTTCATATTTGGCGATTTATGTCTCTTTGGCGATATTTAACAGTTTTTCAGCAATTAAGATAGGAAATTTTGATTTTTAAAAGCTAAATTTTATAAAAGTTCCTAGATTGAGTAATTGTCTATCTGAAAAACCAGTTTTCAAAGAATTCTGCACATTTATGAATTCTCTAGCTTGTTTTAAAAAAATTTTCTTGAAGAAGAATTTTTTTCAAAAAGTTGTCAAAACATCTAATTTTACGCTAAATTGAAAATGCTCCCATTTTTTTACTTATTAACTTAGAAAGTTCGTTTTTATCTCAAATTAAAGATCTCGTTGATACGAATATTTTACTTTTTGTTTCATTTTACTGCGATATTTGGTTCGTCCAATATTTAAAACTTTACGGAAAAAAAATTTGCCGATTTAACATGGGAAAGTTGGTTTCTGTATAATAAGCATTTAACGATCTTGGTTTATTTCTGTCGATTTTATTATTGGCGCGTTCTGCTTTGTGTTAGTGGTAGTTTGTTTGTTTTGCTTTTCTCTGAGCTTGGCTTGGCAAAACGACCGTTTCTGCTTGATTGGTTTCCACACTGTACATTACATATTCACACACACATGAATTTTGTTCTTTTTCTGTTCAGTAGTAGAAGCAGCATTATCTGAAAGATTTAAAATGAAGTTCAGAGTTTTTTTTTTTTTTTTTTTGGTAGATGCAAGCTAAAAGCACTGCATCGGGTCGAATATCAGCAGTTACCTGCATGTTTTAATAAGAATTGTATATATATTATACACTGAAGTTTACAATTAGATTAGTAATTTTTTATCTAATTATAATTATATTATTAATGTATAAACAAAAACTTCAGTACTATAAAATTAGAAATCTTTAATCCTTTAAAAGATTTGTTCTATTATACAGAGTGGCTACAAAAATTCAGAAAAAAATTTCCCTCATTTTTCCATGACTAATACTGACAAATTTCCGTTATCTATTATATACATTCCATAATTCTGTGTATATCACATTCTTGTGTAACATGTTTGCTAAACCACTGCAATTCAAAATCTCTACTGATGGACAAAAATATTTCTGTCTTTATTTTTTTATTTGTTCACTTAAAAAGGAAAATAAAATGAAAAATTCAAAATTTTAGAGAAATTAGCAAAATTATAAAAATATGACACATTTTAATTGCACAACATATTAACATCAAGACATAAAATTATTCCTCATGTTGTACTAATTACTAATTTTTCTTTTTAATGTTAACTTGGTGAGATTCAACTAGAAAGCAGCCAATCCTGTGCAATCATGGTTAAGATTACACCTGTTTGGCGATCTTACAATCATACTTGCTGGGTAAAAATGTAAATTTCCATGATTTTGGGGTGTTTCAACAAAATTCCCTGATTTTTCCCGATTGATAAAGTACCCTGATTTTTCCACAATTTCCCTGATTGTCGCCACCCAGTTATACAACTGTATTTTGTGTAATAGAATTTTAATTCAGTTTATTAGAATGGAATTAAAGTAGAAGCTCATAATAGGGTTTAAATGATGAATCAATAAGGGAACTGATAAAATTTTGAAAATAATTTATACTTACATCATTTGGAATTTTCATAACAACTGAATAAGATCCATTAGGATTTGGCATGGGCTTTGATGAAAACAATTCACCGGTATTCTGAAATAAATTTGTATTTTCAGTATATATTGGATTGAATTCTAATTGAAAGGCAATTAAAACAAAAAATTTAAAAAGAAAAAAGTTGTAAACAATTTTTAGAAATAAAGGTATTTAATATCTACACAACCCTATACTTGCCAACCAATTTTAATAAAAAAAAGGGAAGATTTTTGTTGAAAAACCAGAAGATTTCATTAAAAAAAAAAAAAAAAGACTTCTTTAAAGGGGGAAAAAAAAAAAACATTCAATGTGTTAAACAATACAGTTTTACACTTTTAATATTTTGAAGCAATGTATAAAAATGTTTTACTATGTATTAGTTATACCAAATACATAAAAGTTTCAAATGAAATTATACCTCTTCAACATGTAAATAACTACAAAACAGAATCCGTAAGAAAATTATTTAACAATAGACTACAAATCTTACTCAAGTATATAATTAAGAAGTAAATAAAATGAGAGAATTGAAAGAAATGCAGTCACTAAGCAGCTGTCAAATATTTTCTATTCAAGATTTTTAGTTTCCATTAGCTGTTTTCAGTTTTCCCTCCCCTCTCCCCAAATTAGACATGTGATTGCTAAAATCAGACATTAGCTGAAATGTTTTTGCTAACATGATTGGTTGGTTGGTTGATTAGTTGAATATTGATAAAGTCACTTGCAATAAATTGATGGCATAAGCATTTATATATATAGTTTTTAACTTCAGTAAGCATTTTCAAGATTTTTTCATTAACGAAAAAAAAAAAAAAAAATCTTTAATACAACTGCAATAACTTTTATATCCACATAAAACCTCATTAAAATTCCATGCCAAAGGAAAAACAGAATTTTTTAAACAAATATAGACACATGACTTTTGTGTATGTGCATTAATCATACATAAAAAAAAAAAGTAGCAGCAGCTAATTATCCGTTTCAAACGTGCATAAAAACCAACTGAGTATTAATTTTCTTAAATTGTTCTGGGAAAAATTTTCCTACCTGAAAAATCTATTCTTCATTTTTCTCCACATTTGGTATAAACATGACATACAAATATTTAATTTGAGGAAAAGTAAACATTCATTAAATTCAGCAATAACAATAAGGTCTAAAAATAATTACATATGTCAGAAATATTGAGCACTTCTACTGCTTTATTGTTTCTAGAATTGATCACAATCCAGAGATGGGGAAAAGGGGGAGGGGGTACAAAATTAAACAGTAAGAAATATTAAATTCTTTCAACTCTACTTTCCAGAATCTAATGAAGCGAGTTTAAAATGAATATTATCATTTATGTTGCAGATGGATAAAGATTAGTAACAAAAGACTTCTGGACAAAAAATAATTACATAAGCTAGAAACAAGGCTGCCAACCTCTGGGAGTGCTAAAGTGTACTTAAAAAACAAGAAAAACTGTAGTTTTAAGCTACTAAGTGTAGTCGCTAAAAAATAAGAAAATGCTTAAAATATAAATAAGGATAAAATCTTTTGTTTATATTAAAACTTATTTTCTGAAAATTATTGACTTTTAATAATCTAACATACAAAAATAATATATTGGCTTGTTGCAATATAACATGAACAATCATAAAGTCCACCATGATTTATGCGAAAATTGCTGTTACATATTGTACAAATAATACGCCTGATGGGGTGATGACTGATGAATCAACAGATCGCAATCAACAACGCGCGTACACAGTCACGCTATCGTCATAGTTTATGAGAAGGAAATGAAACAAACTACCAACCTCTGGAGTTTTCAAGATACTTCATCCGTAACTGCAATTTGCAGATACGGTGCGAAATTTGATTGCTTGTTGTAAACAAGATAACGATGAGCAAAGGAAAAGTGTAACTTTAAATATGCGATGCGTAGAGTGTAGCAGAAGCAGGCTAAAGCATAGTTACTACACCAATTGCGTAGTTGTTGGCAGCCCTGTAGAAATATTTAACAATTCTATTTCTTTACAGGTTCTAGAATCTCATAAAGCAAGTTTGAAATGAATACTGACATTTATGTTATGGATGGAGAAAGATTGGGAATTGGGAGCTTTCGTGATCGCCAATCGCTCTAGAAGGTTTCTTGTTTAAAAACAAACGATATCTGCTATTTAAAAAAATAAAAAAAAACGGAAGATTTCATCATTTGTCCAGAAGACAGGTTAAAATACTGGAAGTCTTCTGGGAAAACCGGAAAAGTTAGCAAGTATGCAACCCTCTCCCTAATCTTAAATCAAGGTGGCAATGTACGGAATACTTTGTATGTGCTCAGCACTAGACCAAATTTTGAATAAGTATTGGGCCAACATGAGTAGTTATAACAATTTCATTGTTTTTATGCATTATTAAAAATAATGTAATTATGATAAATCATAAATTATGAAAATATAGAGAGCTGTCTTAAATTTTTGCTATAATCAGATTCCTGCAGTTAAAAGGGGCAAGTAGATTGCTGCAAAATTTAGTATAGACACTATTCACCAGATGCATTTCTGTACATTTTATCTTAGGGCTGTTTACAGTAGAAATTTAATTATAACTATCCTACATGTAATAAACAATGATTTTCATATGTTCTAGTTCTATGTCAAGTAATGAAATTTATGCTTAACAAATTCATGGTAGAAAAAAAATAACAGCAGTGAAATATTTATTTACTTATTAGCAGGCTACGTCCAGATCGCTGGTCAGTGTTTAAATAAATTTTCAAAAAGAATTGAATCCTTATTTATTATCACAAACTTAAAAAAAAAAAAAAAAAAAAAAAAAACTTTGAAATCGCTTTAA
The DNA here is from genome assembly GCA_963930645.1 of Salticus scenicus. Lineage (NCBI taxonomy): Eukaryota > Metazoa > Arthropoda > Arachnida > Araneae > Salticidae > Salticus > Salticus scenicus. The sequence continues at coordinate 61,704,987 of OZ005653.1, read as the reverse complement.
ACCTCGCTTTGGGTACCCGCTGCATACAGCAGCTTTTTTTTCGCATGCATTGCTAGGTTTCCACTGCCTGCAAAAAGGTCTTTCACGGGCACTTCAATCTGGATATTTATCGACGACAGGTGGATCTGCTATTATTTAAGAACGATTTTAAAGATGACTATCTCCGCATTTATTAAATATTTTAGTTTTTGAACCATATATTTTATAGTCCCCGCGCTCTTTACACTATATTACGATTTGATTCTACTCAATAACAAACAAAATAAAAAACAAATACATTTCAATCAATTTAATCCTTTCCACTATATACTACCATTTTTTCCCAATAAATACTACAAAAAAAAAAAAAAAAAAAAAATCTTTCAAAGGAATTTAAAAAAAGTTGTCATACTATAAAAATTATACATAAACACAACTGTTATAAATACTTTTTAAATTTAAATTACTTAATTTTTTCTAGTACATTACCATTTGATTTTCAATAAATATAATAAAGAAAAAAAAATTGCCTTTAAATGAATGAATTAAATAAATGACAAACAGCATAATAGTTGTTGCTAAGATATGCAGATGATTGAAATGAAAAAATACATCTTATTAAAATGGAAAAAAAAAAAAGAAGCCAATGTTTAAAACTAAAAAAAATCTTGATGAGGTGCACACCTGCAGGGTTTCAGCTACCCATTTGCAAAGTTTTGTAGCTCTGCGACCAGTAGTGTCAGCATCAGAGCACAGACACACAAACAGAGAGAGATCCTTCTCTTTATTTATATAGATTTATTTTTTTAAGTCGCCAAGTGGCAGACTAATTTATTTTTTTTCAGTTTTTTTTCCTAACGAGGTTTTAACACATTAATAAAACTGAATGTTACAAAATACTATTAAATATACAGCAGTTAATAAAGCAAACATTTATTAAGCAACAGATAAGCAGATTTCCTTGTAAATAAAATTCTTAAGAGTTAAATATTGCAATATACAGTATGTTTCAAAATTATAGGAGTAATTTTTTTTTAAATAACAATTGAAAAATCTTTTTGTAAAAAAAATAGAACAGACTCCAAAAAGGAACTATAGTGTAACCACGTTTCCTACGCCTAGCAGCGAGGACAAGTCGAAAATCTTGAAGGGTTTCCAAGTTGACCAACAGGTTTGGATTTACTAAACATCCAGTTATTCGGTATTCCCTTATGGCTTATTTCCTTATTATTAGTTTCATTTGCAAATTTGGTATAACCAGGCATGAGAGTGCAGAAAATTGAAAAAAGAGGAAACACGCGTGTTCATAAAATTATTTTCAAATGAAAAATAACGTGTGAGGGGAAAACTATACAAATGTGTTCATAAAATTTATTTCAAATGAAAAATAATGCTCACAGGAAAAAAAAACTATACAAAATATTTTAAAAGTGACAAATTAAACTAAAAGAATAACACATCAACACAATAAAACATGTGTTTAGAAAAAAAAAAAAAAAAAAACATTAGCTAGCAGTCAACATTTAATAACATTGACTGGTGGTGGAAAAGGGGGGGGGGGGGGGGGGGTAAAAAGTAGTTCATGAGTGAGAAATATTAAACACAATTCTACTTCTTTATGGGTTCTAGAATATCATAAAGTAAGTTTAAAATTAATATTGACATTTTTGTTGTGGATGGATAAATATTCAAAAATAAAAGGCTTCCCGCAGAATGTTTGATTGGCAATGGTTAGAGATGAAAAGAGAAGGGGGGGGGGAGGACAAAAAAAATTACATGAGTGAGAAATATTGAATAATTCTGTTCTTTTATATGTTATAGAATCTGATTAAGCATGCTTAAAAAGAATATTGACATTTATATTTTGGATGGAAAAAGATTGAAAATCTAAAGTTTTTCGTGGAGCGTTTGAACACTGATCATTATTAGAGTTTGATTTTAACAAAAGAAAAAACCACAAAATAAACGAAAATCACAAAAAAGCGGAAAATCGCGGATCCGCGGAAAATTCTCATGCCTGTATAACTTTGATAACTATCATCCTTGAGGGCCTTTGGATTTGGCGATCAAAACGTAAGGCAAAAATATACACGCAAGATGTGTATTTTCATAACATATATTGTACGATGTGTTGTTTCATATTCTTAATTACTCTCTTGATATACCTTATCAAAATAATCATGATATCACAAAAAAAATATGTTTGCCATATAATTTTGCGATTTCTTTCACCAAGGACGTCACATTTGCTGCTTACAAAATCTTATTTGTTTTCTTGAATCAAAGCAGTTTTCGGCTGCATTTTGCAGGGGGGGGGGGGGGGGAGAAAGAGAGAGAGAGAGAGAAATATGCCCCCACATGCACAAAATTTTTTCCTAATTAACTACTACTATTATCAATAATTCATATTAATTTTACAATTTCAGGTTAAGAATAACTCATTATGTACATTTATACGAAATTTTGTCCTAAATACTACCATGTACGATCACAGTGCACCTGTTTATGTCAGGGGCCAACTAAATACCTAATTTGGTTAAATTTCGTTAAAAAAAAAAGATATTTTTTCAGTTTTTTTTTGTTTTTTTATTTTTGTTAAAAGTTTTTAAAAAAACAATCGATAACTTTGTTTTAAATTATCACAGATTTGTTCAACCATTCGTTTTAAAGGTATTGACGAGACCTTTCGAAAGATACCAATCTTGAAAATTTACTCCCCTCAAAGGGGGGGGGCTTCCTCTCCAGAGAAGGGGGGGGGAGGCTCCTACACATATAAAAAAATTTTCCCAGTTGACTATCTCTAATTATAAATAATTCTGGTAAATTTCATAATTATTACTAAAAAGTAATTTTTTTATGCACATTTATACAAAATTTTGTCCTATATCACCAGTTAAAAATTTAGAAAAAGCGGGATGGCAACGCAACCTCTAAGACAAGTTTTACCAAAAGTTGATACACTAATTTATGTCAAGGTGCAACTACATAACAATTTGTATGAAATTCTGTGCAGTAGTTCCTGAGATACAGTTGCCACAAAATTTTGTCACACACACACAGACAGACTGATATTTTCTAAAAATGGTCAAATCGTGTAAATCCATCAAAAACCTGAGGTCTGAAATTTTTACGAATCCATTACTTTCTTCTATTGAATACAGAAGTAAAAACATACGCTTTGAATTGAGAACCTCCTTTTTGAAGTTGGTTAATTAGAGCATCTCTTACGAAGTTATAAGCTTACAAACACCAACACATAGCTCGAATTAAGAACACCCTCCTTTCTGAAGTTGGTTGAAAATGACTGTGCTAATCGATGTGATCGCTTACAGTAACAGTACTTTGAACCACAGAGTATATGTGTCATCTGCTACGCTGCAAAGTGTGCAACGTAGTTGTTACATTGTTATATTTAAGCAACAATGTAACTTAGTTTTCCCCCCTTTGCAAAGATTCTCAAAAATAACAATTTCAAAAAAAAAAAAAAAAGAAAAAAAAAAAAAAAGAAAAAATGAAAAATATTTTTAAGAAAAACTTCTAATCTAAATTTCAATTAATTTCTGATATTAAAAGGCTAAACAAAGAATATATAAAATAGAGTCACACAAATTAATGTGGCTGATACTGCATTTATATTTAATTTTACATACCCACAAAAACTGAAAGTGATAATTGTTAGTGTAAGAGACATTGAATACAAAATTGAAATCTGTTTAAATCTAACGTTTATTAAAAAAATATAAAAAACAAGATATTAAATTAACAGGATAAATAAATCCTAAACTATGGCCACATGGAGCAGAATCAGATGGATAAGTTGTTCTGGAGACAATAAGCTATTTTTAAACATATTTCTCATAACTGGTACAGATGACTGAAACTAGGAAAATATCTTTAAAATAACTTTTAACGAAGTTTCATTATTGCAAGCAAGGCACAAACAACAACAAAAAAAAAAAAAAGTGAAAATTTCTAGTGAGTCAGAAAAGGTAACATTATTTAACCAATTTTAAAAAGATAAATTCGCGATGTATACCGGTCTACAGGAGCAGAGAAAGGGAAAAATAAATATTAAAAAAAAGAAAAAAAATTATCTCACCACCACATAACAGTGTTAAAACAAATTTTATATAACTTTAAACTACATCTTCTAAAACGTGCCTTTCCAAAAAAGGCATCTGACCAAGGTTGTAGTGATTTAAATAAATTTATTTTTTTTAAAAAAAAAATCACCGATTTAAATCACTTTTTTAATACCAATGTTATTGGCTTTAATGGAATGAAATTGTTTATCTGCCTTTAAAAAATGAGATTTTTAATTATTTCTTATGTAAATTTTAAAAAAAGGTTTGTAAAATATAACAAAATATTTCATTAGACGAACTAATATTTCTCATTTTTTAACTTTAGATTCATCTCTACTAAGCAACATTAATAAACACAAAAATAAATTGTACCTTAACTTTTTTTTAATTATTTTTATACATATTTATATATTTTAATAATTCATTATATTTTAATTATTTATACAAGCACTGGTGTATGAATTGTAAATATTTAATTAGTATACAATTCATTAATTAATGTTATACATATATTCCAGTTCGCCTTTGCCCACCTTGCGGGTGATATTTCAAAAAGAAAATATTCCTTGTTTATTTAGCTCTCATACCAGTTTATGTCATTTAACAATGTCTCATGATATTTTAAAAATAGCATATTTTACATTGTAGTGTTTAAAAAGCCCTGAAGGCTCCAGAAAGCTTTAAAAACATCATAATCTTTTAATTTAACAACTAGGGATGAAACGGATATTGATTTTGCCGGATATCGGATATCCGGAGCTCTTCTGCCTGCCGGATACGGATATCCGGCATTAGTTTTGTTTTTTGTTGTGTTGTATATTTAGGGATGAAATTACCTAACATGCAAAAACCCTGAAAACTATTATTTGCATACAGATAGTGGAGACTTATCAATGATATATCAGATGGATATCTAAACGAATGATTTTTCAGAATTCTTAATGCGTTACAAAACAAATTAAACCTTCAAAATGAGAAAATTCTATAAAAACCAAACAATTTAACATGAAATTCAGAGACAGCAAAAATTTCAAAAAACCTGAATTCAGGGGTAGCTCCTGAAAAGTTTCACCCCTGTATATTTATTTTCTTTTTCTTTATTTTAAAACAAAATATAAACATATTTCATATACTATTCTTTTAAAAACATTTTAAATATAATTTAATTAAACATATTTATTTAATATTCTATTTATTTGTGCAATATTACCATGAAGAATAAAATTTTAAGCCTAACATACACATTCCTACACTTGCAATTTTTGGTGAAAAGCACTATCACAAAAAGATGTTCAGAATTATAAAACTAAAACTTATTTACATATTTTTTACAATACTATTATTAAAAAAATGAAATAAAATATTTTACTAATATAATCACAGTTGAAGGGTTATTTTCACATGAAAACTAATAATTCGTGGCCATCACAAAACTTTCTTCTACATAATCCTATATAACAGCGCCACTTACGGTTTAAATCGTATAAAAGTTTAACCATAGCTTCTCACAATGAATATTTTACAAAAGGAGTTTATGCAATTTTAATCAACAGATGATGAGATATATTCTTGTGAAAAATAATAGAAGCTCCACCCGTCGGCTGATATACACATAATAAGGTCAACATTTGCTTTCATAATGGTTGTCTTATATATCTAGTTTCATGCACATATGTCATAGAAGTTGGGATTAACTTAGCCTATTCATTGGGTAAATTGTTGTGCAGTATTGCCACCTGTTAGCCGATATACACCTAAAATAAATTGCAATAGTGTTTCACAAGGGCTGGTTCTCTCACATACCAAGTTCTATGCAATTATACACAATAGAATAAGAGATATAGCCTTCCCCTTCTGGGGGGAAATTTCTGTATTGCAGAGCCACCTACTGGCCAACATGCACCCAAATTGAACTAGCATAATTTCTCATAATGCCTTTCCAACATGAAGTTTTGTGTAGTTACATGAAATAGAACCTAAAATATAGCCTTCCCTAAATTGCAGAAAGCACTGTATAACAGCACCACCTGTAGAGAGATTGGCACCAAAATTTGATAGGCACTAATATACACCAGTTACATGTACATATATATTTATATGAAATTCAGTGCAGTAGTTTCTGAGATATAGCCTCCCTCTAAGTTGCAGAAATCGCAGTATGGCAGCACCACCTGTTGAGCCATTTGCACCAAAAGTTGGTAGGCACTGATTTATGTCATGGTGCAACTACACAAATTTATATGTAATTGTAGTACGCAGTAGTTACGGAGGTACAGTTGAACAGATATTTTGTCACACACACACAGACTTTTTTTTTAAATTGGTCAAACCAGATTCTGGACTTCTTAAAATGTGTAAATCCATCAAAAACCAGAAGTTGAAAATTTTTATGAATCCAATACTCTCTTTTGAGACATTTATAAGAAAACATAAAAGAAAGAAGAAAAAAAAAAATAAAATAAAATAAAAGCTCCAAACTAGTATATTATGGCCATCACAAAACTTTCTTCTATATCTCTCTATATAATAACACTACATGCTGTTTAACATGCAGAAGAAACAATCATAACTGCTTACAATAAAAATTTTAGATAGAGTTTAGTGCAATTCTAATCAATAAATTTTGAGATGTAGACATGTGGAGAATCACAGAAGGTGAGGAACAGCTGCGCCACCTGTTGGTCGATATACACCCAAATTAAGCCAACTTTTATTCTCATATTATTTTCATCTTGTTTATCTCTTAAATTTTATAGCTGTTGAGATTTAGCCTTCCTATTCACAGAGTGAATTGCAACATAATATAGCCACCTATCAACCAATATGCACCAAAATTGAATCAACATGTTTTATAAAAATGACCCTTTCCCATACTAAAGTTTTAGCAATTATACACGAATGAATCTGAGATATAAATTCCCCATTCACGGAAAAATTGCAGCATAGCAGCATCACCTATTGGCCGTTATGCACAGAAATTGAATGAACATGTTTCATAATAATAGCCCTCCCTGTGACACACTTAGTTTATTTTTTTAATTATACACAGTATAAGCTGAGATAGTCTTCCTTTAAATGGAAGAAATCACAGTATAGCAGCGCCATCTGTTGAGTGATTTGCACCAAAAGTTGATGGGCACTTTTTTTTCCTTTTGGTAAGATGCAACTATGTATAAATTTATATGAAATTCTGTGCATTAACTCTTGAACTGCACAAAATTTTTGTCAGATAGACATTTTCTAAAAATGGTCAAATTGTGTTTTGGTTCTCTCAAAATGCGTAAATCCACCGAAAACTGGTTTTCACGAATCCAATACTTCCTTCTATTTAATATAGAAGAAAGTAATAATTCAAAGAAAGAACAGACTTTCTGAAAATTTAAATATGTACTTTTATTTGAAATAATTTCAATTTTTTGGGATATATCTATGCAACGCAACAGGGAATTCTAAATTCAGGTGCTTTAGTAAGATATTCCATTAAAAATGCAAATTTATATAAATTGGAGGGTTTTTTAAAATTTCCAAATCGGATAGATAGATGGCGCAAGTAATGCCAGGTTTCTGCTAGTATAAATGTATGGTCACAAAAACAGCTTTATTGTGTATGGAAAACTGGATTGTAAATAAACAGGTTCTAGTCAATAAATGCACATTTGACTCATTCTCGAAACAATCTAACAACTTTAACACCCAAGACTAACAATATTACTAAACAATCTAACAACATATTAGCAAAAGACATGAAAACAGAGTTATATATACACTGCAACTGCAGAGAATAAATATCATTTGTTCAGGAACAGCAATGAACAGCAATGAACAGCTCTTTTTGTTATGGGGAAGATTAGGGGGAATGTTATAGATCACTCTGGAAAAAAAACCTAGCTAACTCTGTACAAAATTAAAATAGGGCTTCTATATTTCTTAGACCTGAAGCTACTTTTGGCTAAATTTGTTTGCTAATGAGTCCAAAATCGATTTTCGCAGAAGCCAACTTTAAAAAAAAAAAAAAAAAAAAAAAAAATCCTTTGCAAGTTACAACAGATCTAAAAAAAAATAAAAAATTGTCGCAAAATTTTCATCTGATGGGAGTTTAAGCTTGAATTTTCTCCTTCGGATATCCGGCTTGAAATTGCCGGATATCTGTGTATCCAGTACCGTGCCGGATATTTGATAGCTGTCAAATGTCCTCGCACATAAAAACATTGTTAGTTCTCATATATAAATGTTTATTTTCTGAAAAAGAACTTTTAACTTACCTTTCTTTTAAGTTTTTTTTCAATATCTATCTATTTATTTTATTTTTTAATCTAAGTTGCAGTTTGTCATGCACTACACGTTAACATAGATGTTTTGTTTACATCTTTGCCGTTGCCACTTTGAATCTGCGTAATTCTTTCATTTATGGCTGTTGCCACTTTGTAGAAATAGTTATTAGAAATTGTATTTAGACTTTAATCGTTGAGTGGCAGCAGCGATGTTCTGTTTGTATGTAGATTTTTGACATTTCAGTCAGTATAAAAGATCGCGGCGAATTTGTAACAGGGCAGTTGTTAGCACCTTCAAACAGCTATGAAGTATTAAATACCTTTTATAATTGAACAGCTTTGAGCTGTGGTAAAGTAGGAGGCACTTAGAGGAGGTGTGCCTTTAGCTTTTACAGCTGAATAGGTTGTTTTATCGCTGTTACGATTTATGATGGCTGCTATTGTTAAAGTTATTTTATATCGTTAAGTTTTTCATATTCGTTAAGTTTTATATTTGAAATATGAGTCAATCTCATGAAATTTTTCGACGTTTTGTTCGAAATAAAAATCTAGAAGTGATAATCGTCTTTTGAATCGATATTGTTAAGTTTGCTGTTTAGCTAATGTTATAAATTGTTTAGCAGCTTTTTAAGCTGCAATTGTTCAAGTTTGTAGTGTTTGAGTTAAAATCGTTATCTGAAATAAGTCTGCTGATATCCAATAATAAATTCAATTAAGTTGTAGAGTTCATCAAATATAATGGTAATTCCAATGTTCAAGTTATAATATGCAAATCTTCAGTTACGTGTTCTTGCTTTTGTGATCAGCTTAATGTTCAGTGGAAGTGCAGTTTTTCACCCTCTTTCCCGCTGATCAACATGGCGATCGCGGAGGCTCTGTTGTAATTCAAGTGTATTGTGCCAGAGGCTTAATTATGGCTTATTCATCAACTATAAAATGAGGTAACTGTTATTATTAATTTGTTATATTTTGAAAAATGTTTTTGATAATTTTCTATATGTTTTACTAAATAAAATTTGTTATTGTTTAAAACTTTTGTATTTCATGAGTCATATAGTTTAAGACACTGGTCGAGTTGTTATAATTGAAGCCCTTGAAATTAATTAAAGTTTCTACTGTGTGTTAGCTGCATAATAATAAAACTTAATTATAAGATAGACTTTTTCTGTCTATGTCAATATTTAAAACTCAGCCGGATAGGCCGGATATCCGTTTCATCCCTATTAACAACATACAATCAGTTATAGTTCGAGGCTGCTCTCACTGCTTGTTTAATGAATTGTACCCTCTAAATACAGGGGTCTGTCCAGGCTTTTCACACTTCAAACTTTTCGGCTAGGGTCTTTTTGTGAAATTGTGAAAAACAGGGGTAGTACAAGCACTGAACGAAATTTCAGGACACAAATTTATGAAATTTTCAGGACAAAATAGGGATCCATTTCGCCATCGCAAGCAATAAACTCGCCTTCTAAATTATTCTTTTATAACTCATATATATATATATATGAGATATAAACAAAAACAAAAAAAAAAAAAAAAAAAAAAGACACCTACATTTAAAAGACTAACATGTTTTATTGTATTATTAAACTTTATCATCTATTTTATAGTTACATCCATACTTATTCACTTTAAAAGATATAAATCAAATGCAGACTTGCCAAGTTTCTAAAATGAAAAAGCCTGAGACATTTTGGAGGCTATTTTATCGACATACCGGCATTTTTATCTTCAGATTCGTAATTTAAGCATTAAAAATTGTGCTTTGCTAAAAGTTTAAGCCAAGCCATGTTTAATAATTTGAGGCTGAAACATTGCCAGAATACTACAATAAAATGGATTAGTTAAAAATATGACATATTACATTTCAATTCTTGAAAACTGAATTTTTTATTTCCATAATTTCTAGGCATTTAAAAAATTTAATTACACGATACTTCGCAAATGATTGTTTTAACATGAGATCTTTTTTGTCTCTGGCAAAATTTCAGTTTATATTATTATTATTATTTTAAGCTGAATCCTTAAATATGTAATTATTAAATACATACACAAAGAAAATTATTTTTTGTATGTCATTGCCAAAAAAATATTTTTTGTATGTCATTTATTTTTTTTAATTGATAAAATACCTACATGCAAACTCTTTATTGAGTCGCTAAAATACTTTTTTTTTTTTTTTAAAGAGATCAATAGAAGAAACACATGCTGTAATTTTGATTGCAACTAATTAGCAATTATTTCATTGCCTATCTTCAAATTTCATGTTTTTTTTTTTTTTTTTTTTTTCAAAGCTGTTTTTTGATACATGTCATCACTTCACTACAAATTCTCAAAATTTCTTTGTATGTGTGCTTAACTGATTGAATGTGCCATATTCTGGCAGCTGATTGCTGAAATGCGATGCCAATGATTGACAAAAGCAAGGTTTCAATTGCGAAAATTCTTGGAGCAATTTTGGTGTAACAAAAGAAAAAAAAAAAACATTTTGGAGCATCAAATTGCTAGAATGCTATTTTTTCAACAGTTTTTCACCATTACCAATTTATACTGTTTTATCGTATTAGCTGATGATTACTTAAGAAGCTATTTGAAAAATTATAATAATAAGAGAAATATGTAACATTTTCGCAACTGATTGCCAAAATAAGTGACTATTTTGCCACTAACTGACAAAATTTGTATTTAATTGCAACTAGTTGCTGAAAATAAGCGATTATTTTGCCCCTAATGCTTAATATTTTTTTTTTTGTTTTTTTAAAGCTTTTAAAAAAAATTTTTTTTTTAAAGTTGTTAGAGCTATTTTGCAAAATTACATTTTTCACAATTTCACAAAAAGAAAACCCTAGCCAAAAGTTTGTGAAGAACGTTATTTTCACACTAAATTTAGATTTACAAAATTACGTGTAGAAATTTTCACAATTTCACAAAAACAGGACCCTGTGTGAAAAGTCTGGACAGACCCCTGTATTTAGAGGTTACAATTCATTAAACACGCAGTGAGAGCAGCCTCGAATTATAGTTAACTGGTTGTATGTTGTTGAAAGGTTATGATGTTTTTAAAACTTTTTGGAGCCTTCAGGGCTTTTTAAACACTACAATGTAAAATATGCTATTATTTTTAAATATCATACGAGACATTGTTAAATGACATAAACTGGTATGAGAGCTAAATAAACAAGGAAATATTTTCTTTTTGAAATATCACCCACAAGGTGGGCAAAGGCGAACTGGAATATGTGTATAACATCAATTAATGAATTGTATACTAGTTAAATATTTACAATTCATACACCAGTGCTTGTATAAATTATTAAAATATAATTAATTATTAAAATATATAATAATATGTAAATATATAATAATATGCATATGTTACCGTGAAAGACCGAAATTGGAGAATGTCGACTTTCACCGGTGAATGTCAACAAACACCAAATATGTCGGTGAAAGATCGAATATTTCATTACATTCTTGTACATTCGGACCCTCACCGGTGTATGTCGACAATCACAGATATGCTCTGGTGGAGGTCGAAAAGAGAGGAGCAGACAAAGAGGCGACTGGCTGTTTCCCGCCAAATCCTCAGTTCTGCTTGGAGTCAGTCAGCTTTGTCAGTCTTATGCAAGGTTTGATGGTGAGAGCAACATTTTCTTAATTTTTTTTTCCGATACCCTAATTTATACAGAATGGATACTGCAGTGAATCGTGATCTTTTTCTTGAAAAGTTAAATGCATTAATTGCAGGTAAACGAGAAGACAATTGTTTTTATTTTTCTCAAGAAAAGTACTCTAAAATACTTTCTGAAGTGGTTTCTGCTAAAACTAAGTGCAACACACCTTTGGATTACAGATGATTAAAACGTTTTGACATTTTAAAAATTAATGATGAAGAGAAGTTAATTGTACCATTAAAACCAGGAGAAACGAATATACAGTATTATGTTACCAATGAGGAATTGTTCAGTATACTATATGGAACTCACACCAGAATAGGCCACGGAGGAAGAACACGTATGCTTAAATAGTTGCAAAATAAATACAAAAATATTACATATGAAGTTGTAATGTTGTATTTAAATTTATGCAAACAGTGTCAAATGAAACACAGTGCACCTAGGAAAGGTATTGTTGTGAAACCAATGATCAGTTCTGAGTTAAACTCAAGATATCAAGTTGATCTGATAGATCTGCAGTCAAACAGAGATGGCGAATTTAAGTTCATAATGGTGTATCAAGATCATTTAACTAAGTTTGTCCAGCTACGACCTTTGAAAACTAAGAGGGCGGAAGAAGTAGCGTATCACGTTCTTCCAATATTTTTAACATTTGGTGCTCCAGCAACATTGCAATCAGATAATGGTAGAGAATTCAGTAATCAAGTCATATCCGAAATATGCACTATGTGGAAAGATGTTAAGATAGTTCATGGAAAACCTCGGCATAGTCAAACACAAGGCTCAGTTGAAAGGGCCAATCAGGATATAGAGAATATGCTAACTGCATGGATGAACGATAACCATGCAAATAAATGGTCAGAAGGTTTACCCTTTGTCCAATTTGCCAAAAACACTACATACCACGAAGGAATACGCCAAAGTCCTTATGAAGCCATGTTTGGCATTAAAGCGAAAAGAGGCATAGCATCGTCTGTTTTGCCTAGCGAACAAATCGCAAATATCGAAACCGAAGAACAACTTTAAGAAATTGCCAATACTTTTGAAGCCGAAGAACAGCTTTAAGAAACTGGTAATACTTCTGAAAAAAATTTGAGTGGTGGTCATACCGAAAACCATATTCCAAAGAAAAATATTGAAGAGGACTTGCAATCTACCACGTCATCACATCAAGTTCTGACTGAAAAACACGAGTTAATTTCTATAAAAAAGAGCGGCCGCGAAAGATAATCTTCTACTGCAAGCAACAAAAATGTTACCAACCTCACAAAAACAATTTCCTCCTGCTCAAATTGGTGATACTGTACGAATACAAGTCCCTGATGTCGACCGTGGTCGTACAGATAACCGAAATGTGTTAGCGGTTGTTGTTGGAATAGAAGACTCCGACTTCTATAAACTTGCAAATGAAAATGGTACCCTCAAGCAGCTTTACACACGTAATCAATTCGTAATTTGTAAAGAAAAGTTACTTTCCATTGATGAGATTCATTTTCAAGAAATTTCGCTGAGAGAAGCAGCTGCAGCTAATTCGAGAAGCGGTGGGCAAGGCTATAAACGCTGTCATTGCAAAAAGAAGTGTTCCACAAATAAATGCAGTTGTAAAAGCAAGGGCCTCTTGTGCAATTCAAAGTGTCAATAGTTTCAGTTGTTGCAATAAATAAGATTTGAATCACATAATTTAGTAAGTTTTTTATTACTATTATTTTATTTTCTTATTTAGAACGTACTGTATAATTAAGTAAGTTTTTAACTTCTATTATTTTCCTTTCTCATTTTGAATGTACTGTATAATTAAGTAAGTTTTTAACTTCTATTATTTTCCTTTTTCATTTTGAATGTACTGTGTGTTTTCAGTTCTTAGTCATTCCTCTCAGAAAGAGGCGAAAAATTTATCGCGACTGAATTACGGAGAAGAAAATATACATCTTGGACCTGTTCAACATTCACCATTAGTGCATGGTGAATGTCGACATTTACTGGTGTAAGTCAGAAATAAGGGTATTTAGCAAATATTTCGGACATACACCAAGCAACTATGTGTTTGTTGACATTCACCGGTGAAAGTCGACACTCTCCAGATTTTGGTGTTTCACCGTAACATATACAAATAATTAAAAAAAAAGTTAAGGTATAATTTATTTTTGTGTTTATTAATGTTGCTTAGTAGAGATGAATCTAAAGTTAAGAAATGAGAAATATTAGTTCGTCTAATGAAATATTTTGTTATATTTTACGATTTTTTTTTAAATTTACATAAGAAATAATTAAAAATCTCATTTTTTAAAGTTAGATAAACAATTTCATTCCATTAAAGCCAATAACTTTGGTATTTAAAAAAAGTGATTTAAATCAGTGATTTTTTTTTCAAAAAAATCAATTGATTTAAGTCTTGATTTAAATCAGCGATTTAAATCACTACAACCCTGAAGCAAACAGTACCGAACTGCTGAAAGAAGTGTTGAAACTATAAGAAAGTGATTTTTTCACAACAGTAGTTCAAGTGTGCACAGTGTAGGAAATTGCGAACAAACTGCTGCATGTTTTAAGCGTTCTATTTTTAGCAATAATGTCTAAAAACTGCCTTTTCGTAGTAAATTGGTGATGCTCTAGAACTTCGTAATTAACTTTTCTCCCATCTTGAACCGTTTTTGAGAGATAGGAGTGCTAATTCTGCTGTTTTTCACCAGATGGTGCTTTATTTTCTTTAGATTGTAAAGATGTTATAATGGGATCTACTTCAGACTAAGATCTCTATAACAAAACAAAAAGTATCAAGTAACCGTATTTTGAACTATATAGCGTTTGTCTCACCAGCTATGCAACGCTACAATGTGAGCAATGTAGCTCAAGTGTGCATAGTGTAAGAAATTGCGAACAAAAAAATGCACGTTTTTAGCCTTGTATTTTTAGCATCAATGAAAAAATCTTTTCGTACTAAATCGATGATGCTCTGCAATTTTATAATTCACTTTTCCCCCCTGTCTTGAACTGTTTCCGAGATAGTTTAGACAATCATGCTAACATTCCTATCTTTTTGTACTAAATCGGTGATACTCTTGAGCTTTGTAATTCACTTTTCATTTAGAACTGTTTTCGAGATAGGAACACTAACTCTGCTATTTTCCACCAGGTGACGCTGCAAGCGGTTTAACCTTGTACTGCATTGGCCACCTTTTTATACTTATATACCATTTTTATCACTATAGCTGCAGCCGTTTAGCAGTTAAAAGAGTCGGGACTAATTTTTTTGGGCACTCTGTATTTTCTTTAGATCGTAAAGATATTACAATGGGACCTATTTCAGACCAAGACCTTTTCAACAAAACAAAAAGTATCAAAATCGGAGCATCCGTTCAGAAGTTGTGAGCTAACAAACATTTAAAAAAAAAAACATACGGTTTGAATTGAGAACCTTCCTCCTTTTTTGAAGTCTGTTAAAAAAATGAAGCAATAATAACGAGCATAGCATATGGAGCTAATCCCATAACATATGGTATCAGAATATAAGTGCCTTACAACAAACAAATATAAAACAGATTTTGTAGAATTTTTGTAAAAAAAAATATAAAGCTGTCTCAAATAAATATGCTGTATGAAAACTAAAGACTTTTCGAGAACTTGGAATTTAAATTCAAATTTTGGATGCAATCATTTGAATTATCTTGAAAATCCTATCAGGTATGCTTAGAACTGGAATTTCAGGGATTAATCCAGCTTTATAAAAATGGTACCCCATTTGTGAATTTATAAAATAATTTGTGAAAACATCAAGTAAGTTTGTGAAAATTAATGATACTTCAGAACAATTAACTAAAATACGTAAAGCATTTTTTTTTTTTTTAAATACATTTAAAAAATAAAATGAGACAGTTGTAAAAATAAATATCTATATGGGCGAGTTAAGTTGTTTCTTATATGTAAGATAAGTAGGTGTTTACTTAGATATTTATCATTGTCTCCAGTAAATATTCAAATTGAGGGTATTTTTCTGTGTTCGATACAGTGAAGCTTATAAAATATTTTAGTGTGCAGTTATATTGCTGAGAATTGACTTTGTGAAGGTACCTCTTTGCTGAAAGTTGAATTTCTGAAGGTACCTCATTGCTAAAAATTGACTTTGTGAAAGTGCCTCAGTGCGGCACTAAATTTGTTCTGGATTAACCTCTGAATTTGGAGAATGTGCAGCTGTAATGTGTACCACCTCTGCGCTACTTGATTATTTTATCAAAAGTCGAAAAATGAAAACCACGGGCATACACTTCTCGTGAAATACTCCCTAAACGTTTTCAATTTGATTTAAAGCTGGACTGATAGCTGGCCAGTCTATAACAGTAACTTGATTCAGCATAGACCAAGCTTTTGTTGTGTAGGAGGTGTAAATCAATGCATCATCCTGTTGGAATTTCCAGTTTCTGCCCCAAAATATTTCTATTTAGAAATAGATTGCTTTTGAGATCATTTTAATAATCCTCAAAGCAATGTCGGCCATTAAGAAAAACAATCAGAAATATATGTTGCTCTGTTGAAACAATACAACCCACACCATAAGAGAACCCCCTTTTAGTCGACAAAAGAATTCATTTGGTTCTCTATTGAAAATAGTACGCCCAACCATTAGGGACAACCAAATTGAATTTTTTCTCATCACCATATAAAACAAAACAGATAACCATTCATCTGTCTAACAAGATCCTAGAGTTCTTTTATCAACAAAAAGGAGGGGTTTCTCTCATGGTGTCAGGTGCATTCTTTTTCAGTGGAATAGATAATGCTGATATTTTTCTTAATGGTCAACATTAGTCTAAGGATTATTAAAATGTCCTCAGAAGCAATATTAAAATTTATTTTTTCAAAAAATTGCTCACTAAAGCTAAAAGGTGACATATTCAAAGAGTAATACAGGGTTGCCAACTTTTCAAAAACAGTTTGAGGAGTATTCAGAGAAATTTTAAGGAGCATTTTGGTTACTTTGAGGAGCAATTTTAAAAATACATTAAAAAAAAAAAGAAAAGAAATAAACTACTAACAAAAATAAATTAACAATAATCATATGAAATTAAGAAATATTTATTGATAATCAAATATATTTAGCAAAACAGTGAAGAGAGATAAGAATGGGAAATGATTAAGTCTGAATATAAGCTTAAAACCCAAAAGTAATTTTTTTTTTTTTTTTTTTTTTTTTTTTGCATAATGGCATGTTTTCCATACATAAATAAAGACAATATATGAAAGTAGATTATTCAGTTACATAAAAAGAAAGAAAGAAAGCACAAGGGGGAAAAAAAAATAATTTAATTTCCAACAATTTTCATGAATGTCAAAATAATTATTATACTATCACATAAAAATCTAAATACGATATCTCCAATATTCATATAAATGTGTATCTATAAATGTAAATCTCATCTGAGTCAACTCCCTCTAATCTGCATAGCTTGGGACCATATGTTTTGTAAACTTTAGAATTTTGCAGATTATTAGTCATAATTTGTTTACTTATTTTTTTTTTTAATTTTTTTTTTTCCCAGATACAAATGAAGATATAATAATAAATCATTAATGCTTTAAGTGAATGATAAAATAAATGCATAACAATTTCAAATAAATCTTAAATAAAGCGTTGTCAATTGGCCTTAAAGTTCAGTAGCTTTGAATCCATTATTTTTATCAATAAATAATTAAAATAAACAATTTTTTTAACGACCTATTAAGCATTAAGATAACTGAAACATTGATATAGTTTAAATGAAAATCAAAACACTACAGAATCATAGCATTCGGTTTCTTTCTTCCCCCCTTTCAGCTTGTGGTTTTAATTACACACACTCTTAGCTAATGTAAACAAATACTTCATCCCGTTCTGAATCAGCAATATTTTGATTACGCAATGCCTAGCACTAGAATGTTTTCTTTTTTTCTTTCTTTTTTTTTTCTTTACTATTTATTTATGAGTATTGTACGATGAAGCCTGTGGTTCTTCAGCTAAATTGTAAAAGTTAGTTTTGTTATTTTCTTTTATTTTCAAGATACCTTGAAGCGCTTTAATAGATAAAAAATAAAATTTTAAAAAATAATGTTTTATGGGGCAACTGTTGGAAATGCAAAGTCGAAAGTTGATAAGGATTGGATCGCGATTTTTGCCTAGATGTGTGCAAGGAAAAAAAAAAAAAGAAAGAAAAATAGTTTTTTTTTTTTTTTTTTTTTTTTTTTTTCCAGTGTCTGCCACTATTCTGTTTTATGTATTTAATAAAAAATATTTAGTTAGGTGGTCAAGACTGAATATGCGGAGCATAAACATTACTTCGCGGAATTGCGGAGTTTTTAAATCTTTTCGGAGAAACTCCGCAAAAATCGGAGCAGTTGGCAACCCTGGTAATATTAAAAAAACAGAATTGAAAAACTCCATTTTTGAATGAGATATTCTAATAAAACGATACAAGAAAAATACCATTGATAACATGGGAAGAAAGAGTGAATCTGACAGTCTTAATTTCACATATTTAGGTTAGATTTTTCTTTCAACCTCCAAAAAATCTGAGCATGCTATTTTACAATTTGAAGATGTTGATTAACAAAAAGATTACTTACAGGCACTGGCTGAACATAACCAGGTGGTCTCACTGATCCTCCCATAAATCGAGAAGCTGGTGGGCCATTCATTCCACTACCAGGTCCAGTTTGATAACCACCACCTAGAGAGGGAGTCATCATAGGATTACGAGGTCCACCCATTCCTGCTCCCATGGATTTATCACCACCAGCAGCAGACATATAATTTCCAGTATTTCCACCATTTAAAGATCCCATCATGCGATTCCTGTTCAAGAAAAATAACAAGAAAGTTTACTTTTACAATGAAAATATATACATGAAAGGATAAAATATTTAATATTTAAAATTCTTTTAAAGTTTTGTAGCTCTGAAATAATTTGTAGATTGCTTAAGTAATAATTTGTTACAGTAGAATATTTCATACAGTGATAGTCAATAAAAGATATTTCAGATTTAAATGATCTTATGCAGCACCCACATGACTTCTTAAGACTTTCTCACAAGTTGTATGTCATTCAGGGGTGATTGTGTTCAGGTTATTTTACTTTTTTCAGTACTAGAATTTCAATTATTTTTTAAGAGTTAAATTCATAAAATAAAACTAAAATATCAAATTCATATGACTGCTAAACCTAATTAAAATTAATACTTTTCATAATGAGAGGATTGGGGCTTTCTCTAATAAATTATATGTTCTCTACCCATAAGAAAACTTTTTTCGCTAAAATTTCCAGTATTTTTTCAGGAATTCACAATCACTCCTGTTTAATGAATAGTAATGTACAGCAAAATTATTTTGTGTCCTTGTAAAAGAAATATAGATATACTTGCAATATCAAATATTTGTCTATTCTTTAATTTTTTAAACAATTTAACAATACTCAAACAAACTTAAGTAGTTTGAGCCTATACACCACAATGCGTAAAAATTCTACTTTGTATATATGCGGATAAAAAACTAAGTTCTCCTCACTTGTAACTAAATCCGTACAATTCTGAGGATAACCTATAACACGCCTAACAATTTAAAGGGGCCAAAACGAAAACTGCTTTTAAAAGTGTGCAAAGAAAATACACGTCTAAACACAAGTAATTGTTAATATATGCATAATTTTGCCATTAATTGACAAGTTTTATGCTTTTTTCAAGGTTCATAATTCCTCCAAAATTTGTAATTGTTTTGTAATTGATTGCCGAAATACAGAATTATTTGGCTGCTAATCTATGAAAATTGCACTTTTTTCAAAACAAATTCCATATACATGAGCTCAAATGCTTTCCAGCTAATCAATAAAATATGCATTTTTATAAAAAAAGCTGAATCCCAATATATGCAATAACTCGGCAGCCGAATTGGGGAAGAAAAAAACTGGATCCTTTTATCGCTAATTGTCAAAAATTTACATTTAATTTCAACTAACTTAAGATATACCATTTTTCTGCTAAAAGATAATAAAAAAAAAAAAAATTCAAATATATTGCCGATTATCGAAACAAGCTACTATTATTTAACCACTAATTGGTGAAAATTCACATTCTTTTCAAAGTTACATCTCTAAACAATTTTTGCAACAAATTTGTGAAATATGGGATGGTTTCACCACTAAAAGTCCAAAATTTATGTTTAATTACAACTAATTGCTCTTCCTCTCACCCAAAATATCTATATATATAAAATCATTCTTCCTGACTGACTGAGGGGGTGAATCATCATCGCCCAGACAAAACCCCTAGACCTAGAAGCATGAAATTTTGTGACAATGTTCGTTCTATGACGTAGGCATCCACTTAGAAGCGATTTTACAAAATTCGCCCCCCCCCAAGGGGGGGGGGGATTTCACAAACGCGATTTCACAAAATCCTTCATATCTCAAACAAAAAACAGATATCCATAAAATTTTTGCTTTAAAATATAGCTAATACAAATGTCTAAAAACCAATTTCTGGAAATTTCAAAATTCGGTCCCCAAGGGGGGGGGGGAAAGAAACGTGATTTCACATGCGTAACACGTGATTTCGCATAATCCCATATATTTCAAACAAAAAAATAGATATAAGTGAAATTTCTGCTCTAAAATATCGCTAATATAGCTAATACAAATATCTAAAAACCAATTTCTGGAATTTTAGAAATTCAGCCTCCAGGTGGGGCAGCAGGTGGGGGGGGGGGGGCTATCTAGCAAAAACAAATAGAAATACAGTTAGGGCGTTCAAAATTGGTACAGATACGTTTTAGAGGCCTGCAAGTCGAATGAGGATATTTTCGATTGTGTAAAGTTATTTGAAAGGGCAGGAAGGGGAGAGGGGAAAGGGGGCAAAAAATTGGATGTGAAAATTTTTAAACTCCAGTTTTCAATGGAGTTCCACGTTTTGGGACGTCCTGAACACGATTTGACTATTTTTAGAAAATGTCTCTCTGTCAGTTTGTGTGTATCACAAATTTTGTGGACGCTGTAACTCACAAACCAATAAACTAAATTTAACCAAACTTGGTATTTAGTTGAACTCTGACAATTGCTCAACAGGTGGTGCTGTGATCACATTTTTTTCTAAATTGTTAACATGGCAGTACGGGACAAACTTTTGTATAAATGTACATAATGAGAGTTATTTTAAACGTGCGATTGTAAAATTAATATGAATTATTTATAATAGTTATAGTTAAAAAGGAAAAAAAAAGGTGCATGTGCGAGCATCGCTTAATGCCCTGGGAGGAGGGGGTTTAGTTTCTATCAACTTTTGGTGTCACCCTCTCATCAGGTGGCGCTGCTACACAGCGATTTCTGCAATTTAAGAAAAAGCTATGTTTCAGGTCCTATTGCGTATAATCAAACAAAACTTGATATGTGAGAAGGCCATCATGAGACATTATGCGGATTCAAGTTGGATAATTATAGGCCAATAAATGGTGCTGCTATACCAGAAATTTCCTCGATATCACGGGAAGGCTATATCTATCTAAGCTTGTATGGCATAGAACTGTACGAAACTTAATAGGTTAGATAACCATTAAAAATACGCATTTTTTAAGATGTTATTTACAGGCAATAAAAACTGTCTTTATTTGGATATTTGGTTTTAGTTTTCCTTAAGATAAAAATCCTTTCCATTCTTCATGTTAGATAATTTTAATAAATAATAGTTTTAATAAATTATTTGCCCTTGATAAATTTGTATAGAAAAACATAGAAGAAAGTCTTATGGTGGCCTCAACATACTAGTTGAATTATTGTGTGATCTTAAAAAACTGAAATTTTCATGTGTACTGGGAAAGGGGACTGCTGGATATCTGATCGGATATCCGGATCCGGCAAAGTAAAAAAAATATCCAGAAGCCGGATATCCGCATCCGGTAGAATTCATATCCGGTTCATCCCTAGTTTTAATATAGTTTTAGAATTTACACTTTTATCTAATTTTAAATTAATCATAGATAAATTCATTAAAAAAAAAAAAAAAAATGTAATTACAACTAGCTTCCAATGGATTACAGAAGTAATTTAATTCAATTTCAAAAAATTAAAAATATAATTGAAATTGACCCATAATTCAATTTTAATTCAATTATATTCTAGAAAAATATAATTGGTTTAAGTAATCAATTACAACTTATCTAAATTGTAATGGGAATTCCTTTAATTACACTAGCAGGCTTTGCCCGCTTCGCTGATCATTATATTGAAACGGAGTCTCAAAATACCATATCATTGATAATAATAAAATCATTGAAATCAGTCAAAATCTAAATTAAAATTCTCAATACCTTTGATAGCGGATTTCCCCACTCGCCACACTTCACAAAATCCCTTTATAATGCATGCTGCATACACATACCTAACCCACATATTAAAAAAATCAGGATTCTAAGATTACTTGAAGCAAAGTTAGGTCTTAAAACGTGTTTTTTAGCCCCCTCCCGGCCCGCTCTTAAAGAAAAGGAGGGGGAGATTTTGCAAAATATCTTTATATTATGAGTTAGATACATATAACTGACCCACACAAGGAAAATCTCTCCTTCATAAGATAATTTACTGTAGAGTTGCACATGAATACATATCCCCCCCCCCGCCCCTTAAGGGGAGGTGGGGTGGAGTTTCACAAAATCACTTTGTAGTGTGTTGAATACGCATAAGCAGTCCACGCATCAAAAATTGCCATTCTAAGATAGTTTGAACAGAGTTACACATGGAAACCTGTTTCTAATCCCCCCAACCCTCAAGGGGGTGATAGCACAGAATTCCAAATAATCCCTTTGTTGTTTGTCCGTGTTGAGTATACATAACCAATCAACCTATAAAAATATCGCTTTCCTGAGATAATTTGGAGCAGAGTTACTCTTTAAAACGTGTTTTTGCCCTCCACCCCACCCTTAAAGGGGGGAAAAGGAAAATTTCACAAAATCGACTTATAGTGCGTGTTGGGAATGCATAACCAGCCCGCAAATAAAAAATCATCTAAGATAGTTTGGAGAAGAGTTACGCATGAAAATATGATTTTCCCCACCCCCATGGGGGATAAGGTGGAATTTTACAATATCCTTTAGTAGTGTGTGTCTTGAGTACGCATAACCAATCGACATATCAAGAAATTGCTATTCTGAGATAATTTGGAGCAGAGTTACTCTTAAAAGCGTTTTTTGCCCCCTCCCTGCCTTTAAAGGAGGGGAGGAGGAATTTTTGTAAGATACCTTTATAATGCTCGTTAGGAATGCATAAACAACTCATATGAAAAAATTAAGCTTACTGAGATAATTTGAAGAAAAGTTATGCTTGGAAACATGCTTTTTGCAACCCCACCCCAAGGGGGGGAATAGGACGGAATTTTACAAAATCTCTTTTTAGTATGTGTCTTGAGTATGCATTACCAATTGACAAATCAAAAAATCGCTATTCTGAGATAATTTGGACCACAGTTACTCTTATAAGCGTGTTTTAGTTTTCCCCCGCCTTTAAAGGTGTGTGTGTGTGCAATTTTGTGAAATCCCTTTACTGTATGTGTTGGGAAAGCAAACAATCCACATATACAAAAAATTATCATGCTGAGATAATTTGAAGCAAAGTTATACTTGGAAACGGGTTTATATTGCCCACCCCCAAGGGGAAAGGGGGGGCCTTTCGCAAAATCCTATTGCAATGGGTGTACCCATTGCAATAGGGGGATCGAATTTGCCTCCTCGGTTTAAGACAGTGTTAATAAAATAAAATGAGCGTAAAATTTTAGAAACTGTGTAAGGCCTGTCTATTGTATGTTTGAGAAATAAGAATTTTAATTAAAATAGAAATAATATATATTAAAAAAAAAAAAAAAAAGTAAAATTTACTTTTATGTATTTAAGGTTGCTGTGTACCCGCCATCTTGAATATTAAAGGTTCCATGTTAACCTATGGGGAAACTTTGTCCCTTAATAATTAATTAAAAAACCAATAGATTTGCAAAATATTTGTCTGTGTTGTAGAGGACAACTTTTCATACCTTTCTACAGTTTTATTTTTTTGAAGAAATGATTTTTAACACATTTAAATTAAATTTATTCTGGGCGAATTTGCATATGTTTTACTTTAAACATCGATAACTTTAGTTCAATTAGGAAAATTTAAAAATAAAAACTCTTCAGAGATGTAAAAAAATTTTTTGTTTAGTGTCATACCACTTTTATTCACTTTTATGCATTTAATTTTTTATAAAACGGCCGAAAAATTAAAAAAATATTGCGATCTTCTTTTATTTTCAATCTCTGTAGAGGGGAAAATGATGGATCATGATAAATTACTTCCTGTGTCGCTAACTTTTACTCGTGTACCCTTCGGCTATAAATGACAATTGGAAGGGGACGTAAGCACTTTTCACTCGTATTTCTTGTAGAAAAAGATGTTTCTCCAGATATAGTGTAATAATTCATATTACGTATTTGTACTGTAAGCAGAATAGTGTGTTTTGTTCAAAGGCGTGAACAGAGAAAAATAGTTTTTCACACATCCTTTATATTAAAAAAAATAATAATAAAAATACATCCATTAAATTCTATTTTTGAAATGCAAAATGCGAATTTATAAAATCAATTTCAGGATCTTTCGTAATTCGTTCTCTAAAATTAAAGGGAAGGGGTGTAGAAATGCGTGATTTTTAACACATTATTCCCTCTAAGAAGTTAAAAAAAAAAAAAATGATATGCATAATAATCTTCGTTTAAAATGTAACAAATGCTTTTTCAGAATTAAACTTTATAAATTTCAAGAATTTTCTAAATTGAAATAATAGGATATGGAGCAAGTACTTTTCAAATAAGCTTTTAGATGTCAAGAAAAAGAAATAAAAGAAATAGAAAGAAAGAAATATATATAGTTTATATATATATATATATATATATATATATATATATATATTACAGGCATGAATACCTAAATTGCCGATTTCAGAGTTTTAAACAAATCATTCCTTCTTTCCCTTCACCCCGAATCTCGAAAGAAGATAAGGAATAAAGCGTCTTTTACATATATTCATTTCCATCTCCAGGGAAAAAAGATATATATATATATATACATATACAGTTCTATATAAATGTTCATATGATTCTTATTTTAAAAAGTAACTCATGAATATTTAACAATAAAAATCCTGTTTTTATTTATATATTTTTCTTTTTTTTCATTTTCCAAAGGAGTTAGGAGATGTTTTGGTGTTAGGATTAAGGTCAATAAGTTTCACGGCTAATTTAGGTTTCTAGGCGTAGTTGGTACCACCATACTATGTTTGTACAGGGTACCAGCCGTATTTACGCGATTTTTGGAGAAAACCAAGGAAAACTCCGAACGGCTATATCGTAGAGCGTGACCTGGTGTCGAACCCAGTACTTCTCTTTTACAAGTTTTGAGCGCAAAACTGCTGGGCCACTGGTGAGGCGGGTAGTGGCAGAAATGGGAAGGTGGGGGTAAAACTTGTTTTCATGTAATCCATCATATGTCAAAAGAAAAAAAGAAATAAAACACATACTATATACATAGGATCATTTCATTAAAATGTATTAAATACGAATTTCAAACACTTTAAATTGCTCCCCCACCCTATAAATAAATAAATGAATAAAAATTCACTAGAGTAGAAAAACAAGATATTTAATATGTCTTTTCATAAATCAAAGGAGAAAATATACCCATAAAACTTTGATTTTTATATGTAACTATATATACCTAAGAATCATATTTAAGATTAAAACCCTTCCCCCTCTATCAAGGAAAGAGGGGGCATAACATGTTTTACAGTATCACTTTCAAAAGTCTGTAGTGATTTTGTTGAAACTGGATATGAAATGGCAATATTATTTATTGAGCATTTCCGAACTATCATTTTGTAACAGAACTCTCTTGTCTTTAAATAAGTTTCCACTGCAACGCTAGATTCTTACAAACGCATTAAAATAAATAAATAAATAAATCAAATCAAATCAAATAATAGTTTTTAAATGATAACTTTGACAATATATATTACACACTTTTATGATATAAAGGTCAAAATAATTTCAGCAATGCTAGAAAAAGTGATCCCACGTTTCGAACCTGCGTTTTCTTAGCATAAGTGCTCATAAACTAAGCTCCCCAGTGCCTACCTAATCTACACTAATCGCTCTCACAAGAGACGGAATTTTCCCTTCTGTTTCTGTGAATAGAGGTGCAGTCTTTTGAATGAAATTTATTTTGTCTTATTTAACTCCATGTCCATTATTAATTTCCGACCAAGAAGGAGAAGTGTCAGACATTGTAACTCCAAAACGAATAGGCCGCTCTCAGTGTGATATTTTTATTAGAAAGCTTGTTACTGGTGTATTTCTTAGCTATGTGCAATGAAAATCTGTATGACAAATATTTTAATATAATTAAAATGTGTGTGTGTGTGTTTTTTCCTTTTCTTTTTCGATATTTGAAAATTTGCAAGCAATTTCCAACTCATGTTGAGTGATAAATCAAACGGTTTTTAGATAGAAGTAATAAAATTAAATAAAGCATACCAATAGTATTACAAATTTTTATTTAGTATTTCTGCTAAAAATAAAATTTTTAGTTGAAGTCTGCTTCACAATGAGTAAAGAAGAAAAAATATTTTTTCTAAAGTATGCGTAGTTGTAATTTCATTAAAAAGGATAAATAATAGTATAATTATAAATAATATATTAGAATGGTATTCTGATTTCTAATGTACTGTCATTTGATTTTAATAAATATAATCTACTTAAATGAAGAGAGGTGTCTGCGTATGTGCATCTCTGTGAGCATGTGTGTGCGCGCGCGTTGTGGTGCTCGCACAACTGATCGCAGAGTTACAAAACTCGGCAAATGGATAGCCGGGATTCTGCAAGTGTACACCTCATCGAGATTTTTTTCGAATTTTGAATTTGAATTTTTTTTTTCTACCGATCTTATGTATTCATATTTCGGTTTCATATCCTAAAATTTATTCTTACATTTCAATCGTCTATGTATCTTAACGACCTTTAAGTTTTTTTTTTTTTTTTAATTTTCCTTTTAATTTTATTTTAAGGCTATAAACTCTTTATTTTTTATTTATTTAATTCATTCATACATGTAAAAGCGATTTATTATTATTATTATTATTTATACATTACTATACTGAAATCAAATGGTAATACAGTAGAAAAAACTAAACATATTAAATTTTAAATAAGATATATATACATATATTTATAACAGTTATGTTTATGTATAATTTTTTAAATATAATTAATTGTAGTAAAATTAAAAATTTATTCTATTTGAATTTTTATAATTCTACAGTGAGGGCAAAAAAACTGAGTGATTGGGTCTTGCTAATACATGGTACAAAAATGAAAAGGCTGGCATATATCCATCTGTGAAATCGTAGTTCTTGAACAATAGCAGCTCCATCTGTCGTCCAATAAATAACTAAATTAAAATTTCGGGAAATGTCACTGCGTTAGGCAGTGAGACCTGATTGTATAGACTTGTGCCGACATAACACGAGAGAGAAAGATGCTGCCAAGCGCAGCGGGTACGCGAACTAATGCTCAAAGGGATTAATTTCAATGGGATTTATTGTATATTTTTATGTATATAAAGTATTTAAAAAAACAGTGTTCAATTTTGAGAATTTATTTAAATACAGTGACCAGCAAATCTAGCAAAACCTGCAAGAAAAAAAAAAATATTTCGCATTTACGTGAATGAATTAAATAAATAAATAAATAAACAGTCTAAAATGCGTTGTATTATACGCAGACGACTAAAGTGAAAGAATAAATTTTAGAAAATGAATCAGAAAAGCCAATGGATAAAATCGGAAAAAATCTAATAATAATAATTAAAAAAAAAAAAAAAAAAGTCGATGAAGTACACACCTGCAATGCCCCAACAACCACTCTGCTAAGTTGTGTAGCTCTGAGATTAGTAGTCTGAGTTCCAGAGCGCAGACAGAGAGACACACACTCACTCACACACACACTTCTCTTTATTTATATAATACTAGTTAGTTATAGAGCGACTAAGGCGCCCGCTGAAAAATGATCACTTCATTTTATTTATTTCTCACATCAAATAATTTGTTTTCTAGCAAGTCCGTGCAAAATTTTCGCACTTTATTTATCTCTTCGTTACTTTTAAAATTTAAAATTATTATTATTATTATTATAGACGTCATTTTTTCATATGCATGAGCAAATTTAATATTTTATTTATTTATTTATGTGTTATTATTATTATTATTATTATTACTTATTTATTTATTTTTTATTTTTTTCACGTGAAAGCATATTTCATTTTATGCTGAAAAAAAAAGGCAACAATTAAAAATTTAAATGCCTATTTTAAAGCTATTTCTATATTTATATTTTTGTTAATTTTAAAATATCTAATCAAAAATTTGTTACAAATAAGGTACCAAATAAAAGGGACGATTTTTCTGAATCCGTCTGATTAAACAGCTTATCGATTTAGATTTTCTAAAATTACATAAAGTATGAAAATTAGGTGGCGGTTCAAACACAGATATAGTGTCCAAGGAAATCTGTTAGCCTTGACAGAGTGAGTGAAGAGTGCCTGATCTTCTACAACGACCCATTTGGAATTTGATTTCAATTTGATGAAAGGTAGAATTTTATTTATTTTCAGAGGATCCAAGTATCATATCTTTCGGAATAACAGGATTCAAAATATAAATAACACCCAGCTACTTTTCCGAGGTTCAAACTCAAACTGATGATTGCACAAAAAAATGGGTGTCGTACCCTTAGCGACCGTGCCCTTAGCGGAACGTGCCCTTAGCGGAATGGGCTCAAAGGGAAGAAGAAGGAATAGAAGAAGCCGTGCCCTTAGCGGAAATAAGAAGGTATGCTCATTCTCGAACTGATATATGTTCATTATGGAGTGTTCTCTATGGAAAATGGAGTAAATATTGTTATTGGTTTATGTACAGGAATAGCCGAAAGTATTCCAAAGCATTTCGTTCTATGAGAGGTATTTCTACAAACCAAATTTTAATAACTTAGCACTTGTGTGTGTGTGTGTGTGTGGGGGGGGGGGGGGGGGGGGGTGGATTTTGTGGCAAATGTACCTCCGGAACTACTGCTTAGAATTGCATAAAACTTTACGTGTAGATGTACCTTGAGCTATATTAGTGCCTGTCAACTTTTGATGTGAACTGCTCAACAGGTGGCTCTGATGTCTGATATACAGCAGTTTCCACAATTTAAGGGGAAGCTACATCTCAGGTTCTATTGTGTATAATCAATCAAAACTTGATATAAGAGAAGGCCATTGTGAGACATTATGCTGATTCAATTTGAATGCTTATGGACTGACAGGTGGCGCTGCTATACAGATAGTTCTGCAATTTAACCCTTTCACTACCAATATATTTTTTTTCTGAGAAAAATAAAATAAGTATTAAATAATTTATCTGAAGTGGTCCATTTAATAGACAGTGAATTTTTTCAACTGACATTTCTATCCACCTATTCATGGTAGTTACAGGTCTAAAAAACAAGAACAGAAAACATTCAGAAAAAAAATTTCATATTATATTTTAATTTAAGCTTGGGACATATAAGTCCCAGTGGTAGCGAAAGGGTTAAGGGAAAGCTATATCTCAGGAACTACTGCATAGAATTGCATATAAGTTTATATATTGATGCACTCTATTCTAAATGAGTGTCTATAAACTTTTAGTGTCAACCGCTCAACAGGTGACGCTTCTATACAGCGATTTCCGCAATTTAAGGGGTGGCTATATCTCAGGTTCTATAGCTTATAATCGAACAAAACGTAATATATGTGAAAGTCATTATGAGACATTATGTTGATTCAATTTGGATACTTATCGGCCAATAGGTGGCTTTGCTATACTGCAAATTTCCTCGATAACGAGAAAGTTATATCTCAACTTCAATGGCATATAACTGTACGAAACTTGATATGTGAGATAACTGTTATAAACATGCATTTTTTAAGGCGTTATTTATAGACAATAAATC
Source organism: Salticus scenicus (assembly GCA_963930645.1). Classification (NCBI taxonomy): domain Eukaryota; kingdom Metazoa; phylum Arthropoda; class Arachnida; order Araneae; family Salticidae; genus Salticus; species Salticus scenicus. The sequence continues at coordinate 61,674,920 of OZ005653.1, read as the reverse complement.
TGTCTTTCTTTGGATATTTAGTGTTAGTTTTCTCTAAGATAAAAATTGATTATTTGCACTTAGTGAATTTGTATAGGAAAATATAGAAGAAAATCTTGTGGTGGCCACAGCATGCTAGTTTTTATTTTTATTTTATTTATTTATTTAATGATATGTGTTATTCAAATACATTATTGATTATTCCCTACTTAAAATGGCTCTAATAGAACCTATGCCACTGGTTTGTGTACAGGGACATCCAAAAAATGCCAATGCTTTGCGCTTTAGGGGAGACATTTTAAATAACTTCATCAAAAAAATCATAAAGAATTTCGCATTTATTGTTTATATGCTAAGAAAATGTTTTGTATAAACTATAATATGCTTAACCTCTAGATTTACAAGACTACGCAAAAATTTTTCGATACGTTAAGGGGTGCAAATAGGAGCAGCATATCCGTTTGTGTTAGGCATTTTTAACATTTTCCAACAATGTTTCAGAGTGATTATGAATTCAATTAGTCTATATGTCTGTCTTTCTGTTTGTACACTGTGTGATAATATAGACAAAGAACATAGAATGTTATACGATACAATGAATACGTACAGTTGGAAAGTGTTGATAATCAATGTATACTTCACGATTTTTCATTTTTGTTTTAAAAGGTGTAATGCTTAATTATATTTTCTCAAAAACTTAAATAAAATCATTAAATGGCAATAATGTTCGTTTTCATATGGAGTACTGTAATTCATTAAACTTTATACGGTTACAGATCACCATTCCCTCAAATAACGGATATTCTACAGTACACATACCTATTTTTGCGACGGGTTACTTCTGAAGCAAAGTATAGCCTGTGCTAAATGTGGATAAAGTGTAGAGGAAAATTGAAGATCTCATTTTTTATTTATTAATTTATTTTTAAATTTATTATACATTTCCGCTAAAGGCACGTATACTGAAAGCACGCCACCGAGGGGAGATAACATTTCAGCTAAGGACACGGGTTTATAGATTTCCGCTAAGGGCACGGTCGCTAAGGGCACGGCCCCAAAAAATGTATGAATGTAGCACAGACTCAATCACAAGAACTACTTTCCAGAACACAGAATACTACTGACACATGCAATATCCATTATCAAACCTATAATAAGTCATTTGCTTGCACTGTTGCAATCTTTAAAAAGATTTACTTTACCGCTTTGAGTATTCTCCGCCACATATGTTTACAATGCAATATCCCAAACTTACAATTCACACAATTACCCTTTTTAAAAAAAAAAAAAAAAAAAAAAAAAAGACTGTCATTTTTTAGGTAAACTTATGGAAAATCAAATCAATCTTTGCGGGAAATTGCGTATTATATATTTCTTTTTTCTTTTGTGTAAAGTGCATTAGTTTCCGAAAAGAATAAAGAGATACTGGGACTGTAGGTCTACTGTCATTGGCAAGCTATTGTTAAAATACACATTGAAACTATTCCCATTTGTAGACTGAAAAAAGGCCATCCTTTGTCATACTTACAGCAGAACAGCTATTAGAATTTTCAAGTTACTGTACTGGCAGTATGACACTTTCAATAATGGCATGTTTGTAATATCCATTAGTAATAATAAAAGTTATAGTCAGGGTTTTTATAACTCTGTACAAGCGTATGCTAGTGAGTATGAATAATGTCTCTATTAGACGTTTGCACTAAACATGTTTATAGACTAGTACATCACATAAAATTTTGTTTTGTTTAAAAAATGCTTATAACTTGAACTTGATAACACAGAAAATTGCTGCTTGCATGAAAATTGACCCAACACCATTTTTGCAAACTCTTATGTAAAATGACCTCCTGAATTTGAATATGATGCCAGTTTTGCCCTATCACCAACCGTTTTTTGGGGACGCCCCTATATTTTTATTACTTTTCGGTAATTTTATGGCTATAAATGTTATTTGCGCGGTGAAAAGGGTTACTTTAACTTTTAAATATCTTCTGAGGGGCTGCAGATGTGAAAAAATATAAAACATGAACATTTGCAGAAAGGGAAAAATTTGGGGGGGGGGGCATTGAAATTATAAATTACATTTATTATAATTTATTAATAAATTATTATTATTACTTGATAAACATTATAGTTTTTTGTTTTTAAAAGTAATTCTTTTCCATTCTCCAAATTAAATTCATGGCCATAAAATTACCGAACAGTGATAAAAATTGAGAAGGAGGTGACGTCCAGAAAAAATAGTGGGTGATTGGGCAAAATGGGTGTCATATTCGGATTCAGGAGGTCATTTTACATAGAAAACAGCAGGAATTGCATCAGAGCTCAAAATTTTATTTTAATTTATTTTATTTTATTTATTTATTTTTTTGAAGCGTAGTGTAATCTATATGTCTGTTCGCATTTTGATTTTCGTAAATATTTTCTGCATATCTCAAAATTTATAGCATATTAACAAGTTTCCTATCCAAAATAGTGTGCATATGTAGTTTGCGCGCATATACACACAAAACAATTTAGATACGTTAATGTTTATGAGGCTTTTATACCTTGCATTCTGTAGAGTTTAGAGATTTTGAATGATATTTTAATCACTTTTCCACTTCTTTCCAAGGCATTAAATGCAATGATGCTTCAAAGCATCTTTTGCATTGAAAATGGTTATATTAACATTATTTTGTTCACAGAATCCCGTAAAAGGATTCGAATAGATTACGGCATAAAAGTGGAAATGAGTGAAAGTAGATTTATAGTAGTAATAAACATTTCTTATACTTTAAGACATTGTTTGATGAATATAATTTTTTCGATTTGATTTTCTGCCTGTGTGTTCCTTTTGTCCGTCCGTAATAATCAATTTCAGCTTACACGTAATTGTCTTCTAAAGAAGATCAGTAATTTTGTAAAGGATATTCGATTTCATGGCTATATAAAAATCTGAAAAGTAGATTGCATAGAAATGCATGATTTCCCCCACCCCCTTTTTTCTTCTTATCGGACTGGACCGGAGAGAGGAACGAAGAAGGAAGAAATACTCAATCTTCAAAATGTAACCAACAGTACGATTTTGCAAATGCCTCGGGGGAACTAACTACAAGTAGTTCTTTCAGGTTTCAATTAAAGCCCCCGATTCACATCGAGGGCTCTAGTTTCAATTAGTGATAAGAGAGGGGGGGATGGGAAAGCTGTCAAAATGTCAGTGTATACCCGTTTCTCCTTTTTTGAAGTGAAGTGATGATTAAGAAGGACTTTTTTTGTCACTACACAGCAACCTTAAGAAAGAAACTTGTTTCTGAAGTCATAAAAGAACAGCACATTTGTAAAGTTTGAAGGAGAAAATACATTGGAGGCAAAATAGCCTAAAAATGTTAATTATCTAAATGAAAACAAATTAAAATAGGCAAAATCCTGCTGTTTATTACTGATATAAGCAGGGGGAGGGGATTAAGATTATATAATAAAGAAAATTTAAACGTAACTTACCCATAACCTCCACTGCTGTAACTACCACTATCAGAACCCCAGCCACTGAGATTTCCACCAGTACCACTTCCACTAGGCCCCATCTGACTCCAACGGTTTCCCATATTAGGACCTTGACTCATCATTCCACGGCCTCTTCCTGTGAATCCACCACCAAATCCGCCACGTCCTCGACCAGCTCCTCCACTGTCAGGTCCACCATAACTGAAATTATCAACAACTTCATCACGCCATGCAGGTGGCGTTGGCCTAAAAGAAATATTACACATGCAAGAAACAGACTAAGAAACCCAATGAATTAGTTTAATGCAAGCAGTGGCTTAAAAAAAAAAAAAAAAAAAAAAAATCTCGAAAATATTAGAAGATTAGTAAGAAAGTTGAAATTAGTCAAACGAAAGAAAGAAAATAAAATTCAACATGCATCAATGTTTTTTCATAACACACAATATTAATATAACAGTATAAATAAACATGCATTGCCTTATCACATACAACTTCATAAAACAAGACTCAGAAAATTCAAGATTATGATTTAGATAGCATGCATCAGCAAGGATAGTGTTGACTCTAGGCCGATTTAGCAGGGCGCAGCGCCCGGCGGCCCATTACTAACACATTTTTGCGCCCCGCGGCCCTTACTAACTTATTTCTAGCGCCCGGCGGCCGTTACTAACTCATTTTTAGCGCCCGGCGGCCCTTATTTGTATTTTTCACAGGGTTCCCAACTGCTCCGATTTCTGCGAAGTTTCTCCGAAAAAAATAAAAAACTCCGCGAGTTATTTTTTATGCTCCGCAAATTCAGCCTTGACCACCTAGCTAAATATATTTTATTGAATACATAAAACTGAATAGTGGCAGACACTGGGGAAAAAAAAAAAAAAACTACTATTCTTTTTTCTTTTCTTTTTTGCCTTGCACACATATCGCGATCCAATCCTTATCAACTTTTGATTTTGCATTTCCAACAGTTGCCGCATAAACAGAATTCTTTTAATTTTATTTTTTATCTATTATTATTTATCTATTTTCAACTCCTTTTGAAAAAAAAAAAAAATAATAACAAAAAAAATAACAAAACTAACTTTTGCAATCTAGCTGAAGAACCAGATGCTTCATCCTACAATACTCATAAATAAATAGTAAAGAAAAAAAAAAAAAAAAAAAAAAAAAAAACCCAGTGCTAGGCATTGCGTAATCGAAATATTGCTGACTCAGAATAGGAACAAGTATTGTATTTGTTTACATTAGCTGAGAGTGTGCTTAATTAAAACCGCAAGCTGGAAGGGGGGAAGAAAGAAACGGAATGCCATGATTGATTATCTTCATGGGTTATCTTAATGCTTAATAAGTCGCTTAAAAATAATACTTTCTAACGAAAAAAATTGCTTATTTTAATTATTTATTGATAAAAATAATGGATTCAAAGCTACTGAACTTTAAGTACGATTGACAACGCAAGGAATCTAAGACCAGGAAGAGCTAGCTATCTTCCGTGGGAGACTTTCTAAAGTGTCTTAGGCCGTAATCACGCGAGTTTTGGAGAAAACAGTATTTAGTCAGACTTTAACGGAGGAATTGTCCTCTGCAATAGGAAACTTTCTTAAGTGTTTTAATATACAAGTTTCTGAGAAAATCATGGAAAATTTCAAACTTTATCGTACCAAGTATCTACCGTTGGAGAAAGAAAAAGAATATTTTCTGTGCTTTTTGTTGGGGTAACTGAATACGCGATAACTTAGTTTTTATAGTGCGTGGGTGATTCTAAGAAATTTTCATATCTGAAAATGGGACTTTCACAAAAATCGTCGGATTTAAAATGGATTTGTCAAGAAAATTGCGTATTTTATAAATCAGCCGCAAAAAATGACATTTCAGTAATCAAATTAAAAAAAAAAAAAAAAAAAAAAAAAAAGCTGATTTATGACTAAATAATTACACATTTTTAGAAAAATAACATCTATTTCAGCAATTAGTTTTCGATTACGTAATTTTAAAAATTAGCTGTAAAATAATTCCGTATTTTTATAAAAAGCCACAAAATTATACGTATGATGCAAATCATGTTTGAAAAAAGCAAGAAATTCATCGATTAGCATCAAAAGCCTTTTTCAGCGATTAATTGCGATTAAACATAAATTTTGTTAATTAGCGACGAAATGATTGCGTGTTTCCGTTATTGGCTACTAATGTATCGCGATTTACTGAAATCAACTAGAGGGAAAAAAAAAAAAAAAAAATTTATTGGCTAGCAGCCAAATGATAGCATATAAAACGTAATTTTTTTTAATTATTAGTGGGTAAGCGATACCGTATTTGCGAAATCTACTTCAAAATTATTCCCGATTTCCGAGATTCCGCTTAAAAAAAAAATAAAATAAATAAAATAAAATAAAAAATGCAAATTTCATTGATTAGTGGCAAAATAGTTGAGTATTTAAGATTCAGCTTTCAGAAGAACGCATTTTTCATAGATTAGTAGCTAAATAATAGCGTGTTTCGACAATCGGCCGCATAATAATCGCGTATTTCAGAAATCTGCTTTGAAAAAAAAATGCGCAATTTTTTACCTATTAGGAGAAAAAAATAATTTAGTTCCGAGTAAACGTAATTTTTGACAATTAGCTGTGAAATAATCCGGTGTTTTTTAATTCATCTGTAAATTTTCACATATTTCTGGATTAGGTTTTGAAAAAAGTGCGTATTTCATCGATTAACAGCAAAGTTTGGTATTTGGGGGATGTAGCTTTAAAAATGGCTCAAATTTCATCGATTAGCAGCCTGATAATTGTATATTTCGTTAATAATTAACACCATTTTCGATATAATTAACTGCAAAAATATCGCGAATTTTAGGAATCATCCTTGAAAGAAGAGTGAATTTTATCAATTAGATTCAAAATTATAGTATATTATTAGCAATTATTTGCTATTAAAAGTAGATTTTGTAAATTTGCAGGGAAATAATTAAAAATTTCGGCAATCCGTCGTAAAAATATCGCGAATTCTGTCAAATACGGGAAAAATAGCATATTTATTTAATTAACGGTAAAAACGTAATTCTACCTCCCCCCCCCTCTCCTCTACTAGAAACTCTCGATTTTTGAGGTATATTTAGCAATAATCTTAAGAAAGAAAGAAAAAAAAAGTGTCAGAAAAGTTCATGGCTGTTAGTTTGCACTAAAATTGAATTTAATGTTGTACAATTTCAATTATTTTATTGTAGATTCAGTTTTATTACATTTTCTAATATCCAAACTATTAAAATTGTCCATTATTTTGACTTTATTATTACTCCAAAAATTTAAGATTTTGTTTAAAAAAATTCAATTTTTGTATCTGTTTAAAGTATAGCATTGAAATTATTTTCACATCTTGTCTTGTTCTTGTAATTAAACAAGTTTCTTTTGAATAGGCATGCACTAAATGTTTGATTATTACTGAATAATGAATATTCAGTATACCAAATAGCAACTAAAAATTCGGGGCTACATTTTGTAAGTGATATATTTCATTCAAAAATGTAAAAAATTTTCAAAATTGTTTCTCATAAAAATCTGATTTTGTCTTGGTGCATTCTATGATATAATATTATTTGTACAAGCTTTTTTTTTATATCTGATTTTTCTTTTCTTTTAAAATTTCATTATTTTGTTTATTTACATTGCTGCTATAAAAAAAATTAACTTTTTTTTTTTTTTGGGGGGGGGGGGGGGGGGGGGCTACATTTTGTAAGTGATATATTATGAAGATGTTATAGTGCCCTTTTTGAATTATCGAGAATATTATAGTGCCCCTTTTGAGATTATTATAGTGCCCCTTTTGAGGGTATTAAAGTGCCCTTTTATCGAGTTCCCCCCAGCGGCCCTTTTGTTCTAGAGTCAACACTAAAGGAAAAAAAACAATATACTAAGATATTAAAAAAAAATATATTAATCTAAAATTCAAAAATTTGAGAGAAAGACAGCATTTACATGCAACTTTAAGGTTAAAAAAGATACTTATAAAACGATTTTGTTAACCATTTGTTTTAACATTAATACAGTCAAACCTCTTTAACATGAATCTCAAGGGGATAAATAATTTGCTCATGTTATCAGTAACTAATCTTCATCTTGACAGGGATTGTGGAAACAGTTCAAAAGTAATTCCACAATCCCTGTCAAGATGAAGATTAGTTACTGATAACATGAACAATTTATCAGTGTTCACAAATTAACAAGGTTCAACTGTATATAAAATAAGAAATTACATACACAGTCCACTTACACCACACCCCCTTACACCAAGAAACACCACACTGACATAAAATTTGATAAGACAACCACTGCCTTAACTATAAAAATAGATTTCGAGAACACTAAAAAAAGTAGCAAATGGACACTATTCCTCTTTTGGGTTCGCGACTATAGGAATCGGTTGTTTTGGAAAACAATCCTTAACTGTACCATAGCAAAGCATTGTGGCCTGCAAATTTTTATCTTGCGGTATTATTTATAAGAGTTACAGATTATATGAAATTGAAGTAAGAGTGATAGTTATACCTTTGAATTATTAAAATTTTTAATAAAAGGACTATATTCAATAGCGAAATAAAAATACCTTAAAAACATCCTTTTAAAGGAAACAGCAGATTAATTTCGGCCACCATCATGGCCATCCTCAGTGCTGAATCACAACCTAGACATACGTTCCTTAGTTTCAAAGGGTTGTTTTGTTGGCGCCGCATTTCTTTCACTTCACATCGTTTTCTTTCATTAGCTGTTGTCATTCCGGCGGAACACGCTACACGGCACACCGTGCAGATTTAAAATTGGTAAAACCTCCACAGCCTTTTCCACTACCCACAATAATAACCCAATTAATACTAACTCCATAAACATTAAAAAAATAGCTCCTTATAACAACTATAGTTACGCTTTGAAAAGGGAGGCCATTGAAATTATTAGTAACTCAAATTCTGTTAACGATAGAGAGCACTATTTAGTTCCGCCGGAATGCAACAGCTAATGAAAGAAAACAATGTGAAGTGAAAGAAATGCCGCACCAACAAAACAACCCTTTGAAACTAAGGAACGTACGTCTAGGTTGTGATTCAGCACTGAGGATGGCCATGATGGTGGCCGAAATTAATCTGCTGTTTCCTTTAAAAGGATGTTTTTAAGGTATTTTTATTTCGCTATTGTTATACCTTTGTTTTGTTTTTAATCCAGCTTTTGTAATATACTTTAATCTTAATCAACATATGTAATATTAACTGTGGCGATGTTAACAAATTTAAATGAATGTTCCCTTTAATAAATCCCTTTATTAAATGATTGAAATTCTAATTATTTAAGCTTTGATGTCTATATCCAATGTAATCAATGGCATCTTTTTTCTATTTATTAATTTGTAATGTGCATTGTTTGTAATCTTTAATTTTGTTCGCAATAGGTTTCACTATTTTCGTTTTAAACATTAACATTAGTTTCATGATTCATTAAGTGATCATTGATTTACTTACACATTTTTTGACACGTTTAATTTTTATTATCCTTTATTGATTATAATATATATATATAAAGTGCTCTGCAATTTTACAATATGGAATAGTCTTAACTTTACCATTCGATTCAGTTGTTTACATTTCTATTTTGTTCTTGTTTGAACAGATATCTGATTATTAAATTTCACTGGAGAAATATTTAGACTGGAAAATGTTATGCATAACAATAAGACTGCATCTTGAATCTAGTTTGTTTACAAAACCACTGCTTACACACTACTAGCCAATGATTACATCGGCCACATGTCCGGCGATTTTACCTACTGTGACGTCACAGGAATATTGTCCATTACGAAAATCATATTTATGTGCTGAATCAAGAAACAACCTAAATTTTTATAACTAATTGCAGTTGCAATAAGAATGAACCTATAACAAGCTTAGATCAGAAATGGCGCCACTTGTTGAAACCTGAAGATCAAGGTGTGGAAGAAACATCGGTTTCATCGACAAGCAGCACAATGTGAGGACATTCCAGAAAATTGTGGCATCGCAACGAAAGATCTCATGTAGAACTTCAAGTAGGCCTTTTTAATGTTAAGAAGTTTTGATATTATATTTTAAAAAGAAACTATTAGTTTACAAATCAATTTCATTTGCTTATATTTTCAAATCTTTATCATATGCTCCGTCAGAAAAGTATAACACTAAACCTTTACTTTCCTAATTAATTCAGTCAACTCTGATCCCCCTTTTTAAATTATTTAAAAATAATTTTCAAAAAGTAATATTCAGGCAGAATATAGAGTTTTCAACTGCTGCATGTGAAAAAATAAAAAAAGGTTTTTATTAAACTTAAGATTTTAAAAAACTTCTTCACGGTATGCGGCATACTTATGATTTTTGTAATTTGCGAGTTTCATGACATTTTCGAATATTGATATCTTCCTCTCTATTTACTTTCGTTAATGCAGTAGTTGCTTTATCCATGCCGATGTCATGGCTCTGTTTTTTTATTCTCATTTTAATTTTTCTCTTTGTTTTTCCAATGTAACACCAGTAGTTATTTTTATCGTCGGTAAAAGGAAATGTATAAATACCTGCGGTCTCTAAATGGTTTACTTGATCTTTATCATTTCTGATCATTTGTCGTCGGTACAAGGAATCTTATAAATACCTGCGGTCTCTAAATAGTTTACTGGATCTTATCATTTCTGATCACTTGTACTCCGGCCCATGTCATGGAGTTGATAAATAGGTTGTTTTAGTTTCCCATCATACTATAGGTAAGACAGGTGGCGCACTTGCGTGCCCCAACACCGACTGTCCCACATACTAAGGGTATCCAATGGAGAACTTAAGTAATAGTGAAAAATTTCGACCTCCGTTTTTTTACTTTTTTTATACGTTTTCAGGTGTGAAGAATCCGAAAATGACAAAATTTGTATGATGTCTGTCTGTAGGGTGTCTGTTAGTGTGTTAGTCCGTTAGTGTATAAGTCCATTAGTGTGTTAGTCTGTTTACACGATATCTCACGAACAAATGATCGCAGAGAGATCAGATCAGTTTTAAAATATTACTTTCGATACTAGCAAGAACCCTATTCATTTGCAACATTCGAATTAAAAAACTTCTTAAGTTATTAGAAATTTACAATTTTCTTAACATGGGAGAAGAGGACAAAAATTCACTTAAACGTGCATTAAATGGAAACTTTTTACTGTAAAAATATCAAACCATTTTAAAATATTAGTTTTGATGCCAGAATGAACATTAGTATGCTTCTAGAATATGCTACTTTGAAAATTTCGCAAGTTATTGGAAATTTATGAATTTCTTAACATGGCAGTATAGGGCAAAATTACACATAAACGTCAATTTTGAGAGATATTTTCATCATATAGATGTCAGACTACTTTTGAAATATTTAGGATACTCGTATGAATATTAATGACTATGAATTTTTCAATATAAAAATTTCGTAAGTTATTGGAAATTTACGAATTTCTTAACATGGCAGAATAGAGCAAAATTTCACATAAACGTCAATCTTGAGGGATATTTTCATAAAGACGTCAAACCACTTTCGAAATATTATTTAGGATACTGGCATGGATATCATAGACTATGATTTTTCCAATTCAAAAAATTTGTAAGTTATTTGGAATTTACGACTTACTTAACATGTCAAAATAAGGCAAAATTGAGCATAAACTTCCATTTTGAGGATCATAAATACATTCGACAACTTCAAAATTACATTTATGATATTTGTTTGAACATGATTGAATACAAATATTCTAATAGGAAAATTTCATAAATTATTCATAATTTACGATTTTATCAGCATAGCGAAATTGTAGATTTTTCATATAAATATGAATTTTGAGGATTATTGCATTGAAAATAGTAGCATGAAAACTAAACAACGGAATTGACCCTGATAAAATAAATTAATAGATTAGAATAAGATAAATATATCGAAGTGAACGGTGGATAGCCTATTAGGCGGGGATTTCATTCTGTCACTGTATCAAGCTTTGGTCAAATTCATTTCTTTTAACGTGATTATAATATGTCTTGCACTAGAAATTTATGAGAACATAAATATGATGGGGAACTGAGCAGAGTCCACCTATGATATCTAATTTTAAATTCTTAAGTTTAATTAAAAACTCAATGATTTGAAGTGATAGTGAGGTTGTTATTAGTGTATCTTTTCTAATCGCATACATATTTGTAAAAATTTTGTTCCGCACAATCCATTCGTACACAGGGTTGCCAACTTTTCAAAAACAGTTTGAGGAGTATTCACAGAAATTTTGAGGAGCATTTCGGCTACTTTAAGGAGCAATTTTAAAAATACATTAAAAAAAAAGAAAGAAACTACTAACAAAAATAAATTAACAATAATCATATGAAATCAAGAAATACTTATTGATAATCAAATATATTTAGCGAAAGAGTGAAGAGAGATAAGAATGGAAAATGATTAAGTTCGAATATAAGCTTAAAACCCAAATTTAACTTGTTTTCTGCAGGATGGCATATTTTCCATACATAAATAAGGACAAATGAAAGATTGTTCAGTTACATAAAAAAAAAAAGAAACAAAGAAAGAAAAGAAAGCACGAAGGGGGAAAAAAAATTTCATGAATGTTAAAATAATTATTATACTATCACATAAAAATCTAAAATACTAAATCTCGGATATTCATATAAATGTGTAAATGATTTCATCGCTGAGTCAACTCCCTCTAAACATCATAGCTTGGGACCAAATGTTTTGTAAACTTTAGAATTTTGCAGATTACTGGTCATAATTTGTTTACCTTTTTTTTTTCCAGATACAAATGAAGTTATAATAAATCATTAATGCTGAATGATAAAATAAATGCATAATTATATCCCTTGCGTTGTCAATCGGCCTTAACGTTCAGTAGCTTTGAATCCATTATTTTAATCGATAAATAATTAAAATTTTTTTCTTCAGAAAGTATTTTTTAACGACCTATTAAGCATTGATAGTTTAAAAGAAAATAAAAATACTGCATAATCATAGCATTCTGTTTCTTTCTTTCCCCCCTTTCAGCTTGAAGTTTTAATTAAACACACTCATAGCTAATGTAAACAAATAATTGTTCATGCTCTGAGTCAGCAATATTTCAATTACGCACTGCCTAGAGAATTTTTTTTTTTTTTTTCCTCTTTACTATTTATTTATGAGTATTGCAGGATGAAGTGTGTGATTCTTCAGCTAGATTGTAAAAGTTAGTTTTGTTATTTTTTTATTTTCAAGGAGGAGTTGAAGCGCTTTCATTGATAAAAAATTAAATTAAAAGAATAATGTTTTATGCGGCAACTGTTGGAAATGCAAAATCAAAAGTTGATAAGGATTAGATCATGATTTCTGTCTATACGTGTGAAAGGGGGAAAAAAAGAAAAATAGGCTTTTTTTTTCAGTGTCTGCCACTATTCAGTTTTACGTATTTAATAAAAAAATATTTAGCTAAGTGGTCAAGACTGAATTTGCGGAGCATAGAAATAACATTGCGGAGTTGCGGAGTTTTAAAAATTTTTCGGAGAAACTCTGCAGAAATTTGAGCAGTTGGCAACCCTGCGTACATGAAGGGGTAAGGATTTTGACAATAAGCATGTTCTGGTTTTATATTTTCTCATATTTATGCTGGAAGAAAAAGGTTAACATTTGTTTGCTGAATTATTAAGGCAAAAATAATAATAGAGGACTAGAAAATTGCAAAATCAACAGAAGATTATGACAACTGAAAAATATAACCATTTAAAGGGGGGGGGAAATAGAGGGAGAGAGCATGATACTGTTTAGCTGACTGCAAGTTGTTAGCTACTTCTAGTATACTGCAGTAGTAGCCAAATAAATCAAACACGTAAGCAAGTAATCCATGACTAACACAATGAGTATACAACTCATTAATTTATTTCATCAAAAACTCACGCAAGTTAAGATTCCTCAGTTGTACTTTTGGAGCTAAAAGCCTCATTCATGATAAGATATAATAACAACAAACTTTAGAAGGTCTTACCTTCCTCTATAAGATCCTCTTCCTCTACCTTTAGATCCACTGTCTTCATAACCACCATATTCATTAGCAAACATAGGATTGAAATGATGAGGATCGTACTGTTTGCTTGGTCCTTTTATAGGGGCCTTTAAAAAATAAATTTCTAATTAAACTATTCAACTGATGACAAAAATATTTTTAAAGAATAAAAATTAACATACTGTGCTTATTATATGACATATTTCCTTCACACAGTCAACCACAACATTTGGATATCCAGAAATCTGAACGATTCTCTCGGTAGAATTAGGACAACAATTACTGAAAATTTTAATTTGAGCTCCGGTTTTCTAAATATGAAAATAAAAAAGTTAAAAAAGCATTCAATATAATCTTTTTCTAAAACTAAGTCAATAAAATAAGTTTACAATAATAAATAGTTATCACCTTTATTGTATAAAAATAGCTTTTCAGGAAGAAAAAAAAAAAACATTTTAGATGGTTAAAAAAAAAAAAAAAAAATTAATCACATATGCTAAAAATATTGAAGAATTCTACTCCTTAATAAGCTCTACGATCTAATAAAATAAACTAAATATGGATAACGATATTCATGTAGATGTTGACTTTTCAAAATTTTAGGAGGGAACAATCTATCTTGGAGATCTCAAGACACAATCTTAGAAGTAATACGATTAATATTGTAAAAATCAAGTTATAAAATAAATCTCCATTGCCACACAGTTGGTAAATCATTTGAAAAATTCAAAATGTAATTACTGATGTAATATAGGTTAAAAGTTTTAAAATCTGAAAAATAGGTTGATAATTTTTAACCATTTATGTGTGTCACGTAACGTCAAGTGTACAAAAATGCAAATTAAGTGTTTGTAGTTTATTGTTTAAAAATAACTATGTTCTTTTGTTAATTGCTTTTGTCTGATATCTTTGGTTACTTTATTATAATGATTTGGATATGAATATTTATAATCGTGGGCGTATGTACTAGCATCAGGGATGAGATTAGCAAATGCACAAAAAAGCTGAAATTGTTAGCAAACACAAGATAGTGAAACGAAATACTAGAGTTTTAATGACAATCTTACATTAGAAAAATAAATGTTTTTTAAACTTCGATCTGTAAAAAAGAACAAATTATGCTTCAGTATTCAATCAAGTTTTACTTTATTAGCTGATGTAAAAAATGCACATCAGAAAAGCAAAAAAAGTTGAGAAAACTGAAAAGCTAAATTTTACAAAAAAGCTGAACAGCTGAAAAGTCATCCCTATAGTATGTTTACATTAGTTATACAATTTAATTATATCAAATAAATTTATATTTATTATAGTACTTTTTTTTTTTTAATGCTCTGACACGGCTTGTTGAAATCCAACCTGCAGGAAAAAAAAAAAAAAAAAAAAATCAGTCAACTCTAGTTCAACAGCAACAGAAAAAAATTATTCGACTTGATATCTGCTGGTCAAGTTCGGTAAAATCTGCTTACCTGACCCTATGCAGAATTCTAACCAATGGCCAAATTTTATGACCTTTTCAAGAGTTTCATGACCTAGTAGACACTATGTATGTGCAAAAAATCATCCAAGTAACTTTGGTGCCATAGGCATTTCTCACACAGGGTTCATACACAAATATGGGAAAAAAATTCCCTGAGTTTTCCCTGAGTCCCTAGACAATTTTCAAGAAAATATTAGTGACATATTACAAGAAACGCTCCTCTAGACAGGACAAAATACAGCTACTTTCACTGTATGATGTCATATTACTGCCGATCATGATAGAAATTCAGGTAGAAATCATTATTTACATGCGTATTTTCACAATACTTAATCATTTAAATTTTGATACGAAGCTAAACAAGAAAAACATAACTTGAGAGAAAAAAAAAATTGTTTTTCCAGGTTTTATAACAGATTTTCCCTGATTTTTAATGAAAATTTTTATTTTCCCTGAGTTTTCCCTGACTTTTTTTAACAAATTCTAAATTCCCTGAGTATTCCCTGTTTTCCAGGTTTTCCCTGAGGAGTATGAACCTTGTCACATGTGAGAAATGCCTAGCTGGTTATCACCCAGGGTAGCTCAGTGGTAGAGCATCCGCGCGTCAAGCGGAAGGCCCGGGTTCGATTCCCGGCTCTGGTATTTTTCACATAGTTGGTATAAAAATCATCCTTCCACTCCAAATTTTCTAAAAAGAATGGTACAATATTTCTATAACTGAACTTAACCACCTGGTTACTTCAATAAAAAACAGAGTATTTGAAGTCATCAGGAAAAATGGAGTCCCAATATCATATTAATTTTTTATACAATTTTGTTTTTTGACAAGTGGTCTTATATTTTATTAACAGGTTATTTCTCACTTATTTCTAATATATATTTTAATTAAACATTTATTGCATTATACCAAGTTACTGCAAACTAATTATAAAAAAATATACAGTAATATGTTATTTTATGTATTTAAATTATGATTAGAATCTTTATTTTTCTTATAATTTACAAAATTAAAGTGGTCTTATAATTTCTTAATGGACTGTATTATGTCGCTCCATTGGCGGCTTTTCCATTTTTGTTGCCATATTAGCAATGGTTTTTTTGGGGGGGTATGAAAAGGGAAGACTATTTTGGTAATAATTTTATCAGACACCTTTTTGTTTATATATAAAAATTCTTATTCTGTTTATATTTTTAATGGTTTTTAGATTTAAAGTAGTGCTTGCTGAAATAAATTTGCTATCTTTAAAACTGCATTTTTTCTATAAACTTTCTATAAAAATAATTCATTTATTTGACTACTATTTTGATTCAATTTTTTTTTTTCCCCTTTTTGCAATACTTTTTATTTTACTTATTTATTTATTTTTGATGCGCTACTTAGATTAAAATGGCTGTTGCTATATTAAACTTCTTGTCGAAAAACATTCAGTGTACTTCAACACCAAAATTTAAAAAAAAAAATTATTTTATATTTCTCTTTTGAATTTTCTATAGATTTGTCTACACTTTCATAAGAAACATTTCATTTAAGATTGAACATGATGGCGTGATGTAATCAATTCAAAGTTTTTTTTCTACGTCTATTACATTAGCTAATTTTTCAGCTTCTAAGATAAAGTTTTGAAAAGGATTCAACTGATCTTAATTCTTGAAAAAAAAAAAAAAAAAAAAAATTAATTTAATATGATTAAAAAAAAAAAAAAGGGGGGGGGGGGGGGGGACACTAATGTGCAAGTTGTACTTCAAGGGACTAAAGTGAAAGTTGTACCCCAAGGGACTAATGTGAAAGTTACACCGAACGAACAAACTATTTCTTTCAACGAAAATGCCTACTAACCTTGGACGATAGGTCTAATATATTGTATCATATTACATATCATATTTATCGCAATATAACTCAATACTTATTTTGTTTCCTTCTTCGACTCGTTTTAATATGCATTTTTTATATGCATGAGCAGCTTCCGAAAAACAAAAATTTTTTTTTTTTTTTTTAATTTAGTAATTTATTCATCAACCATGAAAAGTCATTTCAGAAAATTTTGGAGTGGAAGGCTGATATTTTACACCAACTATGTGAAAAATACCAGAGCCGGGAATCGAACCCGGGCCTTCCGCTTTACGCGCGGATGCTCAAACCATCGAGCTACCCTGGTTGATTACCAGCTAGGCATTTCTCACATAACATTCGTTGGCAAAGTCACCGAGACTGTAAACACAGCTGTATCAAGTAACAATATTCATGGCACAACTCCAATAGACCATGAAATTTTATTTTAATTTAGAAATTTATTCATCAACCATGAAAAGTCATTTCAGAAAATTTTGGAGTGGAAGGCTGATATTTTATACCAACTATGTGAAAAATACCAGAGCCGGGAATCGAACCCGGGCCTTCCGCTTTACGCGCGGATGCTCAAACCACCGTATCATATTATATATCATATTTATCGCAATATAACTCAATACTTATTTTGTTTCCTTCTTCGACTCGTTTTAATACGCATTTTTTATATGCATGAGCAGCTTCCGAAAAACAAAAACATTTTTATTTCATACTAGCCGCCTTCGGCGACCAGCTGGTTCGCGATCCTGGAAAAGTCCGACTTTACGAAACTCCTGCTTGGTGGCACCTGCGGTGCCTTTTTCCCGTTTCAGGTCCTACAACAGCTCACTAACATATAGTGAAAATAACTTTATTGAAAAATTTAATCGCAGTAAATTTTCGCTCGGTAGCGCCTACGGCGCCCTATTCTCGTTTCAATATCTGAGACAGCCTGTTCGCTCACCGTGTTACGAACTTTCAAAATTCTGATTTTAACAAAGTCCAGCTCGGTGGCGCCTTATCCCCATTTTAGAACTTACAACAGCGTCCCCCCCCCTTCCGTTCCTACTAATCATTTTACACTCGAAAAAATCCTCAATCGATTTATCCTGTCTTAATACCTAAATATACCAATTTCAAACGCTGTAACTCATTTTTTTATTTTTTTATTTATTTTTTTTTTTTGCCCCTTTACCCCCTCCCTAATAATTTTATTCTTTCAAAAATATTCACAATCGAATTATCGGGCATTAAAAAAAAATACTACGAAATTTCAACGGCATATCTCAATTCAAATTACTGCAAAATATAAAAGAAAACTTAATCTTTTCCCAATAAATATGTAATTTTTTTGCTTATTCATGTATTTTCATGAAAATTGAACAGTAGCTTTATAATATGCTGTGTAATCCGAATATTAATTCAAATGTAATGTAAATGAAAATTTGAAGAATTTTGAAATTTGTAATTTTTAATTCCACTTCAAGAACATGTGACATTAATGATTTCCAGATCTTTTGCTTCCTTTCCAGACAGCGGAGAAAATCGTCTGCTGATAAAATGTTTTTTTTTTTTTTTTTTTTTTTTTTAAGCAATTAGCCGTTAAATCTCGCGGCTCATTTTTCGATCGACATGGTTCGACATTTTAATTAATATCTCCGCAACTAATTAAAATTTTTAAATTCTGTTTTCACTATCCCCTCGGGAAGGCTTCTGAGCACCCGTATGTCAAATTTTATACTTCTGCGTTCAGTAGGGGCTGAACGTATAGATGCTCAGACAGACAGACAGACAGACAGACAGACAGACATCTTCTTTTATTATTATAGATTATTTCACATGCACTTTTTTATTTCTTATTCAAAATTATTAAAAAAAAACTTTTTCGATATCGCTTGTAACGATACTGATTATTATTAATTTTTTCTTTTTCTTTCAATAATAATAATAATAATAATAATAATAATAATAATAAAAAGATTTTGATGAAATTCTGGCAAAAGCAGAATTTAGTTTAGGACGGAGGACTATTAGTTTTTTTTTTTTCCAAATTATAACATTACTTTCAAATTATTCAATTATATTTTCGATAAATATTAGATCGACAAATGTCCAACTATTGAAATCGACAACACAAAAATCCCAGATTGAGACTAATAGGCCCTCAGTCCTAAAAATCGACCAGGAGGATGTATTAATGAAACTGATAAAATAAACTAGCTGGCATAGATGGACTTTGCTCAGATCCCCATCATATTTATGTTCTCATAAATTTCTAGTGCGAGACATATTATAATCATGTTAAAAGAAATGAATTTGACCAAAGCTTGATACAGTGACAGAATGAAATCCCCGCCTAATAGGCTATCCACTGTTCACTTCGATATATTTATCTTATTCTAATCTATTAATTTATTTTATCAGGGTCAGTTCTTTTGCTTAGCTTTCATGCTACTATTTCCAATGCAATAATCCTCAAAATTCATATTCATATGAAAAATTTACAATTTCGCTATGTTGATAAAATCGTAAATTACGAAATTTTCCTATTAGAATATTTGTATTCAATCATGTTCAAACAAATATCAAATGTAATTTTGAAGTTGTCTAATGTATTTATGATCCTCAAAATGGAAGTTTATGGCCAATTTTGCCTTATTCTGGCATGTTAAGTAAATAGTAAATTCCAAAGAACTTATGAATTTTTTAAATTGGAAAAATCAGTCTATGATATTCATGCCAGTATCCTAAATAATATTTTGAAAGTGGTTTGACATCTTTCAGATGAAACTATCGCTCAAAATTGACGTTTATTTGAAATTTTGCTGTATACTGCCATGTTAAGAAATTCGTAAATTTCCAATAGCTTGCGAAATTTTCAAAATAGCATATTTATAGTTACTGATGTTCATTCCGGCATCAAAACTGATATTTTAAAACTGGTCTGACATTTTTACAGTAAAAAGTTTCCATTTAATGCACGTTTAAGTGAATTTTTGTTTTATTCTCTCATGTTAAGAAAATCTTAAATTTCTAATAACTTAAGAAGCTTTTTAATTTGAATGTTGCAAATGAATAGGGTTCTTTGCCAGTATTGAAAGTAATATTTTAAAACTGATCTGACATCTCTGCGATCATTTGTTCATGAGATATCATCTAAACAGACCAACACACTAACAGACACCCTACAGACAGACACCATACAAATCAGGGGTCGATCCAGGTTTTAATTTTTGGGTCCCTTTTTTGTGAAAAACAGAATATTTTTGTGAAATTTTTATTTCTTTTTGTGAAATATAAAATATTTTTGTGAAAAAGTAAAATATTGTGTAAAGTCTACCGTTTTTATAATCATTTTATGTAATATTTAATATCAAGTTAAGAGAGTTTCGTTGAGCCAAATTAAGGCACTAATTAAAAATAATACTGAAAACATTTAATAAAAGGATCATTTTTATAAAACAAAATCTTGTGAAGGGACTCATTTTACAAATTTGAATTTTGTGAAGGGTCCCTTTTTATGAATACGACTTTTGTGAAGGGTCCCTTTTTATGAATTTGAATTTTGTGAAGAGGCCGCAAAAGGGACCCAAATTTTGTCTGGATCGACCCCTGCAAATTGTCATTTTCAGATTCCTCACACCTGAAAACGTATAAAAAAGTTTTAAAAAAAAAAACCGAGGTCAAAATTTTTCACGATTACCTAAGTTCCCCATACCTATAGTATGATGGGGAACTAGAATATGGTTCATAGAGTTTAAATAATCTATTTAAAAAAACTTTTAAAAGCCAAACTCTTAATATGTCGTATCACATAAATCTTGTCATATCACAAATCTTTTCGAAGTTAGAATAAAATTTAATTTTCGATTTGAATTGCAAGTTGGTGTTGTCCTCTTGATTGTACAGGCTATATATATTTTTGTGTTCGTGAGAGAAAATTAAAAAAAAATTTGAAAATGCAATTTTTAATCCCACTTCAAAAACATGCAACTTAATGAGTAGCAGATTCCCCCCCCCCCCTCTCCAAACAATCTTCTGCTGTTGCCACCTAAAATTCATACTTAAGTTAATTTTAAAATATCTAATTGTCCGATCAATAAGCTGTTTAATCCGTCGGATTCCCAAAAATCACCCCTTTCATTTGGTACCACATTTGTAAAGATATGACTGACATTTCTAATTTATTTTCCTCATTTTAAGTAAATGTACTTTTTTTATTTTGTCGAAAAAAAATTGGCAACAATTAAACTATGGATAAAATTTGAATGGCTAATTTTTTTCACATTTTAATTGATTAAAAACACACAAACATCTTATTTTATTATATGTATATATTTAGAATTTTACGTAAATATTCATTATTTATACATTTCCATTTTTATATATTTATTTTTTAAGTATTACTTTAAGAGAAAATTATATATTATGTAAAATATATGTAATACTTTTTATAATTTCTTTTCCTTAAAATTTGCACAGTCTCAGAGATAATGCACGATCAATCTTTTAAAAATGAATGTTTTGTTTCTAATGATTCACAGTTAATCACCTGCTTTCAAACTGTTGCTTTAAGTATAAACAGTTACCCGATATTGATTTTGGCATATTATATATTTGTTAAAGAATAATATCATCTGTCTTACTGAATCCGTCTCTCAGATGTTTTTATTTTTATCTATTAAATCACAGCGTCAGCATGTATTTCCCTTATAAACTCTGTATATATTAAGTGCAAACGGCAGGAAATTCAAAATTCTGTCATGTAAAAGTGATGACGGGAGTTCATTGCATAAATAAGAAAAATGAAGGGATATAAAAGAAAAATTGTAAATTATGTTAAAATGTAAAAGTGAGGCTATACTCTGCATTTCTTTTAGTTATACATTGAAGAGTTTATAATGAGTTATAACAGTTTCTTCCAGATTTTCTCAAAATTTCTACAAAAGATCTGTATTAGATCTATTGAAGAAGAAAAAAAAAAAACCAATCCGGATAATTTTTTTCCTCGCCGATACGGATCCGGATGTTTTATTTCTTGCGGATATCTGCAGATACAGAGCTCCAGCACATGTCTACTGTAAATATAGGTCTAGGGGGAACCACAAAATTTAACATGCTAAAAATGCTAATTAAATATTTACTTCTCTGAGTTCTTTTATTCTGCAACCACCTTTGCCAATCAAGCATCCAGCATGACTTTGGTGTAAAAGCATTCGCAATTCACAGTCAAATTCCATGTTTCGGTGATGTGAATACTAGAAAATTGAGAGGTGGGGGAATTATAATCAATTTAACAGAATCGCATACTTTCAAATGAATATTAACAAAAATTTTTTTTTCAAGTTATACATTATAATTATAGAAAGAAAAGCAACTTACATCATCTAATTTCGGTACTATGTCCAACAAAATTTCTCCTAAAGTTTCAATATCAGCACAGATGGCTAATATACTATAAAATAAAAAATATATTAGTGATTAATTTACATTAATATGCAAAAGTAGCTAGTATTTTATAATAAATTAATGCATAATGCTTAAATGTAAAGCAATATTTCCTTTTTAAAAAATGTATGAATAAAAAATTTCTAATTTGGATCTAAATATTTTATGTAAGATTTAAAAACTGATTATCAGATACATACTTGCCAACCATCTCATTATGAACCGTACAATTTTTAGTACCTGTTTTTTTTCACACCAATAATTTTTTAGAGTAATTTTAGTGTTATTTAATCATAACATTTGGAGAGAATAACTCTAAAAATATAGTGGTGTGAGAAAAGGGCATTTTTTCAGGGGGCGTTAACAATTGTATGGTTATTAAAGAGATGGTTGGCAAGTATGCAGATATACCTGCAAAACGGACAAAAGTGGGAAAATTCTTCTACAATATTGATTTTAAGTAGTTATTTAGAGCTATTCAAGATTAATGCAGTGATTTTTCTTTCCTCATTAAAAATCTGACAAGTTCTTCTACATTTAAAATACTAAGATATCACTATCACTTAACATTAAAAAATAAAATAAAAAACACTAATGCATCAAATGTACATTATATAAAAGTTTATGGGTTCCAAAAATTAATTTTAAATGCTTGTTTTTAAAAGTTATGCTCTTGAACAGTGCATCAAAGGTTGAAAATTTGGTCCTCATATGCAGCTTAAAAAATGATTAAATTTTGTTGGTTTTCCAAAATTTCTCCTAATAAACTTAAATAGAAAAAGCATCACTTTTGCATTTGTGGATAGTCACTCAAAATTACTTAATTAAAATTTGATGTGTTCCTTCCCTGTACAAAAATGTCTTGCAAATTACAAATGTTTACTTTTATTTCCAATATTGCATCAAATAAAAACAAAGTGCCAAGGGTTTGATTTGAAAAGAAAAAAAAATTCTAAACATTAGAAATTTTTCCTTTGCAAGACTTGTACTGGGAAATAACTATTCTTTTTAAATAAACATTAATATAAATTTCTTAAGTAATCAATAAACAATATAAGTTTTTAATTATAAAAAATAAATGAAGTAAATAAAAGGGGCAAATGTTGCAAATTGAGCATACCGTTCTGGGCCAGGGCAGTCGGGAACTGTAACACTTGATGAGAACTTCAGGGGTCATTTTTCCGCAGGGGCATTCAAGCAATCAAAAGGGTATAGAGGACATGATTGTATGAATCCAGATTATAGTCACATAATCCACATTTTGGGCACACCAATAATAGGGTCAATATTATGACATCGATGAAGGGTGAACCATGATGAGGGCAGGGCATAGAGGGAAAGAAAAGGTTAAGAGAAAAATTCATTAAGGCAAAGATGCTTTTCTTAGCACTGTGAAATTAAGTTACAATTAAACGATAAAATAAATTAATGCAGACACAACCCATGTAAGTGACACATATCTAAATATCATAATAATAATAAAAGCATAAAGCATGCATTTAAAACATTCATCTATATATAAATTGGTGAAAATAAAATTAAGAATACAAGTGGAAACTTAGCTACACATTTTTCATTAGAATTTTAAAACATAACGAATTTATACTTAGTAGTTTCATAAGGATAAAAATTATTTTAAATAAAAATCCCTATTTAAAATTATGTATCAAATATTAATTCTTTATATTGTAATGTATACAACTTTTTCAGTAAAAAAAAATATATATCTATATATAACGTGACAAACGATAAGATCTAAATTTTAAAATTGTTGTGCTTTTAGCAATTTCTTGCAGTTAAAATTATTCTGGAATAACACTTTATTCATATTTTAAAAACACTTAAAATTATTTTGGAACAGCTCAAGACTAAACAGTCAACATAGTTAATGACCAATGGGATTTAATAATTTGCAGTAAAAAAGTATTTACCCTTATGAAAATCGCCAAAAACATTTAAACAAAAGCACTTTTCTTAACAAATATCAATGGCTTTATCAGACCTGCCAACCTCATAAAGCAAAAAATCCTACTCTCAACAGAAAAAAGCGTACTAACAAAACAGCATAAAGAAAGCATGATAAAAACAAAACATGCAATCCACAGCATAATACTTAAAATTATTTCAACTTTTTCATGGTTATAATTTTAGAAAGAAAAAAAAAAATCACATAAACAAAGATTTATTTAACCCAATACACCTAAGTAGCAGATTTTGCTGTTTTAAGAAAATCAATTAAAATTTCTGATTGTACATTCTCCAGTTAGACCAGACTTCGGTCCCAGACAGACGTAAAAGCAACGATAAAGTAGAGAGGAGGAAAGAGGTTTCTTAAAACCTAACTGGTTTTTCCTGGGATATTGGCTGATTTTCCCCCCAATTCGCTGAATTGTAGTGTAGACAGCAAAGTCGGAAATATTTAATGCACTTATAATGATTATACATTTTTTCAAGATAAATATATTCAGAGAATTTTCACATGCTTAAAATGAAAGACAAACTAATAAATTTTAAAAATCTTATTTTTTCCTGGTCAAATCGTATCTTCCTATTTTAAGCTTAATTATCATACTAAATATGATAAAATCATAAATGTTTGCAGGTCTGCTTTATGTTTGAAGAATGGCAAATTCTGGCATATCAGACTTAGATTGTAGGGTACTCAGCTTGATTACAAATACTTATTTGAATTTCAATAAAAAAGTTCTCACTTAACAAGTATCTTCCTCATTTAATATCTCGTGACTGCAAACTTGCATATGATCTATACATGATGACATGCTTTAAATCTAACATTAAAATTAATTTGGCCTAAATTACATTTAATTGCAATACCCAGATGATAGATTTTTCACTTGGAATCTTTGAAAAAATCATTTCATGAGTAAATAGTGTTTGCAGAAATCCTTATAAATATATATTTTTACTGATAGAATTTTTAGCATACAAAATGTTGCACCAATTTCAAAAGGAAGACAAAAAGTCATCAATTTAAAAAGTCACAACAGCCATTCCCCAAGAAAACAAGATTTCTGCTGTATCTATAGATTTCTGTACCCAGACAGAGACAGACCATAAGTTACCAGTAAATCAGTTTCCCCCTATATTTAGAAAATTGCAAGGTGCTGCTAGTAAAAAAGGCACTATAGATTCTTGAGGGCAGGTTTAATATTCTTAAGGGCACATTTAACATTTAAAATCGAGATAATTTTAAAATTCAGTTATAAGTATGCACACATTAAAAAAAATTCTAAATTTAAACTTTCTTCAGTTTTGGTTTTTACCACACATATGTATGAATGAATGTATTTTAATTGACATACACAATAGGTTTATTTATATTTACAGCAGATATCTTTAGTTTGTAGGTTATTTTCTACAATAGGCAATAAGATGCAATGTTTTTAGATGAGTGGCAACAAGTGAGTATTCCAGGTTTTCCCTGAGTAGTATGAACCGTGGTGAAGGCTAATTTTCCTGATGATGAGGGTGGTTCAAATCAAATTTTCAACTGAAAGAACCCCTACATCTAAATTTTATCTTATGAGTAGTATCCCAAAAAACTATGTTTTTACTATTTCCCTGGATAGAGTGTTACCAGTAAATGCTAATTTTCTGAAGATCAGTTTAAATTAGACTGATTTATCATCTCAAAAAATCTTTAAACCTGAAATTTTTTATTAAAATCAAAACTATTTTCGAAAAACTCAGGAAAATTATGCATAAGATGAATTCATTTAATAATAATAATAATGAAGTTTATTGGAGATTCATAAATAAAATTCACCTGCAAGACTACATTGTTCACAGAACAAATTAAATCTGCATATATAAAGTTGGCTGAAATGTGCTGACTAGATATCAACATGTAAACGCAGTGAATAGTGCATTCTTAGTGTTCAAGTCTAAATATGACCACTTTTCATTCATTAAAATTATTTGGATTTAAATAAAACTTTAGTTTACCATCAAAGGCATTTTTAAATATAAGTTTAAATCAATTAAAACATAAAAAATCAAATATTATAAAAGTTCCCCCTCCCCCAATTATTTAAGTTTTGTAAGCTCTTAACTATTAGGAATAATTCTTTACAGCTAATGTGCCAAGTTTTTTTTTTTTTTTTTAAGCAGTTTAGCCACATTTAAAATTGAAAGTTATAAAAAAGGACTAAATTTTTATTTTTTTCTACAGTAATTTTAATCTTCAAATTTGCACAACATTAATTTTTCCTGTTGAAAATTGGAGAACTGTCTTAGATTAATCTGCCTGCAGTACTTTCTGTTAAGTCAGTATTTTTTGATTGATTGTTAAAAAGCTTTAAATTTGTAACTTATACTATGCACACTAATTTTTAATAATTAAAAATTTTCAATTCTTAATAATTTCCTAAACATTAATGAAAACAATTAAAATGAGCTGCAGTGGAGACATTCTGAATATTTTTTTTTTTTTTTAACCAAATTGTTCCAGTTTTAAAAAATTTCAGACTAAAGGCATCTATGATGTCAAAAATAACATAGGGTTCGAAGAATCTTACAAAAATCATATAGACAAAAATTCATAATGAAAAGCATGTGTGTTGTACTACTATTAAAAAAAAAAAAAAAAATTCTTATACACTACTCAAATATATATATATGGCAGAATATTTTGCCAACGAAATAGAATTTTACTAGCAAAATTATTTTGCGATATTATAATGAATTTAAAATTATATGTTTTTGAGAGTCCTTATATATTTTAATTGATTGAAAGAACACAAACTAAATGTTAATAAGAAAGCACCATAGAACTGATGTTTTAAATTCTTACTTACAAAACTTTGAATAAACACCATAAAATGCAATAAACTTGCTAAACAGTAAAATTTATCCAGGCCAGTTAGAATCTTTGTTTTATTTTATCTAACATTATTTCCACTAATAATCGTCCACAAAAGTCTAACCTTACTCCTTCTCAAAAATCTGCCCTCTTCAAATTAAACCCCGCCCCCGATTTAATTGTCACAAAGGCTGATAAATTGTTCTACTCATCTGATTATATTTCCCACGTTGAGTCCTTGCTCATTTCAGGTCTCTATTCGAAACTTAGGAAAGATTCATCTAATGATCATCTTGATCAAGTTAAATACCACATTAAAAATTCTGTTATGCTTAGTGATTCAACAAAACGCTTGGTTATTCCTTCTGTTGCTAACTATGCTCGCTTCTATGCACTTCTGAAAGTTCATAAGCCCACTCTCTCCTGTCGGCCTATTGTGTCTAATATTGGTACAGCTTCGTATAATCTTGCTCTCAATTTCTTTCAAGATCTCTTTTTCATTTAACTACTACTAACTTTCATACTGTAAAAAACTTGTAAGACTTTACGGACAAACTAAAAGACATCTCTCCATCTAAATATACTATGATTTCTTTGGATGTTAAATCCCTTTTTACTAATGTTCCTGTTAAAAGTGCTCTGGTTCGTTTAGAGAGAAGATTACGTAAATTCCATTATTCTTCTATTGAAATTGAGGAGCTTGTGAATTCAGTCCATTTGTGTATCAGGCAAACTGCCTTTGTCTTTAATGGTACTTATTATTCCCAAAATGAGGGTATGGCAATGGACAGTCCTCTCTATCCTTTGCTTTGTGACATTTATATGCACTATTTTGAAGAAAAACTCTTCGGTGTACATAAATTTCCTCACTGATTTAGGTATGTGGATGACACTTTCATCCTTGTTTCCCCCGATGTCGATTTGTCCAGTTACTTTCTTTGGTCAATTCTATTAACCTATGCATTCAGTTCACTTTTGAGATTGAAAAGGATTGCTCTTTACCTTTCCTTGACATTTTTGTGACTAAAGAAAAGGATCATTTCTCAACTACTGTTTTTAGAAAATCCTTCTCTGCCTCTCTTCCGCTGCATGCTCTCTAACCACGCCCCTCAACAGAAAATGTGCTTTTTATACTTATGTTTTTTGTGCCTTACACATTTGTTCTGATCCGTCTAATCTTTTGAAAGAAATTATTTAAAATCTCTTGCTCTTTCTCGAGGCTATAAGATCCCTCTATTATCGATAAAGCTTTATATAAATTTAAGAATCCTAAACGTTCGGTTCCAAAATTGAACGATCACACTCTCATCCCAGTTGTTTTACCTTTTTATTCTTCACTTTCTTTTAAAATCTCTAAAATTCTTTCACCGTTTGGTTTAAAAGGCATTTACAAACCTGTCAAGAAAATTAAATTATCTTCTCTTAAAGATCCCATTCCTACTGAAAACCGTTCTGGCATTTATTTAATTCAGTGTTTATCATGCAATTTAGGTTATATTGGACAAACAAGGAGGCGTTTAAAGTACAGAATTAATAAGCACTGTCTGAATGTTCGTAATGAAGAGATTTCCAAATCTTCTAATATTGCTTTTCACTGCTGGGCTCATGGTCATCGTTTTGATTTTTCCAAAACTAACATAATTTCATCTCCTGTCTGTTCTTCCCATTTGGATATCCATGAAGCTTTTTATTTTTATATATTTAAAAATTTGAAAAATCTTGTTAATGATATTTCTTCCACTACATTTTTCTCTGATGCTTGGAAATTACTCATGTAACTTGAATTTTTGTTTAATTTTAATATATTTTTTAGAATTTTAGATTTTGTTATATTTTTTAATCTTATTTTTTTTTTCTTGGTGTATTTTATAATTCTACTCACACCAGTATTCGGATTTACATTCAACTTTATATGGTTTTGCTTTTCATTGAAAACGGTTGTGTGCGTTACCACTTTGAAAACTGTATTCGTGCCTACTTGTTTGCGAGTTTATTGCATTTTATGGTGTTTACTCAAAGTTTTGTAAGTAACAAATAAATATATATATATCTCAATTAAAATTTAATTATATGTTGGTAGCTTCATCTATCTTTTGTCTGCTGAGTGTTACAATGGTAATAAATTATTCTAAAATTATATATATATCTTAGGTAAGATGACCAGACATACTCTTTTATGTGAACAGTCTTTTTCAACGCTCTGCCTTCTTACATGAAAAAAACATTATAGGACTAAAAAGTCCTCTCTTTTATGTTTTTCATCCTCTGTCCTTTTTTTCTAATAGAAAGATTTAGTCCTTAATTAAAAAAAAAAAAATCTCATAAGTTGGAAACTCAGTTGGCTGTTGTCTGTATCGAACAGTTAACACTAACTTTTTTCTGCGTTAGGTTCGCAAAAGAACAACTTTCTAATAAACTCGCCAAAGCATATTATGGTTTATGTGTATTCAGATTCTTCGAATCTCAAAGAAAAAAAAAGTATTCCCTATGTTTCTATGGTCCTTTGATCCAGAACACGGAATCACTATTGAAATTGTCAGGAAATCATTAAGAAGATGGTGCTCCGGTTGTTACGGGATGGGTTGACATGCGTTTTCACTTTTGCATGAATAATATTTCTCATGCAAACAGACACCCCCCCCCCCCCCCCAGTGACTGAGAGGTTACTTCCTTCAAGCTGGTATACGTGATG
This sequence comes from Salticus scenicus, assembly GCA_963930645.1. NCBI lineage: Eukaryota > Metazoa > Arthropoda > Arachnida > Araneae > Salticidae > Salticus > Salticus scenicus. The sequence continues at coordinate 61,645,129 of OZ005653.1, read as the reverse complement.
CACTGGGTTCGATACTCGGTCGCACTTGTTGGCTTAACAGTTACGAGTTTTTTGTGGTTTTCTCCCAAACTAGCGTAAATATGGTCTAGGACCTCTTAGAAAGACTACACGGAGGACGCTCCTACTCAGGCCTAGAGCCTCAGTGCAGAAAATTGGCCTTAATGATAACACTACCACCACCTCACAAAAATATGCAAAAGTTAGTTGGATTAATTTTATGTCCTCCTGGCAAAAAACGCTCCCACAAAGCGACTGTTTTCTTCAATGAACAAACCTTTATATACCTACTTTACAAATTTATTAACTGCAAAGACTAATTTAGATTATACTTGTGAGAACTTTTATAAAATGTTGATAAAGAATGACTGTTCTGTTTCATATGCCAAATATTAATTTATTTTTCCATTTACCAATCTTTTTTTCTTGTATGATTATGATTTAATAATAAAAATGTTTACCAACTCTTTATGTAACTGCATGAAAGGATACAAAAAAAAAAAAAAAAAAAAAAAGTTTCATCTATAGCAAAAATTAAAAAAAGAAAATATATATTGTCCAGTGACATCTATAAAAATTAGGGATTTTTCCTCTCGTATCTGTATATTATAAATTTAAATTAAGGTGTACTGATCCAAATTCATCATTTGAGATAAAAATGTTTCCACCACTTGTGTAAAGTAGCTTTTGAATCTATTTTTATAATCATTTTCCTTCAATTTTGCGTCCTCTAAAATGACCTGTTTTTCAAAATTGAATGCCTTTATTTTCTTATAAAATAAAAGACATTGCGTAATTTCTCCTCTTTTTCCAATAAAAAATTCTGTCACTTTATACGTAAAAAATAAAGTATGGTAACCATATTTTGTGGTGAGTAACTTTTTTTTTCAGCTAGTGCAATCTGAGTTGAAATTTCGAGCCCTGTGTATATATATATAGTTGCTACACGGACCAGGAGAAAAAAAATTCCCAGAGTTTTCACTATCTCTTTTAGAAAGTAAAAAAGACAACACACAATCATGCAGCATTAGAATCTAACGTGTTTAACAAGAACAGGTCAAATGAACACATCTAGGGTATATTGATTTTATTGACTTACTGTAGTTGGGGAAAGAAAAAGAAATAATGATGGACCTTTTTCATCTTCATTATAAAGCATTAAAAAAAAATAAAAAAACATTTTCCAATGTTTTTTCAAAATTTTTTGAAATTCCCCAAGTTTTTCAAGCTTTTCCTGAATTCCAGGTACCATAACAACCATGTACAATGACACAAATATTATAAAATAATGCCATGTGTAAAGTTTCAAATTTCCTATAAAGCACTTATTTACCTAAAACTGCAATAAACCTTCAGAATATTACCAATATGAGTATGTAGAAGAACGGTACTTTTGTCTGAAAGTAAAATTTAAGATTTCCTAAAAACTACAATTCCTAAGCTTTAAGAATGAAATATTGCTTTATTTTCCTATGTGCTTCTTATCAAGATATCAAATTATCCATCCCTTACTTCAGTGTTAAAATATTCCAATGCACAGATTAAACTAAAATTAATCTTCAGCATTATAACTAATGCCATGCATTTTTTAAATACAGAAAATACACATAAATAATTTAAAAAGGCAACATAAATGTAATAAATTAATATTTATAAATATGAAATTTGTATAATTTTTAAATAATAAATTCTCCGAAAAAAAGGTACTTAAACTATCGTAACTTTTTAAATTGTATATACAAACTAAAACTTTCTCATGCAAAGGCAAAAGGCATTCTGAAATTGGAGAGAAAGATAAAATAAATAAAAAGCTTTGAAACATTAAATATCACCATTTTAAATTATTATAAAATATGTGTCACTTGAAAGGTTGTATTTTCAGTCTAATCTTAAATAATGTTAACTATACATGACAATTATGGAAAGAGATTAGTCTACATGTACTCAGGTCTTCTTGACACTTTACCCTGAAAAACTCGAAAGACATTAGGACATTTAAATACTGGAGACAAAACAAAATTAAGAACTGTTCTAAAATTTGAAGCATGTCAGGTATATTTGTAGATCATGTTAACAGCTGTAGAACATAATACAGTTTTGAAAGACATTTACCAAATAAACAAATTAATACATTCAGTTTATAATTATATATGACATACCGAAGTTCTTAATCTGTTAATATTCGATCCACCTTTTCCAATAATTGCACCAGCATTCTACAATAAATAATTTTAAAAGTTAGTCCTCAAACAATTTAAAAATTACTAATTCAGTACTACATTTATACAGGGGTGCAGAATATGTCCGAATGCATGAACGAGACTCAGGTTTTTTTTTTTTTTTTTTTTCTTTCTTTTAGAATAAAATAAAAATGAAAATGGCAATTTTAAAAATCTACCGAAAAAAAAAAAACTTTCTAATATAAACAACAAACTAACAGCTATATTCTGTTACAAGTGTATTTCTTTTAAATACTTATCATGTACCCCTACCCCAAAAAAAGTGTTAAGTATTTGAAGTTTGAAGATAAATATTTGGTAAATTCAAGCTAGAGAATTTTTTTTTTTTTTTAAACCTAATTAGAATGTTACAACAAGAATAATTACCCAATCCACATACATTAACAAACATTTTAATGGCAGGAGGCTGGGAGAAATTATGTGTTTGTTTGCTTTAGCAGATAATGAAAGGGGGGGGGAAGAAGGGGAAAGAGTAATAGTAAAAACATCTTTTTTGCCAGCATTTTGAGTCTCATTTACAGAAGTTCAGTTATCAATTTGATTGAGCATTCAGCAATTGAACCCCCCCCCCCTTCCCAATCACAGTAAGCAAATTTTTGAATGAGTTACTTCTTTTTGTGTTTTAAACAGGGTTGGGTTTCTTCCAAGACAGTGGTAAAAACGGAAGAAACCAACAGAATACAAAATAGATGTTCCAGATTAAAATATATTAACTACTTGTGCAAAACTCAGGACATAATATAACATCAAATCTAAACTTTATTATTTAATTAATATTAAAAATATCATTTTTGAAAAATAAATTATTTAGTAACAAACCTTAAATATCTACAGGTGATGGGGTTTTACTACTGTAGGGATAGGTTTTTTTTTTTTTTTTTTGCCAACTGTTACTACCATTTCCGTCAAAAAAAAAAAAAAAATCTTAAAATACTTAATTTAAAAATTTTATTATGCAATATATAGTATACATATAAAATAATCTGGTGTGTCACTCACACGACTTTCTCTTACCCTGAAATATAATACTACAAAAATAGGTTGGAAATTAAGAGGTAAGATAACGATGTTATGTAAACCTCTGTTAAACAACTCAAATTAGGCTTTGGGAGAGTTTTATATGATAATTAGTTGTGTGTGAGGGTGGCTACTGCCCCCCCCCCCCCCGTTTCATTAATGCACCTACATTTATATACAATTTAATTCGGTTATTAAAAAATAATTTATTAAAATTATTATTTTAAAAAATTATCTTTTATGATAAGGCAGACGATTTCCATATTAGAGAAGTATTATAACACCAAATACCCCAAAAAAAGTCCATTTTATTCTCAATATAAAAACAAAAAAAAAAAAGATTTTTTTTTTAAGTTTTTTTTTTTTTTTTTTGTTAAAAAAAAAAAAAAAATCAATTACTTTGTTTTAAAGGTATTGGGGAGCTTTCGAAAGATACCCATCATGAATTTTTACTCCCCTTGAGAGAGGACTCCCCCCTTGAGAGGGGGGGGGGGGACAGACTCCTACAAAATATTAATCTTTTATTCATTCGATTGTCCATTTAAAAACTTGCGTTTAATTTTTCTTATCTAACCAAAATCTATGCGGTGAATGGAGCTCTTTAGAAACTTATTCATAACACTTTTTTACAAAAACTATGTTCTATGTATTTAAGAAATAGATGAACCGTTGAACGAAAGAAATTTAATATTAAATAAATCTTTTTTTTTTGTATTTGTAGAAATTGTCATTTTAAAAATATACTATATTATGCATTTGTAATGTTGCGTGTTTCCATCACACAAGAAATATTCTTTCTTAAAGTTTTTTATTGATCACTTTTCATAAAATTATAAAATTTCATTTAGTTTGTTTTTTTGCTCGAGGTAAAATGTAATATGATGTGACCTATGAAACTGCACTCTTTACACAGGGTTATAAACCCATTGCCATTCTCCTTTAATTTTACATTTTAATCATTAACCCCTAAAAAGTAATATCATCAATACAAAAAACCCTTAACGGGTTAAAAGTTTGTGACGCAGCAATGTACTTTATGGCTATAAGAATTAGAAATACGGGTCTTAAAAATATCAAGTTTTCAGTGACGCTTTGCTATTAATTAAAAATTACATAGATTTTCTTATTTGAATTTGCTTTTTTCTTCTATTTATTTTTACAGTGTAGACGTTATTTTCAACATAATATATAACATTTACTCACCGATACCTTTTCATTCATCTCTCTTATAATATTAAAATATGTGTTTTAAAAGAAATGATATGAAATTCCAGAAACGCAGTGAATTTACAGTAAATGATTTGTTTTTAAATTCCACTGCAATTATTTTGTTTTGCATATTAAAGTATATTTCCACATTGAAATATTGCTTTTAATTTTCTAATACACAGTCAAATATCACTTTCATTAAGTTTATATTATGTACTGAAATGTATTTATTTGAATGAATTATTTTATCTTTTGCGTCACGCTATCCAAAACTGTAAGTAACATTTATGAAACTGTTTATTTTGTGCCATCTTATCCAAATTAATTGAAAACGCATGCAAATAGATGGCGTGCTGCAAAGAAAACATTTGCGAAATTTTTAGTTGTAGTTTTGGATGGCGGGACGCAAAAGATAAAATAATTCATTGAAATAAATACATTTCAATACATAATATAAACTTCATGAAAGTGATATATTTGACTGCGTATTAGAAAATTAAAAGCAATATTTCAAATTAATATGCAAAACAAAATAATTGCAGTGGAATTTAAAAACAAATCATTTACTGTAAATTCACTGCGTTGCTGGAATTTCATATCATTTCTTTTAAAACACATATTTTAATACACTCATGGACAAAAAAATTAGTGCACCAAAAAATAATTGCGGTATTTGTAACGAAACTTGGCATGAAGGTACATGTCGGGGAGATATGCAAATGATTAGAAATGCAGAGTGATTGGGCATTACGTATAGCCAGTAGAGGGCATTTAACATCGTTCTCTGTGGAGTATAAAAAAGGTAACCAAAGCTTATTTGAGTGTGCTGAATCGTTTACAAAAGGAAGAGCTGAGGTAGACATGCCATTACGTCGGTTTCGAAGACAATATGAGCAGCTGTCGCAGTTTGAGAGGGGGAAAATCATCAGCATGATGGAAGCTGGGTGGTCAGCTAGGCGAGTAGCTCGTCAATTAGGCCGCTCTGATTGTGTTGTGAAGAGGTGTTGGGACCAGTAGATCCAAGAAATGTCATGTACATGAAGACCAGGCTCAGGACGCCCTCGACAGACCAGGCGTCGAGAAGACCACCACATCGTAAGAAATGCACGCATACAGCCAACTGCTTCATCGGCCGCCATCCAGGCATAGGTAGCACCTTTACTAGGGGCCCCTGTGTCTTCTCGAACCATACAAAAGGTGCCTGGCTGAAGGACATTTGGTATTGCGGTGCCCGTTATGTGTGCTGCCCATGACGCCCACCCATCGACGCTTTCGTTTGGAGTTTTGCCGCACACGAGGAAACTGGACTGCAGCGGAATGGAACCAGGTCGTCTTTAGCGATGAATCCAGATTCAATCTCAGCAGTGATGACAATCGTGTTCGTGTATGGAGACCCCGTGGTGAGTGCCTCAATCCTGCCATTGCCTACAATACACGGTCACCCCTAGTATTGATCCATGGCACCATGACAGCCCAGCGTTATGTCCATGACATCCTGCAACCACATGTGTTGCCACTCATGCAACGGCTCCCAGGAGCCATTTTTCAACAAGACAATGTTCGGCCTCACACGGCAAGGTTGTCACAAGACTGTCTCCGCACTGTTACTACCCTTCCTTGGCCTGCCCGATCCCCGGATTTGTCTCCAATCGAGCATATCTGGGATAATTTGGGAAGGCGAGTTAGGCATCCATAGGTGCCAAGTCTCCGTTAATTCAACGGAGACTTCATACCGGAAAGTTTTTATAGATATTGGTGTTAAATCTGATTTAAAATATAAAAATGTTGGCAGCTATGGGCATCCCACGAGTCTGAATGAACTAGAGGCAAGGTTACAGCAAATATGGAATGAAATGTCTCAAAACATCATACAGAACTTGTATGCCTCAATGCCCGATTGTATCGCATCGTGCATTCGCGCTAGAGAGGGTCCAACAGGGTATTAAATCCTCTGTTCTTTTGCCTTTTTCTCTGAAATAAATTATCCTTTTTCTTTGATTTTCTAATCATTTACTTATATCAAAGTAGTCATTATGTATGTAAAATTTCGTTTCATTTTGACGACTCTTTCTTGGTGCGCTAATTTTTATTGTCCATCAGTGTATTATAAGAGATGTGAATGAAAAGGTATCAGTGAGTAAATGTTATATATTATTTTATGTTGAAAATAACATCTACACTGTAAAAATAAATAGAAGAAAAAAGCAAATTCAAATAAGAAAATCTATGTAATTTTTAATTAATAACAAAGCGTCACTGAAAACTTGATATTATTTTTAAGACCCGTATTTCTAATTCTTATAGCCATAAAGTACAGTGCTGCGTCACAAACTTTTAACATGGTAAGGGTTTTTTGTATTGATCTCTATTACAAAAAATATACATTCGTTTCATTTGGTTTAGTGCAGTCTATAGATGTTAAACTATTTACCTGCAATTTTCCCTGTAGACGTAATGTATTTGAATACTTTTGAGTGTCCCTGTACACGAACCATTTGCCCTTTTCCCGTTTCAATATCTGAAACAGCTTGTTCGCTCACCATGTTATGATCTTACAAATTTCTGACTTTAGCAAAGTCCCGCTCGGTTTAGAATTTGAAATATTGAAATTTTAAAATATTACAGCACCATCTGGCGGTAGAAATTTCTGTAATCTACTGTTCAATTCCAAATCAACAAAGCTTTCAAATGATGCATTACTTATGAAATTATTTTAATTAGTAGCTGAGATTAAAAAAAAAAAAACCTAATCAGCACACATTAAAACGCTTAAATCAGGTGAAATCCGACTTTCGATAATATAAAAGTACTTTAAAATGTCTTTCGAATGACGTATTAAAAATAATTTAATCATAATTAGAATTTGAAATTTAAAAATATTACAGCACCAATTAAAATGTAAATTTTTCGTTTATTGACCGAAATTGGTGAAATTTTAACTGCAAGTTTGTTGTGTGATGTGATAGATTGCTGTATAGTAAGTTTTGTGTGCAACAAAGGAAAATTGAAGAAATTTGCAATTTTTAATTGCAGCCAAAAAACACGTGACCTCAATCAGTAAAAGGTTATTTCGCTCCACATTCAAAATATCGTCTGCGAAGTTAAAAGCGAGTTCCCATGGTAACCAATATACCAAGTATTGTTCAACCTGCAAACGTGGTACAGAATCTTATGAAAGAGTACACGGATGCAGAATATTAAAAAATTTATAACTGATTCAGTTTTGTAAATAAACTAAATCTTTTGAGATCCGATTTGTCTAATCGAGGTCTATATAAAAAAAAAAAAAAAAAATGATTTATCTCTAAAAGATTGTTTTTGAGTTATAAAATGTTTTGTGAAAAAAATCTATGTTTCGTAAAAATCTAAAAATATGGATCGCTAATCGGTATTTTGTTAAAATTTTTATCAAAAAATTTTTATCAAAAAAAAAAAAAAAATGATTTATCTCTAAAAGATTTTGTTTTTGAGTTATAAAATGTTTTGTGAAAAAAATCTATGTTTCGTAAAAATCTAAAGATATGGATCGCTAATCCGTATTTTGTTAAAATTTTTATATTGTTCGAAAGAGAATTAAACGACCTTTCAAAATATACCGGTTCTTAAGAAATAAGACAAATTAGTCTTTCGTAGAGGGCGGTTCAAAAAAGATGATCAAAAAGTAAAAAAATTTGGACCCTTTTTAAGTTTTTTTTTAAATATATAAAATATCCGTATTAAAAAAAAAAAAAAATGTATCGTAAGAATCGGTAATAAATGCTCTTTCTCGTGGCACAGGCTGATTTTCAATATATCGAATCGTTGAGTAGGGATCGCTTTACAAAATCGCACGAAATTTTCTACCTGTGCTTCTTTTGAGGAATGCGCTGAATTGGTGAAAAATTCTGCTGGCTTTTTAATTAGACATAGGTTGACGCTTTAATTAATATCTCCAAACTAATTAAAATTTTTAAATTCTGTTTTCAGGAGCCCCCCGGGAAGGCTCCAGAGCACCCGTATGCCAAGTTTTGTATTTCTACGTTCAGTAGGGGCTGAACGTATAGATGCACAGGCAGAGAGACAGACATCTTCCTTTATTATTACAGATTGAAGTTTCATGCAGTTAAAAATTAAAATTTGTAACATTTCCTCATAAAAATTTCCTTTAATATTTGTATTGAAGAAAAATACCCCTTCCTTTCTCCCCACTCAAAAATAATAATAATAGGTTGTAGCATTTTTGGGGAAATTTGGAATGGATTCAGGGGAAATTTCAGTTGTCTGAACATTTTCTGCACCCCTGCATTTATAATTATAGCAACAAATAAAATAAAATAAAAACGCTGAAAGCAAGATTTAAAACCAAAATATTGACATAAGAAACAATTTGCTAAACAAATTAAAATTACCAATAAGAATACATTAAAAAGTTTGTTTTGTAAAGAACAGTATAAGAAAATATTTTTAATTTTTAGCACAGAATTTAAAATTTTAGTTTAATATTAGGATTCACATACGTGCCAACCAATTTTAAGAAAAAAAAAGGGAAGATTTCTGTTGAAAAACCGGAAGATTTTATAAAAAAAAAAAGATTCCCCCCCCCCCCTAACTGACGTAATAAATAACAGTTTTATAATCTTAATATTTAGAAGCAATCCATAAAAACATTATACTATAGATTGATTATACTAAATATATAAAAGTTTTAAATGACGTTATTTCTCTTCAACATATAAATATCTACAAAACAGAATCTGTAAGAAATTTATTTAACAATAGACAAAAAACTTAGTTAAGTTAAAGTATAACTAATTTTTTAAACAAATATAGAATATGATTTTCGTGTATGTACATTAATCATACATATAAAAAAAAGTAGCAGTAGCTAATTATCAGTTTCAAACGTGCATAAAACCAACTGAGTATTAATTTTCTTAAATTGATTTGGAAAAAATTTTCCTACCTGAAAAAATTACTCTTCATTTTTTCCCCCATGTTTACACATTTGGCATAAATGACATACAAATATTTAATTGAGGAAAAATAAACAGATTCGTTAAATTCAGCAATAAAGATCTAAAAATAATTACATACGTGAGAAATATTGAGCATTTCCACTACTTTATTGTTTCTAGAATTGATCATTGATCACAATCTGGGGAAGGGGGGATGCAAAAATAATTACAGAGTAAGAAATATTTAAACTCTTTCAACTCGACTTCTAGAATCTAATGAAAGAAGTTTAATATTATCATTTATGTTGCAGATGGATAAAGATTAGGAAACAAAAGACTTCTGCAGAACATTTGATTGCTGATCACTAGTTTGAAATAAATGAAAAGGGGGGGGGGGCAAAAAATAATCACATCAGCAAGGAATATTTAACAATTCTATTTCTTTACATGTTCTAGAATCTCAAAGCAAGTTTGAAATGAATATTGACATTTATGTTATGGATGGAGAAAGATTGGGAATCAGGAGTTTTCGTAGAACATTTCGGTTTTTTTTTTTTAAACGAACAATATCCGCGACTTTTTTAAAAACGGAAGAATTCATCATCTGTCCGGAAGACTGGAAGTCTTCCGGGAAAACCAGAAAAGTTGGCAAGTATGGATTCATGTTCAAAAGTAAACAGTATTACTTTAAAATTTTTAACAGGCTTAAAAAATTAAGGCCATATTTAAGTTCATTTATATTTGTACCATCACCATATGAATGTAGTAGCATTTTATAAATTGGTTGATCAATCATACATACAGTGTAACAGTGTTAGTATATAACAATGTTAGTTTCAAACTGGTATATAAAAATTCTTAATTCTTAAATTCTACATTTCATCACTGGAATTTAAAGACCATGTTATTGTATAGAGAAATTTTTTTTACTAGAATTACTCATTATTTTTTAAAATTCCATTTTCACATTCAGAAAACTTACAACTGTTAATCCAAAAATTTATATTTTATTTAGAAAAAAAAAAAAGCGAAAAATGGACTAAATGCATCTTTAACACTTTGTAGCTTTAAAGTGAAATATTCAACAATTGTGAATGTGAAAAAAGCATTTAAAAAATACATTAGGTAATGAGTAAATTTTCCCACAGAATTACATGGGATTTGGTGACCAAAAAGAGGGAAATTGTAAAATCAGCCCTAATGTGTCAAATGTATTTATAAAGTGTTTATTTTTAGTTAAGAAATCTTCAAGGTTTTTTGACCAGCAATTATTTGAATGTAATTTTTTTTTGTTTCAAAATTAAGTAAAAAATGATTCACAATAGGATATTTGGGATAGTTAAATGTATGCATCAATTATAATAAACTGAACTTTAATAAATACAGTAATTACATACATTTCAAATTAAACTACATTATATAGACTTTTTGCATAAACTTACTTTACTCTGAACTAAAAAGCGAACATCCACTGCACGACCACCACTCCTAGGACGTTTAGAAGGACCTTCATGATTGTCCATATCGTCTTGAGCTTCACGTTTTCCAGAAATTTTATATGAATCTAAAGAAAATATGCTATTATATTTATTTCTTTTGCCTTTTCAATGAATTTTAAAATTCAGATACATCTGAATTACTCCCTGTACATCCTGTATAAATTCAGATGTATCTGAATTTATACGGGATTTAAAAAAAAAAAATAATAATAATAATATAATTGTGGTAGGTACAGTACATGGGGTCTGGTGGTAGGGTAAAATAATGGGTATTTTTGAAACTTTTCTCATGTAGTGTACGTTGTCTAATGTTCATGTTATGCATTTTTCAAAGGGTGCTGCACCCTGCCATATATTTTAGCATCGATGTACCCTGCTCTTTTTTGCAAGTGAAAAATGCACCCTGCCCCTTTTTTGCAAGTGAAAATGTGTTCTGTATTTTTCCATTTGCTGTATCATTTTTAAAGATATTTTGCTGTTTTTTTTTATAAGTTTTATGTGATGTGAAATCTGACTTCACATACCATACCAGGATTAAAACCAGGATTAACAAACATAAAAACGGAAAATTCATTACAGCCTTAGCCAAAACTTTTAACAATCAGGATATTATAATTAATTTTGAAAAATCCAGTAAAATTGCAGATTATGAGGATTACCATTATGCAATGTACCGGGAAGCCATTGAAATAACCAATTATGAGGCATGTAACAACAGCGGCATCCGACAGTGTGGTGCCACCTTTTGGTTAAAGATACTCAAGATCTTCAAAACAGAAGTCATCGTAGTCTGATGAGAGTTGGACACCCAGCTGAAAAATTTAATGACAGCACGAAGTAAAGTTAAGGTTTATTTTTTAATTAATTAATACTTTTTGTAGTTTTATGTAATATTTTACACTGTAAGGCACCGATGGTTGACGTGGCCTAAACAGAAAGTTCAGTGTCAGCCACCAATGGCTGACATGGCACTCAAAATGTTAATTAGGTGATGAGATAGTTTTTATTTATTTTGTGGACTGTACATTTTATAAACCATTTACTAAGTGATGAAGAAAGCGCCTTTTTTTTTTTTTTTTTTTTTTTTTTTAAGAAAAATGTGTGCAATAATGTTGTTGTAGTGTAATTGCTGATTATTTTTTAAATTCATAAAAAACTTAAAAATATTTCATTTAGTTCGGAAATAGAATTTATCCATCATTCATTTAGAAGAAAGTTTGTAAAAATAGAAAAAAAATATTTAGATTATAGTTAATTCATAAACATAAAGAATATATTTTTCTATGGTGAGCGAAATAAGTAGAAATAAGGCTTGGTGATTTATTCTAAATTTTTCAAATGGGAAAAAAAACATTAATTTCAAAATATATAACAGTTTAAATATAAAATTTTAACACTTAGAAATAAACAATACTTTACCAGTATCAGACATCCTAATATTGAAACAAAAACACTACAAAACAAACTACAGGTTTCACAAAATCTGAAAAAGAAAAAAAATTACATAAGAATTGCCATGAATTTAAAATGTACAATAAAATGTAAAAAGCATTTTATTTAAACCATAGATTTCCACAGCTCAACAACTTCAACATTTTAATTATTTAATACACATTCTTCATATTTTGTAGAAATGATTAATTCCTCATATACTTCAAACAATGATTGTTTTTTTTTTTTAAACCTCACCTTTGACTTTTTTTTGCATAGTTTACACATTACAGCACGTAAACAGCATCACTATAAGTAATAGAATAAACACCATAAAAAGCAAGAACTCAACAATTTTTTAGGGTTAAAAAAAAAAAAACAAGATCCTTCATAAAGCGAACAAAGCAGATATGCATGCTGCAAACAAAATGGCAATGCACAACAATGACCAAAACAATTGTTGAGAGTTCTTTCTTTTTTGCAGTGAAGTAATTAAAGAAGAAAATTATACGAGTTTTTTATTTATTCATTTTTTTAAAGCACCACAGGATTCACATTAGAGGGTGAGACAGCAAGAATCTCACAATATTTTGAAAAATCCCACTCAAAAATACATCATAAGGGGGATTTGTCCCTCAATTTTTTCACATTACTCAATGAGTATTGCAGCAATTTTTTTGTTCAGTTGGGTAACAATTGCTTTAAAGCCTATAGTTATCTTATTTTGACTTCTTCAAAATTTCTTGACAAAAGAAAAAAAATGCAGAAACATTATGAAATTACTTAAAAGTACTTCTTAATTAAATATTTGTTAAGAGGACATATGAAGTGTTTATTTTATCAACAAACTACGAAATATGAAGACTGAAAATCACAGTAATTATATATAAAATAATTTAGGTTTTCCAATTACTGCACTCTCTGTGTGCTGAAAATCAAATTGAAAATAAATTTTGAAACAGATTAAGTAATAACTAAGTCAGGGGTCTGTCCAAAGGTAAATCTGGGACCGTTAAAGGACCCTTCATAAAATTTTCCCTGTTAAAAATAGACCTTTGATAAATCTTTTTCATTTTGAAATCTAATCTTCCATAGAACAAACAGGCTGTCTGAATAATTTGATGTGCTTTGCGTATTTCCCCCGAGAAGCTGATATTTAATTTCTAATTCGTAAAAGGTTTCTATGCATATGTGTGAGTTTAGTTCTACAAAAATGAACCATCACTATCTTTAATTGTAATTTTATTTTGCAAAATTAAATTTTTCACAATTTCACAAAAGAAGGACCCTAGCCAAAATGTTCGGAAGAGCTTTATTTTCACATTGAATTTAGATTCGTAAAATTGTGTAGAAATTTTCACAATTTCACAAAAACAGGACCTACCTGAAAAGTCTGGGCAGACCCCCGTAAGTAATAATACATTCTGCACTTTTGATAAAAATTTAGATTATGAATATTGAAGCAGTATCTGATCTGTCCTTAGCCACAAAAGGGGAAGGAAAATAAATTTCCATTTTTAACTTTTTTTTTGTTGTTGTTGTTGGTTGTTTAATTTGCAATTGTAATTCTCTAAAAAGAATTTTGCAAAATCAGAGGTTAATCCAGAACTAATTTAGTGCCGCATGGAGGCACTTTCACAAAGTTAATTTTTATCAAAGAGGTACCTTCACAAATTCAACTTTCAGCAAAGAGGTACCTTCACAAAGTCAATTCTCAGCAATGTAGCTGTACACTAAAAAATTTATAAGCTTCACTGCATCAAACTCAAAAATACCCTCAATTCGAATATTTACTGGAGACAATGATAAATATATAAGTAAACACCATCTTATCTTGCATATAAGAAACAACTTAACTCGCCCATCATACATATATATTTTACAACTGTTTCATTTTATTTTTTAAATGTATTTTAAAATTTGAAAAACTGCTTTGCGTATTCCAGTTAATTGTTCTGAAGTATCATTAATTTTCACAAACTTACTTGATGTTTTCACAAATTATTTTATAAATTCACAAATGAGGTACCATTTTTAAAAAGCTGGATTAACCCCTGAAAATGTAAATTATGTAATTTCTCACTTAAATTTGAAAGATCCCATTTAAAATTTTGTTAGAGTCTAAGAATCCCACTCAATAACAGGGTTCAATCCAGGCAAAAATTGGGACCCTTTTGCGGCCCCTTCACAAAATTCAAATCTCTAAAATGGGCCCCTTTACAAAATTCAAATTCAGAAAATGGGCCCCTTTACAAAATTCAAATTCAGAAAATGGGTCCCTTCACAAAATTCAGATTTATAAAAACAGCCCTTTCACAAAATCTTGTTTTATAAAAATATTTTTGTAAAATTTTTCCGTGTTTACAGTATTATTTTCAATGAGTGTCTATACTACTTGTTTAATAAAATGCTATTAATGTGATATTAAACATTAGATAGAGTAATTGCTAAAATGAAAGGTTTCTAGCAACAATTTTTTTTTTCACAAAAATGGGCCCCAAAAATTAAAACCTAGATCAACCCCTAAATAATTTTTTCTAGTGTGAACCGAGCACCATTTATTTATACTACGTCTTAAGGAACTAATGTAAAAGATAAATGAAAAGACAATCAAAATTAAGATTGTTTTACTTTACCACAAATTTAAGGGCACTACAGCAAAATTCATGTGATAATGGTTTATTGTATATATATATATATTTTTTTTTTAAACTACTACGGTCGAATCTTGTTAACATGAACATCAAGTGGGAAAAAGTTCATGCCAGGGATTGTTTGGAAATAGTTCATGTTAAAAATAATTCACGTTAACGAGGTTCGACCGTTATACATTTCCATAATGAAACACCATAAAACAAGAATTAGGTAAAGAATCTTGTATTGAAGGCATAAAATAAGTTTCATCAATTTGCAGTGCATTAGAATAGCTGCTTATTTCAGCAATCAGCAGTGAAAAATATCAACATACTTCAGCATTTAAATAAGATTAAATTCAAATTATACCAATGTGTTATAAAATTAGACTTTAGCAATTTACATTTTACCAGATTTTTATTATTATTATTATTTATGAGTTCTCGTGTCCTTTTTTAAAAACTTAGCTTTGTTTCTGGGTAAGTGAAAAATTCTCACCCATTGTTTTTACTTCTGATGAAAGCCCCCGATACCTATGAGCAAGCGATATTTCGAAAGAGGGGAGGGGAACAGCAGTATGCATCTTGTAAAAAAAAAAAAAAAAAAAAAAAAAAAAAAAAAGACATTTTAGATTTTTTAAAGCAATTTTAGATTTATAAAGGCACATTTGAAGTTGGGTTGGGTTATAGGGATCAAGGCATTGGGGGGGTCCTAGGCAGGGGTCGAAATTAGAATCGGCAAATTGAGGGCTGTTGCTATTCCGACCATCGGTACGATTAGTGTGGAGGCTATTCGGACAGCTCCCTTGTTGCGCTGGTCATAATGATTTTGCTTGTTTCAACTACAAATTCCAACTTTTAACGTTTTGAAAGTGTATAATGCGATTGATCTACCTACAATCCATATTTATTTCAACATTGCTGTTAGAAAACATCACAAAATAAGTACAAAAGTCATTTTCAGAAAAATCATACATATATTTGTATATAGAAAATTGGGTTTGGTTTGCTTCAAATTATATTGGAACGGTTTAATTGTAAAAAAAAAAAAAAAGAGGAAAGAAGGAAAATAAATAAAAAAAAAACAAATAACATCTACGTAGTTGAATATGCAGATTTATTTATACGTATTCATAAACAAACATATTGCGAAGATTTAAAAAAAAAAAAAAAAAAAAAAAAAAAAAGATTGAAAATACTCATTTACTAAGATCTGTTTTCATGTTGCATTTTTTATTTATATTATTAAATTTTCGAAATCTTTATTATTTTCATTTTTGCTTCATAAAAATTATTTTGAGTTATTGCCCTTTTATGAAGAATTTAGCATCATTTAGAGTACAAAATTTGTGAAAATAATTAATCTCTACCCCACCCCCACACTCAAAAAAAGTAAAAAAGAAATTTTTCATGCGCGGAAGCGAGACACATTATATTATTTCTAAATTTTTCTCTTTTCAGTGCTAACATATTCTCCTTGGAAAAGATGGTCCGAATATCCTGTACACTAATCGCACCGACAGTCCGATTAGCCACTTCGCAAATTGAGTGCCAAATGGCAACTAACATTGTTTTCTTAGCTGCCATTATGTTTGTACTAAGGTGCTATTTTAAAATTGTTATTTATACATAGAAAAATATGCATAAACATTGTACATAAACTATAATTACTTCATCTCGTTAGTTTTTTTTATTTTAAAAATGTGCTTTAATTACATACATTTTAAAAATGTGTTATAATTGCACACTGAAGGTGGAACAGAATGCTAGGCTCAAAGCGATGACTAGGTATAAAACTGTGGTTGTCAAAACAAAATATTTAGTTGCAAAATACAATTAACGACTGATAGTTCAGGGTTCCCACTCAATTTCAAAAATAAAATTCCCTGACTTTTCCAGGTCTTTTTTTAGAAAATTCCAGTTACAAAATTTGGTTCGCGACATAAAAAATAGCTCACGGTATAAAACACATACTAGTTTGCAACATAAAAGACAACATTGTAACGTGACTTGCGATATAAATTGAATACTCAAAAAGCCTTTTCCAGGTTTATATCATCATTTTTCCAGGTTTTTGAGCAATATTTACAATTTTCCCTGGCTTTTTTAGGTTTTCCCTGTAGTTTTGTACCCTGGTCCTAGGCCCAGGGATGAGATTAGCAAAAATACAAAAAAGCTGAAACTGTATGCAAAGGCAAGACGTTGAAATTAAATATTAGAATTTTGATGACAAAATCTATTATATTAGAGTAATAAATATTTATTTTAACCTTAAATGTATAAAAAAAGAACAAATGCACATCAGAAACAAAAAAAGCTGAAATTTTTTTTAAAAATCTGAAAAGCTAAATGTACAAAAAAGCTGAAATGAGCTGAAAAATCTCATCCCTGTAGACCTGAGGAGAAATGCCCTCCGTGGGGTGTCTTTCTAAGGGGTCCTCCTACCCCGTATTTGCGAAGTTTCAGAGAAAAATCATAGAAAACTCTGAACGGCTAGGCCGACGAGCACGACCTGGGATCGAACCAGTCACCTTACGTCCACCAGCTTTGAGCGCAGGACCGCTGGTGCGCCCAAAAGCACATTTAATATCCAGATAATTTCAAAATTCAGTTATAAGTGTGCATAAAAAAAATTGCTTGTTACTAATGTATGAAAGAAAAAACGCTGATCATCATACACAACAGTTTTATTTATATCATTTACCATCAGTTTGAAGATTTTCTACAAAGGACAGTAATAAAGATGCAAATTTCTTTGTGTAATTGGTCTATTAGTGTAATTTTTAAAACGCGGAACAAAAACGTTGCTATTTTTTCAAACAATGGGCAAGGAGGATACTACAGTAACAGTACCCTCCTGAAACTGTTGGGAAGGATGAAATTTATCAGAAAATGAAGTGGGTGTGGCAAAGGTAAAAATAATCAATAACCATAATATAAAAAGTTAAATATATACATAAATAACTTGCAACTATTTTAATAATATGCATTCCTATGTACAATACGAATTAAAATTAAAGTGCTGAAGAGTAGAATTTATGACAAACTGCTTACGGAACACATCTCAACGGTTTAAATTACTCTTATTTACAGATTATATAAAACTGTTTGCCAGAAAAATTATCTAGAAAAGACTTTGAAAGATGTTACATCATTTACTAGTATTATACTGAAATAAATACATTTCTATTCTAAGTCCTAAAAAATAGTGAAAAAACAAAACAAAATTATACACTGACGCCATTTGCACAAACATCTTTTTGGGATCATTTTTATAAGAAATTAAAATGGAAACATTTTTAATAAACCTACATTTAAACATCAACAGATAAAGAACTTTAATTTCTCATACTTACACAGAGCCAACACAACTTATTTATGATATTATTCTCAATAACCCGGTAAATTTAGCAGAGTCATCAGCATCGAAGAACACTACATTGGTTGAAGAGATGCCAATTGTCAATATTAAAATTAATATTGTGAATCTCAAGTGGATTTCACATCCCACTACTGCTACTGCCCCCATGTTTTGAATCTTTTTCAGTTACATCCAGACTGAAACATTGTGATCACAAATAGGTAAACAATCACAAATCTGGCTGTGTTTCAATCCAAACGCAACATTTGTTTACAAAACTGATCGCAAAGTTGTGAGCGATGAGGGGGAAATTTGTGACTGCCTCGGAGCTCTCACAACTCGATCGCAGGTGTACTATCGCCTCAAAAAACATGGCCGCTGTTGTCCAGTGATATCGAAGAAAATAGTCACAGACAAGGATATAATTTGTCTGTTGTAATAATCATTCTTGAAATGATAATACATAATCCGAAACAAATATTATAATATTTCATTAATCTACAATATGAATTAAATACTATCCAACATAGTGAAACTCTTCTTTACTCGGAAATTATACTTAAAGCTCTCATTGGAATTGGAAGATAAATGTAAGTGTAAAATATGTTACGTTATGGTTTTGTATATTCATGTAAGATTAAATGTTTAACATTGAAATATTATTATGGATTATGCGGAAAATTATAATTGTAACATTTGTATATTTTATAAATGTTAGGCTTATTTAATGTAAATTAAACGTAATATGTCATGTTTCTGTAATTGTTTATTTACAATATAGAATAATATGTTCTATTATTTAATGAGATGACTATGATATTCGTTAAAACTTTACAATCTGGTATGATATCATTTGGATAAATATTCTTCTCGTTGTAAATAAAAGCCCGATTAGTCAATTATTTATTCCATTATCTATTTATTCTGTTTAGGCGAAAAAAAATAAGAAGATGATGTGGCCGCAATATTTCGTAAAACTATAATTCGGTGTAGTAAACCTTAAATATACTTTTTATTGTAAATAACAGTTATTGCATTTGATTGTAAAAGCCTGATTAGTCAATTATTTATTTTATTATATATAAAACTCTATAGCTGAAAATATACAACTTCATTGTTAGTGTTGAAAATGAGTTTTGGAGAATAAAAATATTTTACTGTCAAATAACTATACATGTGCATAATTTATATCTGTAGCTGGTTCATTACATTTAAATTCAGTATTTAACTGTTTGTAAGCTTTAAATGAAAACTTTATGATTAAACACTATAAATTACAAAATCTTATCCATTAAAAATGGAGGAGGAGGGGGAGATATGCTGCTCTCCCTCCCCTTCCTGTTACTTTGTTTATGGTTACATGATTACACAATAAATAGACTTTTTTCCTTCCCCTTCAATACACTTTCTTCACTCCATTTTTTTTTTAATTATTATTATTATTTCTTTTTTGCTGTGTTTGAATTCACTGCTGCTAGATCTATTTTTTCCCAATTGCTTATTACTTTGTTACTGAATTTTTTCTTCATATACTACATTCATTTTAACTAAATAACTTGATATAGTCAATTGAATACAACACACAAGCATCAAGCAATAACCAATTAGCCTTGAATTAAAGCATTGTAGCCTGAAAGAGAAACATTAATATATTTAATAGCAAAATTTTAAATTTAAAGCTTACTAACAGCTAATATTGAATTTAAATATAATGAAATAGCTGCAGCTATTAATTATACATATGCATTATTCTTTGATAAAATATTTTATTTTTCAAAACACAATTACAGCACTAATAGAGAAAGAATGTGGCTTGTACTTTTTCAACTATAAATATATACCATAAATTAAAAAAATGACTAATCAGACAGTTACAGTTAAATGTGGTAGCAGTTATTTACAATAAGAATATTTAAATAACTCGATAAAAGAAATATGAAAATGATGATTTTTAAGATTTTTTGTACAGTTACCAACTAATGATAAAAATGTTCCTTCTGTTTTTTTAAAAAATCAAGTCATCTTTTAAATATGTGTGCTATAAGTTTTAATTTGATGTTCCAAATTGGGAACGTTGGCCTGTAAAAAGGTTAAATTAGCCTAAAATTTATGAACTATATAAATGTTACAATTATAATTTTCTACGTAATCCATAATATTACAAAAAAGTGAACATACAAAACCATTGTATCTATATTTTTATACTTGACATATATCTTCAAATGAGAGCTTTTAGTATCTTTTCCAAGAAACAAAAAACCTTATTGTACCACAAAACTGACGTTAAAAAGTAATACATACAAAACTTTGAATTTACACCATAAAACGCTTTCATTCACAAAAATTGTTTTGGGTTGAAAGAAAACAGGATCTTTTGCCAAGTGTACAAAGTAGGCATGAGTGCTGCAAACAAACACTCATGCCTACTTTATTCGCCTGACGAAGGATCATGTTTTGTTAACATGATTATTATTATTATTATTATTTTTCTTTTTTTTTTACCTTAAATTCTGTTTTCACCTTCAGAAAATTCAGAACCATACTACTACTTGTTTTCACAATTTCTAACATTTTATTCAGCTTAAAAATACATTTAAATATTTTTTGTTTTTTAAACTCAAAAGTGAAACATTAATTTTTTAAAAAGTAATACTAATTGAACGGTTATAGATTTTCACAACATGAATACATAATTAATAAATGCATTAAGCAATGAGGAATTATAGAAACAAATTTCTCCATAGAATAACATGAGTTCAGCTTCTTGTCAGCAACTGACTCTCTGATTATCAACTTCAAATTTCCTACATAATATCCATTAACATGTCAGGATAATTTTTTTATACCAACTATATGAAAAACGACAGAGCTGAGAATTTAACTCGGGTACTTAAACAGATATTATATGGGAAATGCTGAGCTGGTATCTGACAAGGTAGCTCAGCGATACATAATAAGCGGAGTGCTCGATTTCAGCTCCCAGCTCTGGCCTTTTTCACGTAGTTGGTATACAAAATTCAATCTTACACTCAAATTTCTCTAAATAAATCATCGTTCATGAATGATTTAAGTAAAGATTACAGGGTCTATCAAAGTTGTGCTATCATTAAAATTTATATGTTTACCCGTTAAATCTGCATTTGCAAATACAGTGACATTGCCAACAGATGTCATGTGGGAAATGCCGAGTTGATAATCAGCCAAGGTGGCTCAGTGGTAGAACATCTGCACTGTAAGTGGGGTGCTCGAGTTTGATTCCCAGCTTGGATATTTTTCACATAGTTTGTACAAAAAAATTCAACCTTACACTTCCATTTCTCTAAATAAATATTCATAGGTCATGAATGATATTTCTAAGTAAAAGTTACATTGTCTATGATTTAAATACCTTATATTTATCCTTTCTTTAAATGAATATATTTCGTCATGTTTATCGCAGCCCTCTTCAGCGTCATTTCGACGCTGATGAGGGCTGCTATAAGCATGCCGAAATATATCCGTTTAACCCTTTCACTACCAATATATTTTTTTTCTGAGAAAAATAAAATAAGTATTAAATAATTTATCTGAAGTGGTCCATTTAATAGACAGTGAATTTTTTCAACTGATATTTCTATCCACCTATTCATGGTAGTTACAGGTGCAAAAAACAAGAACAGAAAACATTCAGAAAAAAAATTTCATATTATATTGCAATTTAAGCTTGGGACATATAAGTCCCAGTGGTAGCGAAAGGGTTAAAGAAAGGATAAATATAAGGTATTTAAATTTAAATCATAGAAGTCATTTCGACGCTGAAGAGGGCTGCAATAAGCATGCCGAAATATATCCGTTTAAAGAAAGGATAAATATAAGGTATTTAAATTTAAATCATAAACGATAATCCTGTAATATTATACCTATTACATCAGATTTGTGTCACGATTATTTTTACACTGAAGCATCAGCAGGAAACAGTTGTTGCCTGATTACCGATTTATTGATGTTCTGAAAATGCATCAAAATAGTCGATCAATCATAACATTAAAAGAAAAAAAAACTTTTTAAAAATGCATAATACCCTAATACAACTGAAATTTGTTAACGTGAATCTCGAGAGGAAAAATTTTTTTTTCATACTATCAATAACCAAACTTCATTTTGGTGAGGATAGTGGAAACAGTTCATGTTAATAAGGTTTGACTACCTAATGCATCGAAAACATAATTAAAATAGCATTTGAAATACGTTAAAATTTTACTAAAAACAATCTCTTTTTACTTCCTTATACAATGTATAAGAAAATATTGTAATCCTGATTTGCGAAATGGATTTTATATCTGACACTAGCGAGCTTCGCCCGCTAGCGGGTCAGTATTTTTAAATGAATCACTATAATGAATGAATTCTCAAAATTGCATCTTATCACTCATCAACATTACTCTTAAGAAAAGAAAAAAAAATCGTGATCGGGTAAAAACTGAAACAGAGTCCCCACTGTCTTCGACAGAGTAGACACGTGCGCTGCACGCACATATTCTTTTACCATCCTTATGATTTTTCAAAATTCCATATTTATTATTACTCATAAATTTCATTTTTAAGAAAGAGAATTGCAAAAAAAAAAAAAAAAATCATTCAGCTTTGGCTAAAAACTCACACTGGGTCCAAATTGCCTTCGGCTGTGTTACAGCGTCTAGAATAAACAGTGTGGCAATCGCCTATAACCGTGATGTTAAAATGATGCTACAAAAATTAAGCTTACCCAGATGTCGCTGTGATCGAAGCTATTGCTCAAATCGAAGACCTGATTGGCTTTTCCCAGTTTCGTCAGTTTAATCACGTGATCTAAGCATACAATTAACCCATAGGGAGTCTCGGTTTTGTTGTCATGACACTAGCTTCGATTACAATGACATCTGGTGACAGGCTTAATTTTTTTAGTACAATTTTATTCGCCGCTTTCCACACTTTATTCTAGACGCTGTAGTTGCGTAGACCCATGCGCAGCGCGTGCATATTCCTTCACCCTCCTTATGATTTCTCAAAATTCATTTATCATCGGGTAAAAACTCAAACCGGGTCCCCACTGCCTTCGGCAGTGCAGACCCATGTGTGCTGCACGTGCATGTGTTCTTTCTCAAGTCAAACTTTTATTTTTAAGAAAAGAAAACGAAAATAATCCTTTATCATCGAGTAAAAAGTTAGACCGAGTCCCCACTGCCTTCGGCAGCACAGGCTAGGGGATATGCGCGCTGTGCAAATAGGTCCCAATTTTTGCCTAAATCCAATTTTTGCCTGTCAACTATAATATTGACATAGAAAAAATTGTGAAAGCTTTCTTTTTTTTTAAATTATGGGTTTAAGTTTATAAATTTTAATATTCATTAGTAATGAAGCTTATAACTAAACAAAACAAACCACTTTAAAAAAACATTGCCCGCTTGTTCTACCTAGTTAGGATTTTGTTTGTTTTATAATTAGTTTATTCTAACTTTGAATTGAATGTTATAGGGTTCGAGCCCAGGTTGTGCTCAATGGCCTAGCCATTTAGAATTTTCAATGCGGTCTGAAACTTACACAACTTGAGCTAGAATCCCTTAAAAAAGGTCCTCATTAAAGGTACCTCAGTCAGACTCATAGCGTTATTAACACGTTCATTGCCCAGCATGATTCAGCTGAGCTTCTCACTGGGCACAAATCCGATCGTCGGAGATGACATGTACCAGAGAGCCACAAATGAAAAAATAGAAATTAGAAAATTCCAGAAACTTTTTTTTATCAAATAGTTGTCCTCAGAAAACGCTATGCCCGACAATAATAGGAGTAAAACAAGGAAGTGTCCCACCCTTCATAGATTTGTAAGAATCAGCAAAGCGAGCCTATAAGAAGTATGTATGTGTGTGCTCTATGTTACCAGAAGAGGAAGCAAACTGCCAAATGCCAAGAAGCAAAGAAAAATGTAAAAGAAACACTATATATGCAACCTATTGTTTCTATTGTCCAGAATCACCTCAAATGTGCTTAGAGTGTTTTAACGAACACCATGTGATATAGTATAATGTAATGTTTTCCTAAATATAAATTAATAAAAAGTACAGCATAATGTGTATATTTTTAGTATTTTTATGTTGTATATCCTTTATTTATATTTCAGTGCTTATTCCATTAATTTCCTTTTAAAAATCTTATTAATGCATTAGTAGTCACATATTGGTCTATTTGCCGCCCACTGATTATAAATTTCCCCAACAGATCACCCCTTAAAAATAAAGTAAGAAAATTCTGTGTAACTAACCTTGAGTGGATGTTCTCTAACATAGTCTGTTTTTAAGTCATTCTCGATATTTTTTGAGCAGTTAAAAACATTTTACTTCTAAAATCGGTATTTGACTGCGATGCGACTATTAACGTTGATTATTTTTTCCCCTACTTCTAGTTTTTCAGAAAGGTTAGAGGTTTGCGGGAAAAGTTTTGCATGAATTAAAGGCAGCTCATCTTTCTCTACTGGCTTTCTTTCGGCTTTCCCTTTATACTAAACAACAGCGGGGAATAGACCGACATGCGACTACTAGCGTTATAAAAAATGACACAATTACTCTCATGCAGTGGTGTCACTAGAAAAAATTCCAGGGGGGGGGGGGGGGGGCACAACCTGAAAAAATATTTTTTTTAAATAAAATTCTGATAGCATAGTTTTAAAGTTAAAGAAAAAAATGCTCATTAGAATTTTCCAGGGAGAGGCAAGTGCCCCCCCTTGCTTCATTGTCCCGATGCCCAAGATCTTGTGTTAACTTGAACGAGAAGAGCGTCACCCATATCTGGAAGACATGGAGATGAACGTGTTAAATTTTATTAACTCAAATACCTCCACATTACCCTATTTACACAAACAAAATTTACTGCTGTCTGCATCCAAGTGCTTCCATATCTTTACTATATAACTAATGATGTAATAATCATAATGAAGGAAAATGGATATTTGCCTATAATAATGAATGATAGTAAAGTACAGCTCTATAAAGTCGCCAAAATAGATACTACCAACACCAAATGGAATATCCTTACTGGTAACTCTTTACCGCCACATTTTTAAAACAAGCTGCATTCATTTCTTATTAGTCACATCTTTTTCCTAATACATCAAAAATGGATGAGAAACCAAAATCAATAAAAATTTGGGATTTGCCTGAACAGAGGAAGAATCTGTCAGTTTATTTCAAGCAAAACACATTTAGCCTAAAATTACTTCTTGTGCAAAAAAATTCTTAGAACTAACATTTATTAAAAATTTTTTATACGTAAACTGTGTGTTGTCATCAATAAAATTTGCTTGGCAAGATTTGCAGCATTATTAACATTTTCGTATGGTGAGATTTGCACCAGCAAAATAGAAAAGTACTGATAATAATAAACCTTAATTTTTTTTTTAATAATTAAGCAATGTATCATTTGTCCCTAGTCATTAAATAATATGAAAGAGCCTGACAGTTTATCCAAAATTATATCAATTTACAAAAGCTTTATAAGCTTCTAATTGTTGAAAATTACCTACTAAACAAATAAAATAAATGCTAGTTTTCATGTACTATGCAAATATAACTTTAGAATTTTTTAAATAAATGCCTAAAATATGGATTAAATGTTAGATTAGTTGATGCGTATACATAACGTTTCTGAAGCTAAAAATATAAAAGATACAAATACATTAATATTTCTAAACTAAGTTTTAAAAAGCTGCATGTAAACAACCTATAACAAAAAAAGTTCAACTAATTTTTTTTAAACATAAACTGCATTAAACTTCATATATAAGTGTGAATATCCTTTTATTTTTTATTTTATCTCCCTCTCATAATACACAGGGAGAGACATTTCCAGGAAAACAATTACATTTAAACATTTCTCTATTTTTAATTACGGATACGTTAATAAATAAATATAAACAAAAACGCAAGCATATGCTAGGTCACATGTTTCTCTCTAGCCAATCATTACGGTTTATCGTTTAAAATAATCGATGTATTGGAAACCGGAAATCACAAACTTGCGATCAGCCGTCGTCATTTGTGAGCGACTGAAATTGTTGCGTTTGGAATGAAACATTCTTGGCGATCACAAATTTCGGATTTGTGATCACTCGCTTGCGAGCGAGCGAGCGTTGCAGTCTGGATGTAACCGTTTGTTCAGCTTTTCCTTTGCTCTTACCCGATTTTTTTTTACCAACTACACATATTTTTTATTCCACTTTTTCCAAATTTTAAATTTCTTAGCTAAATTTACGATTATTAAACATATTTATTATTTTAAACCATATTAAAGGGTACATACAAATGAAACACTTCCAGTTGCAAAACCGTTTGCAGGCGTTCCAAATGTATGATTGCAGTCGGCAGCAAAAGTATCCGAGCACTAGCAAAAATTCCTATTTGAAAAGAGAACACTTAGCACTGTTTTGTTAAATAAATCCTTGTCGAATCATGTTCTTAGACTGACTAAGGACAGGATTCGACAAGGATTTATTTAACAAATCTGCACTAAGTGAACTTTTTTTACATAGGAGTTTTGCTAGTGCTCTGTTACTTTTGCTGCCGACTGTGTTTGTAAAAAAACTTGCAAAATTTAAGTCATCGAAATCGCAAGCGTTCCATTTATATGTTACCCTAATTTGTCTTCTTTTTTAATACATTAACGAGCAAATGGTTCTTGTATCCGCGTTTGTAATGATCGATAGATGGCGCTTTTTCAGTTTTTGTTGTTAGTAAATATTATAGCCACTGGTATCTATTATTGTTCTTTTTGTTATTCTACTTAATATTCGTACTATAATTTCTTCGCCATTACATCATGGAAAATAGATTGCTTTAGGAAAAAAAATATTTCAGTTTATTCAAAGTTCGATCGGAAGTAGATTTTTAACTGAAGTTGAACAAATATTAGTTTCAAATCATCTGATTAATTCTTTACTTCCATTAGCCGAAGCAACTGAAATTTTAAATTTGTCATTTGGAAATAAATAGAAGCTTAATTCTGGATTTCTTCATCCTTTGGAGTTAGATTGTGGCACACAACAGTATGTGTTATCTTTTTTACCGGATTTATTCATTTTTATTCAATAAATATATGTGAAACTAAACATTGGCATGCAATCCGCGATTGTAATGAAATGCTCGCCCTCTGGTGGGCTAAGGTGAAATTATCACACCACTGCATATCATCATATTATGCAATCGATTTTCCATGATATAATGGCGGAGAAAGAACAATAATAAATACACGTGGCTATTATATTTACTAACAACTGCAGTTCAGAGAGCGCCATCTATCGATCATTACAAACGGCGGCTGGATGGAAACTGAATTAAAGCATGTTTATTGTAATTTCACCTTAGCCCACCAGAGGGTGAGCATTTCATTACAATCGCGGATTTGCATTACATTGTATTTGAGCGTGCCGGTTTTCGACGATATCGTCTGCTATAAAGTCAAAGTCAATCCTCGTACGGCACGCAGCATTTTTCGGGTTGTCCATTTCCATTGTGCTCTTTAATGAATTAAAATTAAAAATGGTTGGGAGGGGAGATATTTTTTCTTTTTATTCATTTATTGATTTTATAATTATTATTATTATTATTATTTTACTTTTTTTCTTAATTTTATTGCCACTTCTTAATCTTATAAAACATTCTCAGGTGAATTTATTTTCTCAATTACTCTATTAGAAATTTGCACTTTTATGCATTTTAATACAACAATATTAAGTCTAATGATTTTTCATAAACTATTACATTCTATACGCAAGCGAAGTGTGACGTCACTGACCGTCCGTGGATGCAAGAGAACTATTTCCTATGTGAATCGCCCATTGGATTTTTTGTAAAAAATTATATATACATGCCAGACGTATATTTTCGTAATATGTATTGTACGAAATATTGTTTCATATTATTCATTACTATCTTAATATAAGTTGTTAAAATAACCATGATTTTTGAAAGGAATTAAATATGTTCGCCAGATAATTTGACAATTTTTCTGCCAGGGATGACATATATCAAATCTATTCCGCTGCATCTTATATCAGACACTTTATTTAGACATTTGAAAACAAATTTGACTTCAAATTATGATAGAATATTTATCATTTTACTTTTACTTTTACTTAGTATATTAGTTGAATATTTATTGTGTAAATATCATCCTTTGAAATGAAATGTTTATGTTTCCAATCGAATATGGAAGTTTGCCATTTTTTTCTGCAGTTTTGAAATTTAAAATTAAAATTTTATCAATTTTACAACTAAAACAATTTAATCTAACGCATGCACATGAACACTAATACATATCTATACCTAAATATGGGGATTAAAATCAGGAAATAATTTTCCTCGATTTTAATAATTTTTTACAAAAAATGCAATGGGCGTTTAACATAGGAAATACTTTTCTTGCATCCACAAACGGCCAGTGACGTCATCACTTCGCTTGTGTATTAAATAAAATTTATTTTTTAATAACTAAAATGCTATTTATCCATTAATTTATCTCCTACTCCTCTAACTTACATTATTATAGTTTAACTACATAATTTAAACATACTTGGATATGACTTTGTGGATTCATTTATTAAATTTATTTTCTTTCTCTCTTTTTTTTTTGCTAAAAATTGTCATTAATTTTCAGCTTAATTTTACGAGAAATTTTATAAGTTGACAAAAACCAATTTATATCACGGTGCAAACATCAATTAACTTTTTATATATCAATTAACTAAATATAATTTAAAGGGGAAAAAATGGTAAGAAAAGTATTTTTTAGTTCCCCATCATACTATCCGCGTTTGTAATGATCGATAGAAGGCGCTTTCCCAACTGCAGTTGTTAGTAAATATAATAGCCACACGTGTATTTATTACTGTTCTTTCTTGTTGTTCTATCATTGTTTCAGCGTGAAAGCTATCAGTGGTGTGATAATTTCACCTTAGCAGGCCCCGACTTATGGCAGGGCATACGGGGCAAATGCCCTGGGCCCCCCTTCTGGAAGACAGGCGAATACAGAAATTCTGCAACCTAAAGACCTCTTATGCCACTGCAAGGGGGCGCCCCAGAATAGGCTTGCCCCGGGGCTGCAGGTACTCTAAGTCGGGCCCTGCACCTTAGCCCCACCAGAGGGCGAGCATTTCATTACAATCGCGGATAGGTATGGGGAACTTAGGAAATCGTGAAAAATTTCGACCAAGGTTCTTTGACTTTTTTACATGTTTTCAGGTGTGAGGAATCCGAAAATGACCAACTTTGTATGGTGTCTGTCAGTGTGTTAGTCCATTAGTGTGTCAGTCCGTTAGTGTGTTAGTCCGTTAGTTTGTTAACACGATATCTCACGAACAAATGATCGCAGAGAGGTCAGATAAATTTTAAAATATTACTTTCGATACTGGCAAGAACCATATTCATTTGCAACATTCGAATTAAAAAACTACGTAAGTTATGAGAAATTTACGATTTTCTTAACATGGAAGAATAGGACAAAAATTCACTTAAACGTGCATTAAATGGAAACTTTTTACTGTAAAAATGTCAGACCAGTTTTAAAATATCAGTTTTGATGCCGGAATGAACATCAGTAACTATAAATATGCTACGTTGAAAATTTCGCAAGTTATTGGCAATTTACCAATTTCTTAACATGGCAGTATAAGGCAAAATTTCACATAAATGTCAATTTTCAGAGATGTTTTCATCATAAAGATGTCAGACTACTTTTGAAATATTATTTAGAACACTGGCATGAATAATAATGACTATGAATTTTCCAATATAAAAATTTCGTAAGTTATTGGAAAATTACGAATTTCTTAACATGACAGAATAGAGCAAAATTTCACATAAACGTCAATCTTGAGGGATATTTTCATCGTAAAGATGTCAAACCACTTTTCAAATATTATTTTGGATACTGGCATGAGTATCATAGACTATGATTTTTCCAATTTAAAAAATTCGTATGTTATTTGGAATTTACGATTTACTTAACATGTCAGAATAAGGCAAAATTGAGCATAAACTTCCATTTTGAGGATCATAAATACATTAGACAACTTCAAAATTACATTTATGATATTTGTTTGAACATGATTGAATACAAATATTCTAATAGGAAAATTTCGTAAATTATTCGTAATTTACGATTTTAGCAGCATAGCGAAATTGTAAATTTTTCATATAAATATGAATTTTGAGGATTATTGCATTGAAAATAGTAGCATGAAAACTAAACAACGGATTTGACCCTGATAAAATAAATTAATAGATTAGAATAAGATAAATATATCGAAGTGAACGGTGGATAGCCTATTAGGCGGGGATTTCATTCTGTCACTGTATCAAGCTTTGGTCAAATTCATTTCTTGTAACATGATTATAATATGTCTCGCACTAGAATTTTATGAGAACATAAATATGATGGGGAACTGAGCAGAGTCCACCTATGCCAACTAGTTTGTTGTTGTTGTTTGTTTGTTTTTGTTTTATAAATGGCAAATAATAATAATAATAATAATAATAAAAGAAATTTTGTTTCAAATCATCACAAATCCATATTACATCCTTTTGATTTAAAAGCATCAGAGTTTTTTTTTTTTTTTTTTTGTCAGATCCTCATATTAAAAGTTTATTCCCCAGAGAGGGACTTATTTTCCTGCATGTACAAAAATTTAGACCTGGATTGCCTATTACTATTGTGAACAAAATTTTTATTTTCACATTGATTGGTTGAAAATAATCCTCAGTGTACATTTTTACGAAATTTTATCATTTACTGTCATCGTAAAATCTATGATAAAAACGGTACAACAGCGCCACCTATTGAGCAATACGTACAAGAAGTTTATGGACGGCAATTTATGTCAAAGTGCCAATATCTATTATCTTTTTCTATGACTCTTTAAAGAAAGGGAAAAAAAAAGGGCAAGAGAATATTTTTCTATTTATTTTTTCTAATGAAAAAAAGAAACAAAGAACTTTGTTTTAAAACATTGCAGATGCAAAAATCAAACATTCTTTTTAAAGGTATCGACGAGTTATTTTAAAAAGATATTCATGTTAAAAAGTTGCAACTCTGAAGAAATGGGGAAACAGGTAAATGTGAACACCAAATGACTACACAAAAGTTCTAGGCATAGGTGTTGTGCCCTACCAGTGGCGGCCCGTCAAGGGAAGTAAGGGAAGAGCCTCTTCCTCATATATTTCATCAAAAAAAAAAAAAAAAAAAAATCATAAATTTTTTAAAATTTTTTTCTGCGCACAAATTCATATAACTGTAGTGCAAGGGAAGAGATGAAAGACATTCGTTTTTAGCTCTGCCTTCACTGCGTGGTTACCATGGTAACGCTTACGTCACTTTAAATATTCTACCGCGAATTTTCAAAGGACGAAAGAGAAAGAGAAGACTTTTCATGAAAGAGATAACAGATCTTCCAGCTTAGCTTAAAAGGGAATTCTCATTGAATTTGATTCCCTTAAAATGTAGTGTTTACCTTTTTAATTTTGCGATTTATGCTTTTAATTAATTCTTTGTCAGATTTTATAATCTTTAAAACACAGTTTAACAGATGAAAAGTTGGAGACAAAAAGATGTTATTTACGGGAGACTAACAGAGTCTATAGAAATTATCGTAAAAGAAAAAAAAAAAAAAAAAAAAAAAAGGAAAATGCCACAATGTTAACTTAAAAATAGCTTGGTTTGAGGACTATAAATGGCTTTGTATTTCAACTACACTAGGAAAATTACACATTATTGGACTTTTTTTTCTTAAAAAAAAAAAAAAAAAAAAAAAAAAAAAAAATTGCCGAATTCTTAAGTTTTAAAATTAATATTTGAAAATGAATGAACACCGAATTCTTTTGCATTTATTTATATATTTATTATTATTATTACTTTATTGTTTTTTAAGAATTTTAAATATATAAGTTGTGGAAATTTAAAAAAAAATAAGATAATTGTTACTATTTTTTAACTTAAGATATCTGCCACTTTATTAAAAATGGCGGATATAGTTTATTAATAAACTTCATTCAGATACTTATGTGGTTTGAATTTACATCAAAATTCAAACAATTTCGGAATATGCTTTTTACAATTTAAATTTGAAATTTTCAAGTGGTCTCCATTTGAAAACAAAATGGCGGAGCAACTTGGTTAACAAACTCATCTAAGATATTTATAAGATAAGTTAAGAAACTTCGTTCCATTTGGAGTATTATTTCGGAAGTTATCATGGTTTTAAATTTTCAAGTGGTGGCCAGATTTCAAGTGGTCCCGCTTAAATTAAGATATCCGCCACTTTATTAAAAATGGCGGATAAAGTTCATTAGTAAAGTTATTTGAGACACTTGTGTAATCTATGTATACATCAAAATTTAAAAAAATTCGGAATACGCTTTTTACAATTTGAATTTGAAATTTTCAAGTGGTCTCCACTTGAAAACAAAATGACGGAGCAACTTGGTTAACAAATTCATCTAACAAGGAGAGGTCACGACATGGAAAATTCAGATCGGGACGAAATTGCGCAGGATTGTAGTATACTATGAAGGTAACAACATATTAATGCAATAGGACCCACTATCCACCAAATTTCGAGAAAAAAGCATTTAAAGTTTCAGTAATCTTTAAATACAAGTTATTTCGCAAGTGAGTCAGCGCCCCAGTGGCGTGAGCGTAAAACACTGGTCTGCTACCCGGACAACATGGGTTCGAGACTAGCTACGGACCTTTTTTTTTCCCTCCTTCTTTAATTTTTTATGGACCATGTTCCTCCTTTGGGTTCGAGACTATAAAAAATCAGCTGTTTTCGGTAAACAATTCTCAACTCTACCATAGCAAAGCATTGTGGCTTGCAAATTTTTATCTTGCAACATTATTTCTAAGAGTTGCAGATTATATGAAATTGAAGTAAGAGTGATATAGTGATAACTTTGTTTTGTTTTTAATCCAGTTTTAGTAATATACTTTAATATTAATCAACAAATGTAATATTAAAAGTTGCCGTGTGAACTGTGGCGATGTTAACAAATTTAAATGGATGTTCCATTTAGTAAATTCCTTTATTAAAGTGATTGAAATTCTATTTATTTAAGCTTTGATGTCTATATATATGTGTGTGTGTATAAAATGTTCTTATTAATCTTTTATTCATTATATATATGTATGTGTGTGTGTGTGTGTGTGTGTGTGTGTATACATAAAATGTTCTGCAATTTTACGATATGGAATAGTCTTAACTTTATCATTCGATTCAGTTGTTTACATTTCACTTTTGTTCTTGTTTGAACATTATTATTAAGTTTCACTGGAGAAATATTTATGAAAATGTTATCCGTAACAGTAAAATGGCATCTTGAATCTAATTTGTTTACAAAATATCGGTCACGTGTTCGGCGATTTTACCTGCGGTGACGTCACAGGAATATTGTCCATTTTTTATTTATCTTTACTTTATTTTATAAAGAAATTCAAAATTTGAAAATATATATATATATACACTAAGCGACAAAAAAAAGCCGCACTTGGATATTTTCCTTTTTGCTTTCTACAACCGCCAAATTTATCGTTTAAAAAGAAATTTTCGAACAGATTTTATTAAGTTGTCCACCACATACACATTAGTACTCAGTCCAGTGTTAAAAAAAAAAATACAATAGTCAGGAAAATTGTAATTTTAGAAATTATTTCAAAAATGATAAGAATAAGGCAGTTAACGATGCCACAAAAAAGTATTAATTTTTGAATGAAAATCAAAAAATATTTTAATACGTGAGATGGTAAAATAATTAAATGCTTACGAAATATTGCTAAAACGGTTTTTAGCAAGTTATAACGTTTTTTGGTCGTTTAAACTGGAAATTTGGTTTATGGCGGCCATGTTGCTCATCGAAGCGAGATGACCGTAAGTTAAAAAGCCATTTCTTATAAAATCGGTTTGTATTACATTTAGAACATAAAAGAGATTCAGAAAAAGTGTTTAGCAGCATAATTTCTTTAACTACAGTGCAGCAACTATTAAACAAAGCAGGTTTAACTGACAGAAAATTTGAAAAAATTCCATTCTTGGTGAAGAAAATTAGGAAACCATGACCTCAGATGGCTAAAAAAATAATAAATGATTAGTTAATTATTGGGCTGAACTGTTTCTCTTTGATGAATGAAGTTTAACTTATTTCGAGCTAAAGAAAACAAGCGGAACTGAC
Organism: Salticus scenicus; assembly: GCA_963930645.1. NCBI lineage: Eukaryota > Metazoa > Arthropoda > Arachnida > Araneae > Salticidae > Salticus > Salticus scenicus. The sequence continues at coordinate 61,610,582 of OZ005653.1, read as the reverse complement.
AACGAAAATATGACCGACATAATGAAAATCACACTTTTAAAACAGTGACACAATCTTCGTACATTATGGTACGAAGGTGCATAACTTTTCAAACAGTCGGACAAATTATTATGCTCAAGGGATCAATTAACTCGAAATAAAACACAATCTTCATAAAAGTGTTGCCTGTCCGACTATTTTGGAGGTATCTTGGACTTTTCCGTAAACAGCATTTTACGCTGAAAATGCACCTTACTACGCGGCGTCTGTGGTCAGTTTATTACTTCAAATTGTCAAAATTTCCTATCCATTCCAATGAGAACCTATAATTCTGTAAGTAATCATATCTTTTTTCACTTTAAGTTAAATCTCACAAAAGATATAATAAAATTTCTTCTTTACCAGACATGAGAATAGTCCTAATCGCGATCCTCTCGAAAATGTTTCGTCAATAAAAAAGCGGGGGAGAGGGGAGAGGATTCGAAATTTGCAGCCTATAACTCTGCCTGAACTAGAAAAAATTATTTGTGATATTTTGCACGTTGAAATTTCTGAAATTTATATTAAAACACTGTATTATACTATGCTATTGCGCATTAAAGCAGTAATTCCATATAAAGGTGGAATTAACCCAATGCAGAATACATATTTTTAATAAAAAATTACTTAGATCTAACAAAAAATAGTTTTATTTCATATATTAAAATATAACTTGTTTATTTCATTTAATAAATCATAACAGAATACAAAGTGTATGGTTATTGCATTATGTTCAAAAAGAAAGTTTTATGCACATTTTTAAAAATTACTTCGTAGTGTACAATAATGCAAATTATTAAATCGAAAATGTACATCGGTATCATTTCATCCCTTTGGTATTACGCAAATAAGAGAGTTTCATTTGTTTCAAACATTAATTTAAAAGTTATTACGAATAAAAAAGGTATGAGTCATTTTTTCTGCAGTGCGGCTTTTTTTTTGTCGCTTAGTGTATATATATATATATATATAAAAGATTATTTAATTTTCTTGAATATAAAATAAATATTTTTTATTTTAATATTTATAACTTAAAAATACAATAAATTTTTAAAACTTAAAAAATAAATTTTAGTTTTTTTTTTAACTATAAAATAAGGTACAAATAAAGAAAATGTTTTTAATTATTTTTCTAAGTATTTTATTTTATTTTAGGTATGTCCAAAACAATATTAAATTTTGTTTTTAAATTACAAAAAATAAAAATATTACAGAGAAATGATGGTTTAAATTGCATATATAATTTATAATTACTATCCAAATTAAATAATTACTTCTCCAATCAATACAACTTCTTGAAAAATTAAAGTATAGGATTACGATACTATTAAATTATTACTACATTCAAAGAAATGTTATCCTTAAATGTAGATTTTAAATGTTAATCAATATACTTTCTTCTTCGACAACGACATTTTTTTTTTTTTTTATCCTTCTGTGGACAAAATAAAATATTTCACTTCACCTGCTCTCTATTATTAACAAGCTAAAAGGGTTTACGTAACGTAATTTATAGACATTAAAAGGAAAACAGGAAGCTCAAACCAAGAATTAAGTACACCTGCTAACTATTTTTTACACTTTATTTTACAGCTTGCTTATTTTTTAGTTATTTCAATTTTTTATCTGTTTTTCTTTATATTTGTTATTTAGTGTTTTGTAAAATTAAAATTTATTTTTTAAGTTATAAAAATTTATTGCATTTTTATGTTATGAATATTTGAAAAAAAAAAAAAAATATATATATATATATTTTATATTCAAGAAAATTAAATAATCTTTTATAATTTTTTCAAATTTTGAATTCATTTATAAAATAAAGTAAAAATAAATAAAAAAATTTAGAGTACATAAAAAATTAAAGAAGAAAAAAAAAAAAAGTTCTGTAGGTAACCTCGAACCCGTCTTGTCTGGGTGGCAAACCAGTGCTTTACGCTCACGCCACTGGGGCGCTGACTTACTTGCGAAATAACATGTATTTAAATATTACTGAATCTTTAAATGCTTTTTTCTCGAAATTTTGTGGATAGTGGGTCCTATTGATTTAATATGTTATTACCTTCATAGTATACTACAATTCTGCACAATTTCGTCCCGATCTGAATTTTCCGTGTCGTGACCTCTCCTTGTAAGTTATTTATAAGATAAGTTAAGACACTGTTCAAATTTGGTTCGATTTGGAGTATTATTTCAGAATTTATTGTGATTTTAAATTTTCAAGTGGTAGCGTGATTTCAAGTGGCCCCGCTTAACTTAAGATATCTATCATTTTATTAAAAATGACAGATAAATTTCATTAATAAACATCATTGAGACCCTTATTAGGTCTATATTTACACCAAATTCCAAACAAATTCGGAATATGCTTTTTACAATTTGAATTTGAAATTTTCAAGTGGTTTCCATTTGAAAACAAAATGGCGGAGCAACTTGGTTAATAAACTAATCTAAGATATTTATAAGATAAGTTAAGACGCTGTTTAAATTTGGTTCG